>PVLA01004066.1:0-188502 GCA_004027455.1 Hydrochoerus hydrochaeris | reverse complement strand
ATTCAGTGGACCCAGTATGGAAACCAAGGCAAGCCCATTCCCAGGAAGCACAGAACTCTGACATGGGGCTTTGGTTAAGGACCCTCTGGCAGCCTTGCTCAACTTCTTGTAAGTTTACAGAAGATTATCTCCTTTCCTTCAGTCTGAGGTCAGACTCACGTCACTGCCTGGCAGCCCTGATAGTCTCTCCTCATCCCTTCCTCTCCCTCCCACAGGATTTCCTGACGAGAGCCATGTGGCTGTTGAGGTTCCAGGGGTGAAAGACCATGAGAGGATGGGAAAATAAAGAACAGACAAAGCTATTGTGAAATGGAGCCCTTACTTACCTCATGTGAAAAAAAAGGACCTGCTCAACCACGGCAAAATGCTTATTTATGTACTCAAAAGGATGATGTCAATTTGAACCCCACTTTCCAGCAACCCATTGATTGTATTGTCTAGGGGCTTGGTGTTTTCTGGGCTGAAAAGGCTTCATGTGGCTCGTCCCAGGCCCTCTGTTTAGGGGATGACCATGCCCAGGCCATCACATGTGGCAAATTTCTAACTTCAATTTCATGTGTGGTCAATTCCACCCCCCCAAAAAAATGTGACTCTGCAACTATAAAAAAGGAAATTTTTAGTTCAGATCATTTTATGGAACTATCATCATGAATAATTTGTTTCAATGCTCATATCAAATTACCACGTGTTACCAAGTACACAAATTTGGAAATATGTTAATCATAGTAGTAGTAGGTCAGGAAGAACTGAGATGGAACAACATGTTAAACATCTGTAACAGTTGAGTTTCAATGGAAATAATAGGCAGTGGTACGTGTGGTAAGGATGTGTAAAGGTTTTCATCCCTCACCCTAGACTTCATTTGTTAGTAGGCGTTTACTAGGTTGAATTCTTGAAATTTCTCCTGAATTTAACATGTTCTGTTAAATTCTTAATCCTGGCTGCAGATAGCCTGGGATACGATAACATGAACACCAACCCAAAGCAAGAAACAGCCTTATCTACAAAGAGAAAAAATAGCGTGCGGCATACAATACCCCATGAAAATCATAGCTACACCTCAAATATCTCTTTAAAACTTTGAACTGCATTGTATTTTTAAATAATTTAACTCATTCCTTATAGAAAACAAAAAAACTATACAAAAGTGTCTAGCTCTGTCCTTGACATACAATGAGTATAGACACATAGTTTTGAGAGTTTTCAAATTGCTTGTCATTCTAAAAGTTTACAAAATTAATGCCTATTTCAAAATGGTGTCAGTAAGTATTCAGAATCTGACTCCTATGAAGCTGCCTGTTCTAGTTCATAATTGATATTGGTGGGAAACTCATACTTAAAGACATTAAATTCCAGCAAAATAGAAGTTCTATGCATAGTATTTAAAATATTGACCTCAGTTCCTGAACCAATACATTTAAGTAAGAACAATAACAAAAAATGGGTATTTTTGTTTTCCAGAAAGAACTTGTAAGATGTGGCTTCTCTACAGCCTCCACTCATCTGTACCATTGAAGTCTCAGATTCTTTGTACACATTTGAATGAGGTTTTAACTAAAAGAAACAGAAAAAAATTATGTAGAATAAAAATGTGAATGTCTCCTCTAATTACTTCAAAATTTGATTTAAATTTTATAAAACATTGAGAATTGAAGAATGTGTCCTCAGCCATACATGTCTTGTACCTAACAATATTTTGTTAACTTCTGTGTGTGTACAAACAGAAGTTTAATACCATACCTTGATTTACATATATGCTTATTAAGTATGTAAATAAAATAATAAAGGGATTATTGTGAAAGTTAAAAATAACATGGTCTTATAAATAGCATTTTCAGTTTATAGAAATCATTTTAAATGTAAATGGCATTAAATAATAAATTATTGTGTATGTTAATACATCTGCATTTTCAGTTTGAAACATTCCTTTCCATTTTTTTTCTCAAGGTTTCAGACATCCTTGAATGTTTTTTGTATTCTGAACTCAGTAGCACATGAAAAGGTAACATTTGTCTATGAAGAAAAATTCATTCAGTGTCTCAAAATATGGTGCTTATCTCCAAATTTTGTTTTTCGGTCAGAGAGAGAGAGAGAAGATAATGAGACTCTCTGGCAGGCTGAATCAAGGGCTGATTTTTACTACTGCTTCTTGTGTGCTGTCTTTAACATAGGCTCATGACAAAGGAAAAGTAAAAGATTCTTAAAAGAAATTTCCATGAGAGGTCATGAATCCATAGAATTTCTTTCCCTTCCTGGGGTTTGGAAATTTCCCATCCATGTATTTTTTCTAAGAGATATTTGCAAGGCTTGACTTTGAAAGTTTGGAAAAAAGTTTTATATCCCTGAGCAATTAGCATGCTCTCTTTTAGTTGTTTAATTTTTTATTTTTCAGTCTGCCCTGGTAATGAAGGTGCTCTAATTTCCTGTGATGTTCAGGAACACAGCATTGTGAACACCAGAGATACACTGTGCAGTGGAAAATGGTGTCCTCTTTGTAGAATTTGGATAAAATGCCTATGTGCTTAGTAAGTTTAAAAGGTGATTTGTGGGACAAGGCATTATTAATCCTTATGGACAACATGATTTGCTTCAGAACCAGAGTAGCAATGAAAACTAAAATTGCATATCTTATGAATATATATACACATACTTATAGATTAAATCAAATTTTTAATTTTTTCTCTGCTGCTAATCATAATATCCCTTGATTTTTAAAACTAAAGTCATACCTATAGAGACCAACTGATTTTTCTCTTGATTCTAATAGAAAATAAGGTTTCACAGATTGGTTTACTGTTTTAGAATATAGAATTGAGACTGAAGCTCAAAAAAATTTAGACTTAGCTCATGTGATTCCTTCAGAAAACAAGTTAGGTTTTTGTAGGTTTTAAATGTTTTACACTTTCTCTATATATATCTTTTCCCATGCCATAGAAAAATGAAGAATTGAAGAGAATTTCCAGAAAAATTTAGGCCTCAAATCACCTTTTCTTCTGTCATCTATGGTATTAGCTATTAATATCATTCTTTTTTCTTAAATATTTGGATATATGTCTTGACATAAAGGAATCAACTGATGTATTTCACACCCTGTGAGAAGGTGTTAATATGAGACCATGACTCATTTTCTCAACTACTGCAGTTCTGCTGGAGCACAAGTTCTCACCTCTAATCACATTAAGTGTCTCCTACATTATTCCATAGATTAAGAGGGTCCTTGCTAAGTCCTCTAGTGCAGTTGTTCTTTAGTGGAAGAGAGTAGAGGGTTGCATAACATGGTACCAATATTATGAATGTGCAGAAGTGTGCAGAGGACAGAGAATGAGAAAACCACATGGAAAGAGATATGAGAAAGCATAGGATTGGGGTGGAATAGAAACAGTGGTTTACTTCATAACATACTATCCAACATTCTACTTTTTGTATGAGTTAAAACTCTATCTTTCCCCATTTGATGAATTACATGAATTAAAGTAATTTCCAAAAGATTGATGACTTTATTTCTAGGAAATTTCTTCTCTTCCTTAAAAATCTTTGTTATGCAGACAGTAGCAATTCTGTACAAGTCAAAAACTAGAAACATTCCAATATTCAGTTGATGTAGACCCCATGTCTGTGTGTCTCTCATTGCTTTTATTCCAACTCTGCTATTTGCAGAAAATAACACAGACACATGACTGGCTCTCTCAATTTCTATGAAGTCCTGCCTTGCCACGGGGCTACTGATTCGTTATTTCTACAGTTAGAGCTTCCCTTATGCTGTGTGCAGCTCACATGCTTCTGTTCTTCCCACACTGAACTTACCCTACTCCACATGGTGTCATCTAGGGCTGGGGAAAGTAATGCAAGTGATACGCAGCTACCTCTCCCACACTCTCCAGAGTCCTTTGCTACTTATGTACATACTAAGGAAATGTAATCTTTTCCTTTGTCTTCTGATGGTTTTACTTCTAATTGATGTTTTCTTTCAATCAAATGTCCTTTTCTACTCTCTTGCTGATGTCCCTCCCCAGAATGTGACCTGACATTGGTCAAAACTTTGTGTCTCACACACTGCCACCAAGAAAGGGGATTGGTTAAAAACCTTGTAGCTAAAGGAAAGTGGTATTTTTAACACAACTCCTCATCTCACCACAAATATGTCGGATAAACACAGAAGTACACGATGTCATCATGCCAATGGCGCAAGTAAAGGCATCAAGTGATGCTATGGTCAGAATTCTAAAGCAATGACTTTGAGTGGGCTTGAAGGAGGTAAGTATATCTGCCCTTGAGGAACTCTTGAAAGGAAGCCTAGAGCCTGAGGAAGGGTTGGAGTGGCTTCTTTGAGTTGTGGAATGAATGTGTGCCAGTGCTGCCACCACTGTAATACATAGTGGCACTATCTACACCATGTATGTATTTATCTTACTAATAATTTAATAACTACATGTCAGAGCATGGTTAGGTAAGGGCTGCTGAGGGTCCCTCAGTTGGCTAATGTCTACAGGGGACAATTTACATCCCAGAATGTCAAATTTGTGCTTTGTGATCCAAAGCTAGCACATGAATACTGTTCTTGTAGCCACTGTAGCACATCTTGTAGAAATAATGAAGTGCCTGTGGGAGTTGCTCACTGACCTGCCTGTATGCATGGAACTATCATGATTGCAGGGTCTGCAATAGCTTCATAGAAGTAGGGGCCAGAATTTCAGAGGACGTCTGATTTAACTCCAATGGTAGGATATGGGATCAGAGAGAATTCCAAAGGAGAATTAGACTGTGTATTCTTTTATCTCTCTATGCTACTCACTTCCCTCAGCATGATCACTTAGAAATTAATCTGTGTTTTTGTACAAATATGGTACCCATTTATTGCTGAGTATTCTTACACTGTATACATTTCTACAGTATTTATTCATTCACTTCTTAATGAATATTTAGGTTGTTTATTCTTTTTGGTTATTATAATTAAAACTGCTATAAATCTTCACATACATGTTTTTGGTGAGCACATACTTTCATTTCTCTTAAATACCTAGGAATGAAATTGCTGGTTGACTATAGACATATGTTTTCTTTTTTGAGAAATGTCTTAAATATGTTTTCCAAAATGGGTACACAGTCTAAATTCCCACAAGAAATGTATTATACTTGAACCTCTGCACCTAAAACATCAATATTTATTAATTTTATTCATTCTAAAAGGTCTGAATTTTAATCTCATATAGATTTTAATGTATAGCTGCATAAATTATTGGTGATAGTTATCAATTTTTCATGTTGGTAATTTTTTCATGTACATTATTGACATTTAACTTCATATTTAATATGTATCTTTTCCAAATTTTCGGTAATTTAAAACATTCATCATAAAAATAAAGTTGAATTTTGCTTAGATTATATTTTTGTCTTACTAATATTTTAATAGCTACAGAATTTGTGGTGACATTTGAAAGGTCTCTGGCTTAATATAAATTACTATTATGATGTTGATCTAATGTGGTGGAAGGTCAAAAACAAAAACAGCAGCTTATTTCTCTGATGACCACTTTCTTCTCCTTTCTCCATAGCCCTGAATAGTGCTTCCTCTTTCTTGCACATGAAGAAAACTCCAATCTGTTCGTCATATGTCATCATTGCTTGCCCCCAAACTCTACTTCTGGCCAGAGTTCATATAACCTTCAGATCTCTTTGTCTCTGGTCAGAGTAGCTCAGCCCTTCAAGTTGTGCACTCTTCTCCATATTCTCAGTAAAGGCATCTTTTACCTTTTGCCTCTCTATTTTGCCAAAAAAACCCTATGATTTTGGTACCATGACTTGTATTGGAAGTGCTTGTGGCTTCTGGTGATCATTACTGGTTCTGAGACCCCTGTCTATGAGCCACCCTTCATTACTCCAGGACCTGCCAATTTGCTGCTGCTAGCTTGTATCCAACACCAATCCACTTGCTCACAGATGAGGTACCTCTTAGATCAGGGTTTCCTGTCCCAGTTTCTCAGTCTTTCAGTTTCAGACATCCATGAAGCCACATCAGGAAACCTCCTGTGCATCCCTTGGATAGGGATAACAACTCTCAAGTTCCTTATGAAGGGATACTGCCTTTAAGCTTTGAGACAGGGCATTGCCCTCTCATCTTTTGGGAACCCCTATGTGTACTCTTGGTAACAGCTGACGAGAACAGGTTTGGGGGCTTTGTCTCTGTCACATTCTCAAAATGAGTGACAACTTCTTTGAAAAGTGTGATCCAGGCTATTTTATCTGTAGCTCCTGGATCCTCTAATTTGGTCACTATGGTAAATGAGTAGATTTTTTCCACCCTCCAAAATACACATCTCTGGGGTGCCTGGCTCACAATCTTGGCCCCCTTGGTCTCAGGGAGACCATAAAACCCAAAAGGCTGATCTTTTATTGCCAGGTGGCTTGGCAAGCTTAGTCTTCAGGGCAGCCAGTGGCCTGAGATGTGTGTGGGGGGTGGACTTTTGACCCCTCTATCCTTCGATATTTAAATAACTTTTGTCACTGGTATGGCAAATGGTCAGAAATCTCTTATGTTCATGCTGTTTTTACTCCAAGGACCTGCCCCCCTCTTGTTCAGCAATGTAAAGCAACCCAAGAAATTCTATCCCATAGTACCACTCTAGATTCTCTCACTTCCTCCCCACTGGACCCCTTAGATAATATGTCTCCTGTCTTTGTTCCCCCTTCTCCATATTTCCAAGCCCCAAACCCTCAGACTTATCAACCAGAAATTACTGACCCCCCTGATTCACACTCCTTTTTTTCCTCCTCCCCAGCCTCCTAGCCCTTCTTTTACTTCCTCTCACTAATCTCAGACTCTTCAGTCTCCTCAACCTGAGCCATCTATTCTCCCTGATGGTTCCTTTTCATCATATTTTGATTACCTGTCACCATTTTTCCCACCGTTAGCTCACCATATTCAAACTGGAGTCTCTCAGCCACCTAATAAAGTATATGAATTTCAACCTCCATCTTGTGAATCCATGACATGTGGTCCCCAGGATCCATCTTACTGTAAGTCATGTGGAGAATTGCCACCACCTTCAGTCTTCAACCATGTGACAGCCAACTGCCATTTAGTGACAGACCTCTTGTTAAATGACCACCATCTTGCTGTCCCTCGTCATGTAATCAGCAGCAGCCATTTTGTTGCAGGTTACATGATCACCAGTCACCATCTTGTGTTCCCTCATCATGTGACCAACAACAGCCATCTTGTGGGCCACATGGTACCTAGTTGCATTCCTGTGCTTCCCTGTCAAATGGTGACAAGTGATCATCTTATGATCAATCTAAATGTAACTGCCCACAGATGTCTGCTGGGTGGTTTGCCACTCAGTGGCTAACTGCAACTCTCATTCCACAGCCTTTTCATCCTCAATTCATATTCTCTGTTTGGCAACAGGCCAGTTCCAAGGAACTAGTTTATATCTGTATTCCTTTTCCCCTCACTAACCTATCTCAGATTAAACATAACTTAGGTTCCTTTCCACTGACCCACAAACTTGTATTAAAGAATTTGAATTTATAACTAATTATTATGACTTACAATTCAAGGATGTCTATGGGATTCTAAATGCCACCCTCACCTCTCAAGAGAGGCCTCAATTGTGGAAAGCAGTTTCAGAGGAAGCCAATTGTAGACATAAAAAAAAAATACTGCTGTAAATGACCCTGGACATTCTCTGGTGCCTAAACAGGACCCTAACTGGATTTATCAAAATGGAGAGGGCTCTTATAAAATACATAAGGTGACTGAATATATGAGTGTGGACCTTAATGAAATACTAGCTATAATGTGATTTTAGAACAGGTTCAAAAGGCTAATCTCCATGATGCTCATCACACATCTTAGGGACACTCTAACTAGGTTTACTAATGTAAACCCAGTCTCTCATCAAGGGAATATTGTTATTAATTCCTATTACATTTCCCAGTCTGCCTCTGTAATTCAGGCAAAACTACAGAAGGCTGAGCTTTGTCCTCAAACCCCACAGGGAAACTCATTAATATGGCCTTTTTTATTTCAACAATAAATATAAAACACAAAAGGAGGAGCAATTGGCACACAAAAAAGAAACCTTTTAAATATAATACTGATCACTTAGCATTTTGAGGCTCTTAAGACAGGTAAATCAAAACAAAGCCAAGCTACCAAAACCCCCAGCCCTTAGCATGCTTCAAGTGTGGTAAATTAGGACATTGGGCAAGAGAAAGCCAAAATCCACAACTTCAGCTGGGGCTTTGACCACTCTGCAACCTCAAGGGCCATTGGACAGGTGACTGTCTTAGCTGCCAGAGAGCAGGTAAGCCATCCCACAATTCCTTGCCCTCATAGGTGATCTTCTCACCACCAGATTCATTGCTGGATGTTCTACTTGGATTTGCTGCTGAAGAAGATTGATGGGGATTGGGATTCATGGTGCCCATTATTGTATCCTTTTGGGATCCCTGAGTCTCAATGGGTAGCTCAGGTAAGACACTCTCTATTTGATACAGGGGCGACATAAAGTGTTCTTCCAGATTTTTCAGGCCACTGTATTAAATATATCTCCTTAGTGGATGTTGGCAACAACCTACACAACCTCTTCAAACAGGACCCATTCTTTGCAGACTCCAAACTCTCTTCTTAACCCATAGCTTTCCAGTAATAGCAACATGTCCCATACCCCTTTTGGTATCCTCTTCAAATGCTTAACTTCTCCTTTACCTTCTCCCACCCCAGAGCTCTTTTCCTCCAAATGCCATCACAGTGAGCAGCTAATATATTCTTTCCTCTCCTTCCTTCCTTTGTCAATGCCATAGTCTGGGCCACATCCAATGCAACCATGGTACCTATGCTACACCTATATTACTCTGTGTCAGAGACTTTTCAATCTTTCCTTGCACTACCAACATCCTATAGCTCCCAAACATCAACAGGGACTCAAACCTATAATCAGGCACCTTATGTGAAATGGTTTTCTCAAACTTACCCATTCTACTACAATACTCCTATTCTCCTGGTACCCAAGCCTAATAGTTCCTATTCCCTGGTAGAAGACCTTATGGCAATCAAGAATGCTGTTACCCCAATTCACCCAGTGGTGTTAATATTCAGATATGCTCCTCATATTCCTCCCAACAGCACTCAATTCACAGTACTATATTCCTATCATTGGTTTCATGTTCAATCCAGTGATTCATACATTAAGAAACCTGCAAATGCGATGTCATCAAAATCACTTGGAATGGAATCAAGTAGTGTGTGTAAGCTAATGTTAAATTTCCTTGTATGGCTCAATACTGGGTGGAAGAATTAATATGGAATGACATGAAACATAATTACAGTTAGGAGGAATTGCAGCATTCTCTTGCACAATGAGCTAAGTACAGTTAATTTATAGTATATTTAAAAAGTGCTAGAAGATTTTCAATGTTCCTATCACAAACAAGATAAAGGTTCAAGCACATGGTTATGTTAATTATTCAGATTTCATCAACTGATTGTATGTGTGTTATTTAGTACCATATTCTATCTGTAAATATGTACAATCGGTATGCATCATGGTTTAAAACATATACTGTGCATGTCATGTTAATCAGAAGGAAGAAATACTATACTTAACATAGCTGTATATTCTTACCTTTGTATGAAGAAATTTTTGTTCTCTATCTCTCTGCTTATGTCTTTTGTATATATTAGGTTAAATATGAGCTTGGAATAAAATATTTTCTTTAAACTCAAGAAATGAAATTGGTTTCATTAAATATCATTTAAAATATAATAATATACTAAATCTAAACAGTCTTTTTTATCCTTATACCAAATCTACCAAAACATATATGTTTATTCATTTTATAAGTTCCTCCAAAATTTAAAAAGCATTATTGCATATTTTTCAATATTATTTCAGATAAGTAAATCTGTTGTTTATTCTCAGTTTACCATACTCTTCTGGAAAATAAGAACAATCGTGGAAACAGGTGCAAATAAACAGTTACTGTTCTTGCTTCTCTTCCTGCTCTATTGCTAACAGTTTGAATAGAGAACTGGATCGTTTTTATTCATAATCAGTTGCTGCTGCTGAATCACACAGTCAAAATATTACTTTGTCTGCCAAATTTCCCTCCCTGTCTACTGCTACATCTTCCCTGTAGCCTCTTTTTTATTAGAGACTTACTAGCACAGTAAGAACAATAAATTCTATAGCTGCTGCTCACTCTCCACATACTAGTGAGGGTAGTCATGTACATTTTGGTATCTGAGGCTGTTGATGACTTTGTTGCCATTGTCATGCTGTTGTAATACAAAATCTTCATGAACCAGTATTGTGTCCACTGTCAGGTCTTGAGTACATGTTTTAGGTTTTTTTGTTGTGGCCTTATCAGATTAATTACTACATGAAATGGATCTGCAAAAATACTCATTTTGTGAGCACATCAATGATCACTAATTCAGGGATCATGCTTGTGATTATTTTTGTTTTAGCAGCTTCTTGTGAGCTCATATTCTACAAGGACTTGTTTTATCTGTATGACAAAGAATGTGTTGAATCTGACAAATGTAAAGATGAAAATAGGCATTATAGTAGGACATATATAGGTTACAAAGTAACATGTTTTGTGTATTAGATCTTCTGTCTCCAGGGTTGTTATCATTTCAAATGTTGCAGAAAACACATACACTATCTTTGGAGAGTTGAATAAAAAAACCTTGACAATGTATGGGCCAAAGGAGCAATCTTACTGTTATTCAGAATCTCTTCTGCACTTTTAGGATGAACTCAATGCAAGTGGGACAGCTTGGACTTGAAGATTGTCATATAGGTTCTATGAAATCATTGCTTTTGTATTACTGTAATATTTTTTTCAAAAATTTAAACTGACTATATTCATTGAGCATATTTTATACTGTCATTGAATTTCAAAGAATGTAAGCTGTTTAGTCAATAAGAGGTTGCACCAAAGCTTTTGATTTTAATGTTCAGCTTTTAGAAAACTGCTCCATAATTTATTGAGTAGCAGAAGCAGTTCTTTTCCTAAAAGTAGAAAACTCAGATGTTTGGTCTCCACCCCAGCTGGAGTCACCCACTAATGAGGAACATGAAGTGGAAATTTTTTGATGTTCTCTCAACATGACTGTGAACTTGTTGGGAACTTCTGTCCTGAGGAGTGAGGTTGTGCTTATTTATTTTTCCTCAGGCAAAAAACAAAAACTTGGAATTCCCTGATTTATCTGCCCATGTGCTTTGTTCCATTCTCTGAAGATCCTTAAGCCTTTTAGATGTGAACATCCATTTTGATAAGATTTCCCAGCTCTGTTAACATTTTCTGTCTCTAAATTCTCTTTGATGTTTTTCATTAACTACAATTATTTAGTTCCACCCATGAAAAATTATTAATTCTATGAAATGTATGCAGTGATTTCATATAGAAATAAATATAGATATAGATATACACATACTAACTGCACGACAATTACATATACTAGATAGGAAAGCAGAACAAATCTTTCACTTAAATTTATTTATTTTCCTCCAACTGCAAATGATTATTTATAGTATTAGGAGCACCTTGAAGGACCTTAGTTGTGTACAATTGTTTGTTTCCATTTTGTCTCCTAAGCTATTTGTAAACATATTTTCTTCAGACTTTCCCTTCAACACATCCAAGTACACAAACGATAAATTCGAGAGACTTCACAAGAGAAGATTTCTGCCCACTGAAAATTGACCTCTTCAGATAAGTGCAAAGCATGCTATGTTCATTTTCAAAATGTTACACCTGAATTATTGTTTGGAATAATTAATACATACTTTTAATTATAATAAAAATAAAATGAGTTTCTAGTACATTGTACTCTCCAGATGTCATGCTTTTCCAGTCAGTTGAGAATTTGTCTATTTTTTCTCATCTAGGTAGGCATAAATATGCAAAATTATTAAATACTTTGTTTTGTTAGTTTGGTTGGATAATTTCACAGTCAGTCCAAAGCTATTACATCTATTCTTAAGCTTAGCTTGATCATTTCCTCTGTGACATTTATCTAAATGAGACGTATTTTTCTCATGCATCCTACCATTCCTTACAAGACCAGGTTCTGTATTTAGTGATTCTATACCTACATCTAGCTGATAAAACTTTGTTTTGCAGGAGACTTGTTTTTCAAAAATTTTCTGGTCCTTACACTCTTGTGCAAATCAGAAAGCTTATGTGTGCTGCTGGGGCTGAACATGGGGCCAGATCTTCTGAGATGGCCAAAAAGAGAGGGCTTTGTGTGTACACACTTTATAAATAGGAAGGCAATAGATTTAACTTCCTAATCCTGAAGCATTTGTTTCTGCATGAGATGATGCCTTTCCATGCAAAGAAAATTTGTACATTCATTTTAGATGACGATAGTTTGCAATTTAAAAGAAAGCTAGTGTCACAAAATGTGTGTCTTTGAGATGTGTACAACTCATGATTACCTATGAAGTGAAATTCATATATAGGAGATGAAAAAGACAATACATAAATATATACTTATGCAGTTGAATTAAACAGAGAATATTTACTTGAACATGGATATTTCATTAGTCATCTGAAGCTTCTGTATTTAGGGATTTCCTCTGTTCACAACATTTTTAACAGAGAGAAAACCCCAGAGGCCAACAAGAAGCCCTCAATTGCCTGCTTTCTTTGCTGCACCTGCTCCTGGAGCCCTGACTGTTTCTCCATGGGACACAACCTTCCTCTCCGCTGCTTCCCAGAGCCTCAGCTGGGAGATTTGTGTCTGGGCTCACACTGATGTCTACTGTGTCTCTCAAACAGTAATCCATGGTGGTGTCCTCGAGTCTCAGGCTGCTCATTTGCAGATACAGCATGTTGTTGTCTCTAGAGATGGTGAATCAGCTCTTCACAGAATCAGCATAGTATGAGCAACCACCAGTGTTAGTGATGTGTGAGATGCACTGCAGCACTTTCCCTGGAGTCTGGTGGACCCATTTCATCCAGTAGCAACTAAAAGTGAATTCTGAGGCCAAACAGGAGAGTTTCAAGTACACCCCAGGCTTCACCAAACCTCCACTGGACTCCACTAGCTCTTCCTTTGCCTGGACACCTGAAAACACAAGAATATCCTTCTTAGGAAACTGTCACACATGTCCACTGTTTATCCACATCCTTTGTTCATATCCACATCCCAGTTCCACATCCTTTGTTCTCTATAATTTACATTTCAGAAGTGCAAACAGGAAAACCCAACTCAGCCCAATATCCATGGTGATCATCTGTGCTCAGTCCTGATCACCAAATGGGAACAGCTGGGAAGCTAGGGCTGGGCTCCCCTCCAAAGCTGCAGGGTCAGGGCTGGACTGGTTTTCATGAGCACAAGGAGGCTTTATTTACATTTCTTCCTGCTATATAGATAGCTCTGAAGCCAGACCTTCAGATCAGGCAGTGTTCACAGCAGATGTGAGTGTGCTGGGCAAGTCAGGAAACAAAGATGCATTTGGGAGAATATGAGAGCTCATGTGATAGTGCTCTGTTGTGTTTTTAATTCCTCATCAGCTTTGATTTTTCTCCACGTACACAGATCATGATTTTTGTATTCATGATGCTTGCTTTGTAAACATGTGAAATATTGAGTGCACAGATGGCTGTTTTCTCCATATACTATCTGATGCTGTATGAATGTCCTCCCCATTGTCTAGGCCTTGGCTCTCCTGATCTGTGAGCAGATTGATTTCTAGTCCAGCTCCTAGACATTCCTATTGTGTTTGCAGACCCCTCTCCCTGTGGTAAGAACATGTGTGACTTTGCTATTTGGTGCTCTTTTCTGAAAGGAAACAGCACCAGCATTAGTGTGTTTATCGATGCGGAGATTACATTAAATATGGATGTCTCAGATACCGTTCTCTTTCTGGTGAGGAAAAGCCCTACACCCACAAGTTATCAAAAGAAAGGTTTGTTTCATCTCATAGTTTGTAGGGATTTCAGTTCATAGTCAGTTGATTTGAAGGCAGGACAGTCTGTCACTGGGGACACAGCAGAGGGGACATAGTTGATGGCAAAGCAGACAAAGGGCAGGGAAGCTGCCATCAATGAAGCAGCAGCAGAAGCTGCAAACAAGCCTGCTTTATACTTTATCCACACTGCCTACCCCTTTTGTGGTGCCACCCACACCCAGTGTGGAACACCCTTAATTCCAGCATCACTTATCCTACATTCAAACAACTCCCCATCTGGAATCACATGAGGCCTTGGAGAGACATCAAGATAAAAGTTGCAACAATAGTTATTTTTCCATGTTTCTGGAGTCTGATTGTCTCAAGAACAGATGATAACACATTTGTAGTGTGGGAGGATGTCACCTATGTCTTGTCTCAATGTTAACTTTTCCATAGATTTAAGTGATTTCACATCTTCTCCATATTCTGCATCCTCTCAGGCAGAAAATTTTCCCACTGGTCAATTAAGTTTCAGAATGGCCACACTGATTGCATTTTCTCAGAATGTCTGGTATCCTCACTAACACTTGATTTTACTTATTTTTATCTTTTATCCATTTGTAACAGGTGGGAATATTTACTTAAATTTGATTTTTTTTTTGTACCTGGGATCTAACTCAAGACCTCATGCTTGCCAAACAGGCACTTGTGCCACTAAGCTAAATCCCTAGCCCCAAATTTAATTTGTTATCAGTGTTTTATATTTATATGGAACAGTGAGTTTAATTTTGCATCTTTAAACATGTATAAAATATATTTATATTACATTTGTCCTGATTAGGTTCTCACTTTCCCACTTCTCTGTAGTTTTTAATCTTCTGCCAAGTTTCCTTCTAATTTTATTTCATACTTTTTATTAAATTCAATTTTGTTTCTGGTAACTAATAATGTTACATGACTTTCAATTCTTATTTCACTTCCTTATATTTTATTTGCTGAAAATCATGTTAATATGTTCCAGTCATTTTATCATTGTATTTGTGACTTTCTTTTGTGGAGTATAAAATATTGTCTCTGAAGTTTAAAGCAATTCGTCTCTCACATATACAACCTATGAATGTTTTCTACTAGTCTGTTACTTGCCTTTATATTATTTTGTAGTCATTTATGTATACCTAGAGTATTTTTATGTTTTAGGAATGTATTGTGGATTCCTTTAATGTTTCTTTTTTATTTTTAATGTCTTTTATTTTAAAGAGAATAGAACAAATCAAAACAAAACAAAAAGTAACAATGCAGATCTAAACAAAACAATTCAAGAAACAAAGGATTTCAAAAGAAAATAACAGGAATTTAACAGTGGTAGGAACATAACTAAAGTTATTTTGTATAGTTATCTTCAAAAGGTTTACTCAGATTACCAGATGTAAACATTCAAAATTGATCTAATCCTATGAATGTTAACTGTTTTGTTCCAAGAACTAATAGAATTAGCAGCAAGTCATCTTTGCTATTTAAGCGTGTATATAAAAAATTTTCTTTGCCCTTCTTTCTTTTCTCCTTTTCCCTGAATTATTTTTCCCCTTTGAGCAGCTTACTATCCTTTAACAATATATACTGAAGATTTTATATCTTATTTACTCTTTCAGTTTCTTACACTAGGGAGACAATATGATATTTACACTGGTGAGTTTGATTTATTTCACTTATGAATATAGTCTCAAGTCACATCCATTTACCTATAAAAGCCTCAATGTGATTCTTCTTTATAGCTGAGTAGTACTCCACTGTAAAAAAATACCACGTCTTTTTTATTCATTTCTCAGTTGATGGACATTTAGGTTGTTTCCAAGATTTGGCTATTATAAATTGTGCTCCTATAAACATGAGTTCATATATATCACTGTGTTTATGAAGTTTTCAATTTTGGGGGGAATATGCCAAAAATTGTAATAGTTTTTCAGGAACCCCCACACTGATTTCCACAGTGATTGCACAAGTCTACACTCCCACCAAATGTGCAGAAGTGTTCCTTTTTCCCCACAGCCTCCCCAACATTTCTTACTGGTGGTTTTCTTGATCCTGGCCATTCATTCTGTAGTGAGATGGAATCACGTTTGGTTTTAATTTGCATTTCTCGATTGACCAATGATACTAAACATTTTTTCATATATTTCTTTGTCATTTGTATTTCTTCATCTGAGAAGTGTGTATCTATTTCAGATGGCTATTTTTGAATTGAGTCTTTCAATTTGGGGGATCTGACTTTTTAAAATTCTTCATATGTTCTAGACAGAAGTCCTTTGCCTGAGGGACAGTTAACTAAGATTTTTTTTACCAATTTGTGGGTTTTCTTTTCACATAGAGATTTCTTTTAGCATGGAAAAACTTTTTAATAAGTTGAGATCCCAATTATTGATTATAGAAAGTATTTCCTGGTGCAGTTTGTGTTGTGTTTATAATTTCTTTGCCTACCTCTATATCTTTAAGATTTCTACCTACTTTGTCTTCTGGCAGATTTAGTGTTTCTTTTTTAGTATTTAGATCTTTGATTCATTTTGACTGTAGTTTAGTGCATGGTAATAGGCATGCATCGAGTTTCAGTCTTTGTCATATGGAAATCCAGTTTATCCAGCACCATGTGTTAAAGAGACTATCTTTCTTCCAGTGAACATGTTTGGCCCTTTTGTCAAACATAAGGTGGCTGAGTGTGTTTGTAGTTGTGGGTGTATCTTTGAATCTACTCCATTGATCTGTGGTCCATTTTTATTCTAGTACTATGCTGATTTTATCACAGTAGCTTGGTAGTAAAACTTCAAGTTAGGGAGTGTGATGCTTCCTGCCTTGCCTTTGTTGCACAGAATTGCCTTTGGTTTTCTAGGGCTCTTCTAGTTCCAGATGAGTTTTAGGCATGATGTGTCTAGATCTGTGAGGTATGATATGGTATTTTGTTTGGAATTGCATTAAATCTGTATAACAGTTTTGGAAGAATGGTCATTTTCACAATGTTCTTCTTACCCATTAAAAAGGAATGTCTTTCCATTTTCTGAGATAATCTTCATTTTCTTTTTTCTTTTTTTTTTTTTGTACTGGGGATTGAACTCATGACTTTTCACTTGCCATGCAGGCACTTATGCCACAGCTAAATCCCCAAATCACTTCAATTTCTTTTTTCAGAGTACTGTAATTTGCACTGAATAGATATTTTCTTCATTTGTTAGGTTGATTCCTAAGTATTTCTGTTTTTTTTTTAATTCTACTGTGAAGGGTATGTCTTCTATTTCTCTCTCAGTGAATTTGTTGTTTGTATACAGGAATGCTACTGATTTTTGAGTGTTAACTTTGTACCCTTTGGTTATTACTTCTAGAAGTCTTTCAGTGAATTTTAGGGGTCTTCTATGTAGAGTATCATGTCATCTGCAAATAATGATAGTTTGACATCTTTTTCTATTCTTATTCCTTTTATTTCTCTCTTGTGTAATTGCTCTGGCTAATATTTCCAACATTATATTGAATAAGAGTGGTGATAATAGACATTATTTTCTTTTTCCTGATTTTAGAATAAAAAATTTCATTTTTTGACCATTTAATATGATGCTGGTTGTTGGTTTTTCATAGATGGCTTTTATGAGATTGAGGTACAGACCATCTACTTTGATTTTCTGTAGGTTTCTTGCATTAATCAGTGCTGGGCTTTGTCAAATGCTTTTCTGCATCTATGGAAATGATCATGTTATTCTTATCTTTGGCTCTATTGATGTGATATATTACATTTAGTGATTAATGTATGTTGAACCAACCCTGTATTGCTTGGATAAATCCTACTTGGTTGTGGTGTATAATCTTCTTGATTATTTGCAACATTCTGTTTGCCAGTATATTACTGAGAATATTTACATCTGTGTTCATTAGGGAGATTGGCCTATAGTTCTATTTTTTGGTTGGGTCTTTCTCTAGTTTTGGTATTAGGGTAATGCTTGCTTCCAGGAATGATTTTGGAGGAACTGCTTTGCTTTACATTTCATTTAAGAGTTTGAGAAGTGTTGGAATTAAGTCTGCCTTGAATTTTTTGTAGAGTTCTGTGGTGAATCCATCAGGATATGGGCTTTTCTTTGTTAATAATGTTTTAATTATATTTTCAATTTTATTAATTGAAATTGGTTTATTCAGTAGTTTTGCATCTTCTTGATGCAGCTTTGGTAGTTTATATGTTTCTAGGAATCTGTCCATTTCTGCTGTGTTATCAAACCTAGGAGAGTAATGGCTTTTGAATAAGGTATTGATGAACTTCTGTATCTCCACAATGTGTGTAGTGATTTCATCCTATTTATTCCTTTTTCCATGAATTTGAGTTTTTGATTTTTTAATAAGTTTGGCTAGGGGTTCATCAATGTAATTTATTCTTTCAAATAACCAGCTCTTTGATTCATTAATTTTTGTGTTGTTTTTTTAGTCTCTATTGCCTTAATTTCTAATCTGTTATTTATAGTTTTCTCCCTTTTATTGGCTTTGGGCTTGAGTTGCTCTTCTTTTTGTAAATGTTTGAAGTGTAGCATCAGGTTATTTATTTGTGTTCATTCTGTTTTCCTGATGTGGAAATAAATTTTACTCTGAGGCCTGCTTTCATTGCATCCCATATTTGGTATATTTTTTATTTGTATTTCCATTTTTTTAAATAATGTATAGTTTATTCTTTAATTTTCACTGTGACCCATTGATTGTTCAGGAGAGTATTACTTAACTTCCATGTGTTTATGGAGTTTTTCAGTTTCTTTTGTCAATTTCTAGTTTCACAGTACTATGATCAAATAATATGCATGAGATAATTGTGATTCTTTTGTATTTACTTAAGCATGTTCTATGGGATAGTACATGGTCTATTTTAGATAATGTTCCATGTACAGGTGAGAAAAATGCATATTCTGATGTTATTATGTAGAACATTGTACATGTTCTACATAATTGTAGATTGAGTCAGTTCTGTTAATTGTTTGTTGATTTTCTGTCTAGTTGATTTGTCTCTTTGTGTCAATAGGGCATAAAATTCACCCATTATAATTGTATTACTTTTTTTTTACTTTTGATTTCTATTAATATTTGTTTTATATAGTGAGTGCTCCCATATTTGGTGCATATATGTTAAAGATTGTTATCTCTTCTGCTAGAAGTTTGCCCCTAACTAGTTAGTAATGACTTTCTTTGTCTCTTTTGATCATTCCTGTTTTGAAGTGCACATTGTCTGCAAACAGAATAGCTAACTCTGCTTTTTGGGGGGGAGAGGGTTTCTTGTAGCATGAAGTATTTTTTTCCACCCTTTAAATGTCAATCTACAAATTTCATTTTGGGTTAAATAGGTTTTTTTGTGTACAGAATATAGTTGGATGTTGTTTCTTGATCCATTATGCCAGTCTGCTTCTTTTATTTGGTGAATTGAGACCATTTACATTAATGGTTATAACTCATACACTATGACTTACTTTTGCCATGTTATCTGTCTGCTGCTTGTTCTTGACTTTTCTCCTTTGTTTAATTTTTTTCCTTGATTAGTGTTTTTTTCTGTTAGTGTTCTTAAAGTCATACTTATTTTAATGTCTATCTAGAATATCTTTTAGTATTCTTTGCAGGTTTTTTTTTTTTTTGGTGGTTAAGTTTTTAAGCTTTTCTTTTTCATGGAAATATCTTCCTTCTCCATCAATTTTTGAGGGACAGTTTTCAAGAGTACATCAATCTGGGTTGGATGTTGTTTTCCTTTAGGATTTGAAATACTTCACTCCAACTTCTTGACTTCATTATGTTGAGATGTCTGCTGTGACTCTGATGGGCTTTCCTTTATAAGTGGTTTATCTCTTCTCTCTAACAGCTTTTAATATTCTATTCCTATATTGAATTTCTGGTATGTTGATTATTATATGTCTGGGTGTAGATTTATCATGGTTATGACTAATTTGAATTTGATATGCATCACTTATCTGCATGTCAGTTTCTTTCCCCATGTTTGGGAAATTTTTGGCTCTTACTTCTGTAAATAGTCTTTTATATCATTTGTGTTGTCACTTTCTTTTTCATTTACACCTATCAATCTTACATTTTTTGCTTTGCATCATCTTACAACTGTTGAATTGCTATTTCCTGATACCTTATTTTTCAAAGATCTTTCCTTTCCTGTTCACTAGGTACAATCTTCTCTTTGAGGTTTGAAAATCTATCTTTACTTTCATTCAGGCAGTTTTGCCAGGTTTTGATGGATTTTTTGATTTCCTGGATATCACCTTGAATCTATTTCATGCATTCGGTTTCTTTCTTATATTGTTGATACAAGGTTTCTATCTTTTTGTAGTGCTCCTCAATTTTTAACTATGTCATGTTTAAATGTGTTCAGCATTTCTTTACTACGATGAGCACTTCTTCTTTTACCTGGGAATGATTTCTAATCTGAGTTCCTTTATGGCTTAATGGAGTTGTTTGTTTACTTCAGTTGCTATCATTTCATAAATTTCAGGTTTAAGGCCTACATTTTCTTCTATACATGTCTCCTAAAATTTTTTGGGATAGGCTGGCAGTTTGAGATTACATTTTGCTCTTTCATTTTGCCATTTTCCTGTATTCCACTGGAGAAGCTGAATGCAAAGTCTCAGTTTCTTCCTGGTTTGAGGATACCCATCTGTACTGTAGGGAGTTTCCCCAAATTGAGTGGAGGTCATGAGTAAGGCTGTACAAGATCCCTAGTGGAACTGGAAGGTTCCTCAAATATGGGGACTGCACTGAGAGGACCTTCAGCACACCCCATTTGGTACTTTGAAGTTCCCCAACTGCTTGAGATTTCTGGGTGAGACTGTCTCAAGGTCTGAGTTAGATACCAAAGTTGAACAGTGAGATCAATTATGCTATGCAGTCCTTCAGCTCATGCCATATTGTACACCAAAGCTCCACAATTAATTATGGTTGCTGATGGGCCTCTATCAGGCCCCAAGTGAGATGCCAAGGTTGTATGGCTGGGTGAGTTTTGTTGTGCAGACCTTCAGCTCATTCCAATGTTTGCAGGCTACCTGGGGATTTTGGGAGAGGCATAACTAGGCCACAAGGGACCTACCTGAAGGACTACCCAGTGCCTACATTCTGTATGTCAATTAACCAGATGTGTAAAAATGTCTTGTAAAATCCCAAAGCAATGACAGTGCTACAAAAATAACGTATCTGTATAACTCCCTGAGATGGGGGTCTCATAGAGGGTTATATTGGGAAAGAGAACAGAGGAAAAAAGGACACCCAGCAATGATTTTCCAGTGACATCAGCTTAATTACTGCTGCAGCTTTTGAAATAATCTCACTTTTTCCTCAACTGTCAGTTTCTTGTGGGTGATAGCTACTGAAAGTGAATCTAGAGGCTGCAAAAAGAATCTTAAACATAAAGGCTGCAACAAGGCTCCTCACACTCTACCAGCTGCACCTCACACTGGAAAACTCCAAATAGAGAGATATCCTGCTCAGGAAACTATCACATCTGTCACCTATTTCTCCCACTCATGTCAATGTACACAGTCAGGATCTGTTGTTCTCCAGAAATCATCTTTTAAAAACTGATCAAGGAAAACAGCTCACGCTAATCTCTCTGGTGCCTATGTTAAGTTCTGACCAGTGATATATTGTGTATATTGGGGATACCAGGTCTGGATTCCTCTCCAGAGCAGTGGGGTCAGAGCTGGGCCAGTTCTCATCAGCAGAGGGAGACCCTGTGACTATGTAAGTTTGCTATGCAGAGAGCTCTGGTGATGGATGTTTTGGAGAGGATAGCACCCATAGTAAATAGGAGTGTGCTGGGGAAGTTTGGTAATAATTGCAGCACACATGAAATTATCATGGCTCATTATGTTGTAGCATAATTAGTATGCATTTCTGCCCTTCTCACTTTTGTGCATGGACAGAGGACATGTGCTTTGTATTAATGCTGTTTACTTTATGATCATGTAAGATTATGAAAATGTAATACTCATTTGTCTTTTGTATATAAGGCTTAATGTCTTGAGAATATTGCAGTCATTTTCTGTTTTCCTTTAAGTTGTGAAAACACTGCTCAATGATTCCGATCCTGCATATAGAGAGACATGCATGCTGCACATTGAAGTTCCCCATTCTTGAATTGTGAACAAGAGTGACTTTCATAAACCAAACATGATGGCTTATGCCTGTCCTCCCATCAGTTGAGAAGCAGAATGATCCCTGTGAGTTCAAGGCCAGCCTGAACTATGTAAAGAGTAGAAGGTAGCCTGAACTCTGTAGTGAAACTCTGTCTCAAATAAAAGTGTAACTTTCTTGCCTTCTGTTATTTGGTTAAGGAAAACAGAACCAATGTTAATATAATGGTTTTAGTTGAGTTTCTCTTCTACTATTAGTATCTATCTCTTGGTTCACTCACTTTCTATTTTAATATATTTTAAATTTTTTTCAGTGTTTATTTTTATTAGTACAGCTTGCAGTATTCAATCATTGTGAGTAAAGTAGAACATAGAGAAGAAAAAGGAAATAGAGTGGAGTTCAAATAATTTTCCAAGTGGTGTACTCCATTATCTCAAAATATTTCCAGTAGACATGCTAATATTTTTTGCTTCATTAAACTGATTTTTCTGAGTTTATTGAAAAGAAACTTTTATGCCATTATTTGTTTATTTCCTTTTACAACAGAGTCCTTTCTTTTATGAATTATACTTTGACTAACATTTGCATCTTTCTTTTAAGACAATGATACACTGTGTATTAACAAAAGATTATTCTTTAAATATGCTGCAAAGAAACATAATATGGTCCTACCCCCTAAAACAGTATTGGACCCTAAGTGAAATAAATCAGACACAGAGAGCAGAGATCCTAACTCTCTGTAGATGATAAAGATGATCAGGCTAAATAAAGAAGGAAAAATTGAAGAACTTAAGAGCTGAAAGCATGACCAATATTTGATGCTCATTTGTACAACCACCTAAAATAATGCTATGTATTAAAATCATATGCCTCTTTAAAATTCCCAAAATAAAACCATCCTTTTTAGAAGAAATAGTACTTGCAAAAATGTCTTGCAGGGCAAAGAGTGTATTCCTCATCAAAATTTCTTAGCAGGCATCAAACCAAACTTGGCATTGTAAATCACAATTGTTACTGTGGAGACCTTTTCATTGTGACTGATATCTTTCTTTGTATTTCTTTACAGATATGATGAAGACAATTATTTGAGAATTGAAGAGCATCAATATAAATGTAATAATGAAGATGTAGAGAACTTCATTGATTTCCAGTCCTTTCAGAAGGATGAAATGTGTAAGACTGGAGAAAAACCCTATCAATATGGGTGATGTGGTGAGGACAACTATGACCTTAGTGCACAACTGAACACATGCAGAAAAACTTTCTATGTATGAAAGCCTGCACAACACATAACAGTGCTCAAATCTGTGAGAGAAATCACAGTTTGGGGAGCTCATATGTGCACAAAAACTATGAGAGTAGTTCTACTTCTTCATATCATATTGAGAAATATGATAGAAAACATGATGATGAGAAACAACATGTAACTGAGAAGTGTGTAAAAGCTTTATCTCTTAGTAATTGCTTTAAGAACATAAAATAATTCACACTAGAAAACAACTATATGTATGTAAGCAATGTGGGAAAGCATTCAGTACCAGCATTTGTTGTCAAAGACATAAAATGATTCACACTGGGGAGAAACCTTATGTTTGCAAACAATGTTGAAAATCTTTCAGTCAAAGCGACAACCTTCATGGACATGAAAGAATTCACACTGGGAAGAAACTCTATGTATGCGAACAGTGTGGAAAATCTTTCAGTAAAAGTAGTAAGCTTCATAAACATGAAAGAATTCACACAGGGAAAAGAGAAGACAAGATGGCTGATCAGTGAACAACAGAATACAAAGCCTCCTAGGAGAAACAATTCATATGCCAGAATAAAACACCCTGGAGAGACCCAGGCAGAGGGAGATGGATCCTCTTGACACAGGAAGAAATTAAAACTTAAAAAAGCTCATCAAATACTTTGGGACTACAAGTGAAACAGCTAAAAACTAAAGGGACATGGCTTTTTCGTGATGAGCTGCCAAGTTTGCACCAGCTTGAATCAATGCCAGCTGGCAGAGCCACCCAAACTTGTTCTCACTGCCACTCACAGGAAAAATGGTAGTGCTGAAGTTGAGGGTTGGTGAGCTCAATGGAGAGTGGAGAGCAGAGCCGGTGGAGGAACCTTCACTGATCCATGCTCAGTGCTGGGATTGAGACCCCCCCCCAAGGGAAGGTCATAACCAGGAGGGTGACATGTTGGAATTGGGCAGGAGGAGCCTGAACTGGAAGAGACAGTGACTTTGGTTGGTTGCTCCCTCCCCAGAGCAGATTCATGCGATTTGCTTGGACTGGGCTGCGCCCCTGGCCAAGACCATATGAGACGTCCCAAATCAATTCCCTGCACCTAGCATGCACTGACCGGGTGATTGCCCCTGAAGTTTGGCTGGCCTGGTGGGGAGGGGCAGGCATATGCAGCCGCTGCTTGCACCTCAGTGACAAGAGCAGGCAGAAAAGGGTGGAGTTCCCTTGCCAGCATGCTAAAGAGGAAACGTAGCCAACAGGGAAAGGGGCTGGGACCTGCACTATAACCCGTGTGGAGGAAGCCAGGGCCATGACAAGAGAGAGAGGCAGGAGGAAGCCCCCAGCCCTGAACCCTGAGAGCCCTGATCCAGGAGAAGGAAAAACAAGGGAGACTGAAGGTGGCAAACATGCAACAGCAGACATGGCTTCAATGGACATTAAGAGATATCTTTAGGACATTGTAGATGAGCTCAAAACTGAAATATTAAATCAGGTAAAGCAGGATATGAGTAAAGTAATAAAAGAAATGCTCTCAGGAAGCATCTCTCAGGATGATACAGATGAAAGAAGGGAGGAACACAAAAAAGGGAGAGAAACACTTAATAAAGAATATAAAGAAAATATAGAATACATGAAGCAGATTCAAAGAGACTACCAGGAAATTAAAACCTCCATTGAAAGCTGGCAAAACACCTTAAAAGAAACTAAGGATAGACTAT
This sequence comes from Hydrochoerus hydrochaeris, assembly GCA_004027455.1. Taxonomy (NCBI): domain Eukaryota; kingdom Metazoa; phylum Chordata; class Mammalia; order Rodentia; family Hydrochaeridae; genus Hydrochoerus; species Hydrochoerus hydrochaeris. Next base: position 163,503 of record PVLA01004066.1, on the reverse strand, counting down.
AAAAACTTGAAGACAAGTTTGCAATGTGTGATCATGAAAGGAAAGATTTCTTAAAAATAACAAGGAAACAGGCAGTAACAACACAAAGGCTAGAAGATGACAAGAGAATCTACAATTTAAGAATAAGAAACATGAATGAAGAAGCAGGAATACATACAGGTGAATTACAAAGGCTATTTGTGGAAATAATTAAGGAAAACTTCCCAAGCATGGGAAAAGAAAATGACATTCAGTTATATGAGGCATACAGAACTCTAACTACCTACAACCAAAACAGATCTACACCCAGACATATAATAATCAAGATACCAGAAATTCAATATAAAAACAATATTAAAAGCCATCAGAAAAAAGAAACAGATTACCTATAAAGTTAAGCCCATCAGAATCACGGCTGACTTCTCAACACAGACCATCAGATCAAGAAGAGCTTGGAGGGAAGTCTTTCAAATCCTGAAGGAAGGTAGCCTCCAGCCCAGATTGATGTACCTGCAAAACTGTCACTAGAAGTTGATGGAGAAACAAGATATTTCCATGACAAAGAGGAACTGGGTGAGTTTGTGACCACCAATCCAACCCTGCAGAGAATGCTGAAGGATATTCTAGAGAGAAAAAAAAACATCAGGATTTTGGGAACAGTGGCAGAATGGCCTCAATGAACAGGGCAGGTAGTAGAATGAAGGAGGAAACTAAACAAAGGCAGAAAAGTAGCATAGCAGAAATGAGGCAGAGAAGGATAACTAGAAATTCTAACATAGATGGCCTTGATATGCTATACTGTTAATAGTGCACCTGGATTTAAAACACACATTACTCACACTACTCTGCTTAGATGTATCATATTCTATTCCAGTCATTCTACCTGTACTAGATTTGAGAGCACAGAGAGTAATCCCGAAAATAACAGGATATAGAACAGTCATCATCCTTCATTTCCTATTAACTTAATCTAAAGCTCTGTGAAACCTACACAGTTTTACCATGACTGATCGTAATCGAATCTAGTTTGTTGGGTCACTGTTTTGTATTGATAGATTTTATTCAAAGCTGTTATGATTGATAGTATCAAGTATGAGAGTATAGCCAACTGCACTTAAGATGACAAGATCCACTAGAATATCCACTCTGGTTTGATTATTACCTGCCTTTGAAGTTTTATACTGTCTACAGTGTTTTATTTTATTAATATTGTTATTTACTGCTATACTCAATTATACTGCTATATTCAATTATGCCTGATGATATAGATATTCTATTGAAGATAATAAGAAACAACACAGTAATCACTGTAGATCACCTTGTACCACAGTTTTATATGACTTTTTGGTTTCATGTTTGTACAGAAATTTGTTTTGTTTTGTCTTGCTAAGTTTTGTTTTTCCCTCTAATACAGAAAGGATAGAAATACATGTAGAGACTCATGTATGTGTAGCTGTTCACACTCTCACTGTTTGACTATCTACTTTGTATGCTTTAATTTTGTAACTTGAACAGCTATGTCTAAGAAGACAATATGTAATTTATCAATTAGTGATTTCTTACTGTTTATTTTTTCTGAAATTCTGTATTGTTTCTACCTCTTTTTCTGTTTTGCTTTTTTCCTCTTTAAATAAAATTTTTAAAAAATTTTTAAAAATTTAAAAAAAGAATGAAAGTATTGACCAGGGCATGATACTACATGCCTGAAACCCAAACGCTGTAGTGTGTGATGCATGAGACTCTCAGAGAATTAAGGACAGTCTGAACTACAGAAAGAAACCCCATGCCCTGCACCAAAGCAGAAGCACAACACTGTGTCTAATAAGGTGGCACATGTCTGTCAGCTCAACAGTCAAAGTGGTGACAAAGTATGAAAACTTCTTGCCACTTTGGGCAAATCAGTAAGACCTCATCTCAAAATGCAACAAAAATTTTAAATACAAATTTTTCAAGGTTTGGAGGATATAGGTAAGAACCAAATTTCTGAGGACAGTCACTAAACAATAAGAAACATCACATATGCCTTAAAATCTTTGGTGTCTAACAGAAAGTCCTCCCCATGCTACTGCAATGCCCCACACATTTTCAAAACCCCAATACTAGAGCTCTAATTTTGTATCTTACCTCAGTAATGATCAGGTAAGCTGATCAGTAGACACAGAAGAAGTACTTATACATGACTAATTTTCCCTCATTTCTATTGGCCTGTGGGCCCTTTTCCACTCTGACCTAGAAGGTAGACAATCCTTCAGTGCGGTCACACTTGGTCAAGCTTGCCACAGAAGCACTTTAGTGTTCTGGCTGCTGATTGGCCCCTCCACTTCTATTTCCTTTCAATCACCTTGACTCTTCTTATTCAAAAAGCCCTTTGGTTCTTACTCTTTAATCCTCATGCAGATTCTAACAATGTGAAAACACCATTACTTCAGTAAACAGTCCATATCAATGTTTCTGTTTTTTGTCTTTTTGAGACAAGGTCTCACAATGCAATTCAGAAGCCCAGGCTTGTATTAAACTTGCAAGGATCCTCCTGTATCAGTCTCTTAAGTGCTGGTATTATGGACATGTGCCACCACACCTGCTCAGTGTTTCAAATTTCAGCTCAAAGTCCTGAGTGCTGGGATTAAGAGCATGTGCCAGCATACCCTGCTCAGGGTTTGAAATTTCAGTTTAAGGTCTAAGCACAACCTAAGGGCTAAAGCAATATTTTCAGGTTTAAAACCCATTTCCATTTCCACTCTCATGTTTATCACACTTCTACATCCCTGTAGACCCCATATAGCTGTGTTTCTCAGAGTGTGATTAACAGGTAGCACCATCTGAAGTTGTTCTCTGCAGGAACACTTTCCCCTCACAAGCTAATACATCTCCATCCTGGGAATATTTCTTTGCATTATAAACTCTATGTAGATCTTCAGTTCCATAGTCCAATTGTAAAAAACAGTTTATTTACAAAGCCTATAATTAAGGCACTAGAAAGGAAAGGGTCCTAGGTAGAGTTGGGAGATTAGAGCCTTTGATAAGGGTTAAGATGACCATAGACAATGACCTAGGGCTTTGAACCAGCAAAGAATTTTCTCCCCCACAGTAAAATGCGACTCCTGTCTACTGTGGTGACTTACAGATGCAAACTACTGAGTGCCTGAGAACAAAGACATGTAAATTTAAAAAGTCAGTTTATCTGGTAACCCTGGGTCTTTTAGATCCTGCAGGCTGAAGAAATGGGTTAAAGAACCTGGGTCCAAAGTGGTTCCTTTCGTAGGGTTCAGTGACTCAGGACTGTAATCTTCTCACACTGAGCTGGTCTGGCCTGGCCAAATAACCTTTTTCTGTCATTAAGGGATTGGTTCTGCCATAGGACACTCACCCGGGAAAGTTTGGGACCCATAAGACAGCACACTGAGGCTGATGAGGTGGAAGGCCGAGAGTTCAAGCTCAGGCCAGACTATACAGATACACTCTGTATCCAAAAAATAAAACAGAAGAAAAAAAACATTAAAGAAAAAAAAGGGGGATGTATTTTAAATCAGCAGAGCCACGTGTACTCGGCTGGATGACTACCCACGTGGGAAGCATTCCAGAAGCCAAGGAGCTCTTCTCATTTCTGATTTTGGTTCCAGAACTCAACACTCTGTGTTGGTAGACTATGTGTTCTGTTTATACAGTATTATCACTTTGAGTAGAGGTCTCACATAAGGAATTCAAATGAGTTTTTTCTCATTTTGAGGACAGAACCTAGGTTAGTCCTAAAACTACTGCAATCCTCAAACTGCTAGAGACACAGCTATGCCTGGGACTACCCAAGAAGACATTCTGGGTTTACAGTGATTCTTGCCACTTCCTTCCAGAACACATTCAATTCCATCCCGTTCCCAGCTCCAGTAACATCAAGTTACCATTGCGTAGCTTGAGGGTGTCTGAGGATCTTTTGCAGCCTGCAGTAAGAAGTCACAGAAACTAGAGGTGTGGTCAGCTCCAGGCTCTCAGCACTAAATTCACAGTGAGCACTTCTGCACCAGCATTGAGAAGAGCCCTCGTCCCTTGGCCCACCTGATTGGATGTGCGGTTAGCCCCAACTTTATTGATGATTGGCTCCTGGACCCATCTCTCTCCTGTGATGTCAACCTCACCTGCCAGGATTAATACTTCCATTTAAGGGCTTTACTCCTGTCTTTTTAGAGCTTTCCTGTGTTTTCTAAAAGGCTCAGTGTGCTGTCTTATGGGTCCCAAACTTTCCCGGGTGAATGTCCTATGGCAGAACCAATCCCTTAATGACAGAAAAAGGTTATTTGGCCAGGCCAGACCAGCTCAGGTTGGAATGGGTAAAGGATGTGGCAGTAGGCTTTATTGCCCACATTTTCACAGGGTTTTTCTCAGTCTGTTCATTTTCATTCTAATAATTAATATGCATCCACTGATAAAACTCCATTACAGTATTAATGAAGAAACTACACATATATGGTAACACATTTCTGGGAAAAAGTAAAGATGAAGGAAAATCAAACAGTCCACCTGCTTCTGACAACCTTCATTCTGTATCCATAAATCATGGATAAACATAATATATCATACCTAAATTTTGAAGATACACCTAGCCAAGCATGAGGTTTATAATGATTGCTGAAAAAGAGTCCCACACTTGGTCTACTAGGTCTCTTCCTGGTATCACATGAGTATGGGGTACGATAACACCTTAGACTGTAAATGAAAACATTTTTGGTATGTATGTATATATTTCACTCTAGAATCACTATATTAGTGTATTAGCCTTTCACCTAATTGTTGAATTAATATTTAAGTTTGTTTTTGATCAACCCATAAATTTTAGGTCTAAAACACATACGAGATGAAAGCAAGACTAATGAATCAGATGTAGGAATTCACAGGCAGTCAGTGATAGCTGAGTTGGGATCTCAGAGCCTGGCACAACTTCCAGGGCTTTTTTTGACTCTTTATTCGATGCAGTCATGAACAAAGGCCTGGAGTTATCTGGATGGGGCCCACTGCCTTCTCACAGGTATCTGTCTGACCCTCATTTCTTTTCTTCATAGTGAAGTGTTTTCATTTTTTCTTTTAATCTTGGTATCTCTAAGCCTTTATTGTTATGAAGCTTAGATTTCCTGTTTGGCTACAGGGTAGCAGTAGAGTGCACCATGAAAAATCATTGCTCTTCTGTTTTATGGATTCCATTTATTGAGAAACCAAGAATCTTTTTGCTCTTCCTGATTTTGTTCACAACTATATTCCTTGTTATTTTGAGCCCTTGATCTCAGTCTCTACCAAATTAACAGGTTAAACACATTTTCTCTATAATGATTACTGGTTGCATATTAATAATGTCATATATTTTGCTCTCTAATAACACTGACACTTGAATAAGAGATTTTTTTTGATAAACGTGCTGCTACAGTTTTTAATTATCAGTCACATATCTAATCAAATTTAACAAAATGGATGAGCCAAGTGTGGTGGCTCAAGTCTGTAATCCCTGAACTCAGGATGCAGAGGCAGGAGCATCATTGTGAATTCAAGACCAGCCTAGGCTACAAAGTGAGCTCAAGACCAGCCTGAAATATGTAGAGAGCCCCTATCTCAAAAAAAGAGGGTGTATCTGACTTCAAATGTGTAAGTTTTTCTTTCTAAGCATTAAGCTTCTGAATTATATGAGCCCCTAATTCACTCCTGACAAAAGCTTTCAATCCTGGCCCTAGTGAGTTCCATATTAAATCCTTTAAGATTAACTGGGACACTGTCTCTGTGACAACCTGCAATGTGCACAGGTACTCAATTGGTCTTGACCCTAAATACTGATATTAATGAACTTTGGATTCCTGAGTACAATGTGGTGATAACCGAATTTCTGCCTTTCTGCATTTGTGTTACTGAGCTTTCTACCACTGTGATAAAGTATCTGCAATATTCAGACACTGTTATTGGAATTTTTACTGGAGATGTATTTTAGTCCATACTTTGTGATGTTCACAGTATGGTGAGAATGTGAGACAGAGCACAGGAGCTCACCTCATACTGTTCTGAAGTAGAATAAAACACCAGAGGGCTACCTCCAAAGAGGAACAGTCCAAGGCACGCTGTGTGTGTGTGTGTGTGTGTGTGTGTGTGTGTGAACACAGGGATTCTTCAATCTCACCAGGAGTCCCCTCTTCATTCCTTCTCTGCATAGTTCTTGACCTGTATCACAGTGCAGCTCAGCCCCTCAGTGCCCTAAAGCTCACTTCCATTCCCTCTCTTCACGGTTGTTCTTTCTTGGTGCACACTGATCTCACTCCCTATGTCTCCCACACAGCGATGCATCAGGGTCACACAGAGCAGTGCAGCAGAACAGGCTTTTGGACTGGGCTTTGGAGTTGAATGCATTGCAATGAATTAAAGCCTGTAAAAAGCATGACTTTTAGCACCAATGTCAGTAAATCATTCCAACCCTAAAAACTATCAATAGTAACAAGTAGGATACAACACATGCAGATAACTGCCAATGTTATGTTAAAAAAAAAACTAGAATAAAGTTAGTGCTTATTGACTGGAAATGCTCTGTACTGCTGCCTTCCATCCAAGTTGATTACTCAGAGATGGGACACAGGACGTGTCCCTAAATCCAGCTCAGATGACACTATGTCCAGCTGCAATCTGCTATATCCTCTCTCTGTGACCTAACCACTCATATTCTCCAGGCAACCACTAGGATTTGGGTGTTTTTATGCAAAGGAGGCCTACGGTCCTCTGTCAGTGTCTCCTTCAGGAGGAAGTGTCCCCTGCAGCAGGTTTAATCCTGGATTTGCTGACATTCTACCTGTCTCCATTTTCCCTGTACAGGTGTCTCTGAGCTGGGATACAAGGCTTACAGAAGAAAAAGGAACCTTCATGGGTCCCTGCTGCTTCTCGTTCTCAGGGCCTTCCTTCATGGTACTGCAGTCCCTTCAATGTGTGAATTCAGGAAAAAAAGGTTTTAAAGTCTTACAGTCCTTTAAGTTCCAACCTGATTTTTCCACAGTCTGCACTGGGGCCATGGAGATTCCTCATCCATCTCTAGAGAAAATAACTTCTCTGGCCCAGACACCTCTGGTGATGATGATGGAAAACCAGGAGGTTTGTGGATGAATGGGTCCTATTTTCCTGCAGATTGTCACTACCAGGGCCCCTATGGAAGAGAGATAAGTAAAGGATTAATGGCAATAAAAAAAGAAAATTACTAAGGACAGATAGTTGAATAAGTTTTAAGGAAAGAAAAGCAAAATATACACATTAGCATGTAGTATATTGTCTTAAATAAATGTTATATATTTTAAAATTTTATTTTGAAGAGAAAAAACTATAAAAAGAATGAATTTCAAAAAAAAGATAATAGAAAATTGACAATGATTGGTTAATACATTGCACATATTATATATCCACAAAGTAGCTGATCAGAATACAAGATATATGTGTGCATAATTGATCAAACAAAATAAGTTCAAACTTTTTTCAATGAGTTAAGACAAATCAGGACTATCATCATCTTAGCAATTTTTTGTTTTCCCTATATTCTTTCATCCTTCCACACATCCACACTGTTTAATACTTTTGAATTTTTCTTTCTCTTTCACAATATCTCCTGCATTTTTTGGGTCTTATTGATTTTTGAGTTTCTTGTACTTGGAAGACAAATGATGTTTACACATGTGAGTCTGGCTTATTTCACTTATGAATATGGACTCTGGTTGTGACCAGGTAATGTTATCTAATTTTTACTGTATATTTCTATATAATGAATCAAGAGAGTAAGGGAGACAGAGATACAGAGAGACAGAGACAGAGATGAAGACAGAGACATACAAAGACACACAGAAAGAGAAACATAGAGAAAAATTAAGTCTGAGAGAATGGAAAGACAATATTATTACTGTATTTCATAAAGCACTAATTTTCAAATTACACACTGCAAGGTTTATTGTTGCTGCAAAAATCTCAACATGCATAGGTTACTTTGAAGCATATTAAGTATGTTTACTTTCCTAATAAAATTTTATATGTAGGGGAAAGCAAAAATTAAGTTTATAATCAAACACAGCTCTTCACTTAAGCCTGTTTGTGTCCTGAGGAAACTGATGCTTATGCATTGCAGTGTCTCCTTAAGTTACATGAAGCTGAGACAGGAAAGATGAGGCCCACAGACCTCATCTTCCTTCTCTATGCCTGCGCTTAGGGCCCACCAGCTGCTCACAGTAGGCTCAGCGCCCCCAGCTGGTCCTGAGTAGCCCTGCAGTGAGATCCTGTGCAAGCTCACACTGGGTGGGGTCTCTGACTGTGTCCCTTGCTCATTAATACACTGCTGTTTGCATCCTGAAGCTGCTCATTTGCAGGTGTGGTGTGTTTTGGGCACTGTTTCTGGTGATGGTGACTCAGCTTTTCCCTGAATCTGCCTAGTTTGTGATACTACCAGTTTTCATATGTAAAAGAGCCACTCCACTCCCTTCCCTGGAGCCCTGTGGATCCAGTCCGTGTTACAGCTAGTGAAGAATTCCGAGGCTGTGAAGGAGGCTCAGAGACCTCCTAGGCTGCACCAAGACATACAATGTCTCTGCCAGCTGCACCTCAGCCTGGACCCCTGCAAATGCAGAGGCATTCTGCTGAAGAAGCCACTACATATGTTTACATAGTTTATTACACTCATGTTGATTCACGTACTCAATAGCTTTTGGTTTTCATTAATTACCTTTCAACACAACCACAGGGGAAACTCAACTCAGTCCAAACTCGATGTTGAGCTGTCTGTGTCCAGTCCTGATCATCGAGTGGAAACAGCTGGGCATCCATGGATGGGCCCCTCTCCAGAGCTGCAGGGTAAGAGCTGGGCTGGTTTTCCTCTACCCAGGGAGGGCCTAATCCCATGACCTCCAGCTGCGTAACAAAACCAAGCAACATCAGTAACACTGATTGCATGAAACAGAAAATGGTATTTCATTGTGTAATAATGTATTGCTACTTAGCTATCACTTCATTTTATTTTTCACGTGCACAAAACATATTTTTGCATCAAATGTTTCTGTTCTGCAAACACTTAAATTGGAAAATATCAGAAACGGTTCCATATTCCACAGAAAATGGGAACCAAAATGGATTGACATTGAGATGATAACTGTAAGTGAAACAAATCAGACACACATGTGTAAATTTTGCATTATTTCTCTAGTGTGAGAAACTGCAAGTGCAAATGAAACATAGATATAGCATAGATACTGTGAAATAGGATGACACCCTTCAAAAGGAAAAGGAAACAGGGAGAGGGGAGGAGAAAGGAAAGAAGTGAAAGGAAAAACTGAGTAAAGAGGATGGAGAGAAAACTGAGCTTTGTGAACAGGTTTGATAAGAGGGGATGAGGAAAAAAGAGGAATCAAGACCTATCATGGATAGATACAAACTCCCTAAAAAGAATGTGTTCATTATCTACATCTAAATTGTATCAATAAACAAATTTATAAAAGGAAATGTGCTATAATGTTCCCTGCATTGTCTGCTGTTGGTCTTCTCTATTTTGAAAATATAAAAATGGCTTCTTCACTCAGCTCTTAGACACACAGGGACACAGATGCTGCAGTTTGCTGATCCCTCTCCTGGTAATGTGAGCGGCTCTAACTTTGATGGACTCTGCTTTGTATAGAAAGAAAAACAGCTAGTGTTTATGAGAATGGCCCTAAATGAATTCTAGTTTCACCAAGTATTATGCCTCATGATTTAATGTTACTTGTGACAGCTCATTAGGTATAACTCATAAACTGCCCATTTTTAAACCTGAGAAGTATTAACACACATGTGCAATGGCAGAGCCACACAGATACCAGGGAAACCTGTGTCATCCCACACTCAATTTATGTGTCTATCAATTAAATGTACTAAAAGTTTAAATTTCTGATTTAATGGATCATATATTTTTATAATCAGACAATTAGTTATTTTAATACCTTCAGGCTTTTGCTACCCATTCATTGACAGAAAGACATCTCAGGTAACTCTGGGATTTGATGACATGATTAAAGTTTTTATGGCTATATGACTGATTTTTTCAACTGGTTATAGGATTTCCATTCTGTAATACTTTGATTGTCATATCTTGGTCTAGATGCTCAAATACTGAAATATATGATAAAATTCATTTTAACTATAAAGCACTGCCAAGTGTTTTCCTCAATGGTTTCATCATTTGCATTTTTATAACCAATAAATAAAACTATAAATGTTGCTTGTCATTCTCATGGACACTTGGCATTGCATGACATCTTTCTTTTTATCCTTTGGAATACCTGTGATTTGTTATTCATTTTAAATTAACTATCAGTCTGTAATGTTGCAAAGATCAGTAACTTTCCTTTTGACATGCTTGTATACACATGCAACAAATTTGAAAATTTTAACTCTCATTACTTCTATTTTCCTCTTTGTGTGATCCACTTCACCTCTAATAGTTTTCTGTCATCTTTTTAATTGGGTTAAATTGCATTTTCTTAATAATAACTAGTGTTTGAACTACAACCAAATTTTTGTTCCCACTTACATTTTTTAATTGATGAGGTGTGTTTTAAGATTTTTCACTCATTTAATCATTATTTGTTGTGCTTTTCCAACATTTAAGTATCCTTGGTGTAATGTGAACAATTCATTTCTAACATATGTACTTACTGTTTTCCAGTAGTTTGTGGTTTGCCTTTGCATTCTGTTCTATAGTTTTTCAGGATGCATACAAGTGAACACATGGGTCATGTGCTCAAAGATGTTTATTTTAGGGGCACAGTGTTTGTGTTTTAATTTTAGGATTTTTTGTGCATTGAGTCAAGTGACACTTTGATATATTTATACAGATTCATGGCATGTGTGACATGTTGCAGTCTCAACCTTAGATATCCTTCAGTTCTGAGAAAGATTGGTCCCAAGCATTTTAAAGCTTATGGAGGTTCTGAGAATTTCAGCAGGTGGGGTTCATTAGGTATTTAAGTCACTATTAGGGTACCCCTTTAAGGGAACATTAGATATGCTTTAATAGATTCATTAAACTTTTGAATATATATATATATATATATATATATATATATATTCTGATCTATTTTTTTTCTGTTTGATCCAGGCATAACTCCTCCTCTGTGTGTCTTTCTGAATGAGGAGCAGGCATCTTGTTAGAGTAGCACATTCACACTGAAGCCTATAGCAACAAAACTCATGATAGCTAAAGCATGAAAATAGAACATAAAATTATCAACACATCAGTGGACAAAATCAAGAGTGTATAGATATCCAATAAAACATTTCTTACCCATCAATAAAATTTTGAGTCATTTGTTAAAAATTTGATGACTCCCGTAATCATGATACTAAGAGATGCAAATGCACACAGAATAGAAATGCAGCACAGTTTCTCTAATATGAGAAATATAGCTGGCCATGGTACCACATACCAGTAATCCAAGCACTCAGGAGGCTGAGTTAGGAGTACCACTGAGATTTTGAGGACAGCCTGTCTTGTATAGCGCGTTCAAGCCCCACTTGTGATACATAGTGAGACTTGTCTCAAAAAATTATGTGTGTGCATATGTGTTACGATGATAAGAGTGAGCTAAAATATCAATAATTTAAACAGCAAAGTACAAGTACACATTAAGAACACTGGATGGAAAAGTGAATTTGTTATTAAAGGATTAATATCTCTGCTGAAAATTGTGGTGCTTTTGATATACAGAATCCAAGATCATGCAGATTCAAGGTAATGTGACTCTACCAAGAAAAATACAAGTACCAGGGGTTCCTTCCCTAAAATGAAGATCTAGTAACTGCCTGCCAACAGTAAATAATGGAGGGGCTGAGGATGTGGGAATCATATAGTTTTCTAAGCACAAATTCTGCTCATGAGCCTGTAGACATGCACGACTTCATGAAGTCCACAGAGAGCATGGCAAGACCCAGGAATACCTGGAAATTACTGGACAGAACAAGATTTGTATGAGGATTAATTTACAGGAACAGCATAGAATTCTGAGGTCACCATAGCCAGTCAAACTGCAGACAAGTGGGGACTAGGAGTAAAAAAGTAGAGAGGACAGGTAAAAGGCTTCAGAGATTTTAATAGGAAGCACTAGATCTGCTGATGACAACTTGGCCATTTGCATGTTTCAGGGTAAGAATGGAGAAGCAACTGATACAATCCATGCTCATCTCATTTCCTTTGGATGTTACTAGATTCTGCAGATCAGTGAATTCTTTCCAATAACAAAAGAACACATTCTGCTATTATTCCTGAAGATAGATGTGTTTTTTTTTCAAGTAAACTTAAAAAATATTGAACCAAATAACAATGCAATGGATGAGGAAGAACTTTAATCTTGATTGAAATATCAGTACTTTTGAAACAGACCAAGTAAAAACTCACAAAATATTTCTCAGTGCAACTTCTATAACACTTAATGCCCATTTCCAGTGTATTTCTCACCATGGGTTTAATGGACAGCCCTTTCAGGAAAGTATCCTTAGCAGAAAAACTTTCACCACTCTTGCTAATACCCTGCCAACTCTTACATCTTTCTCAACATTCTAAACATTATGAAAAGGCTCACTGCCACAGTTGAATCATAAAGAATAGTTTATTTAGCTAGCTTAAAAATAAGTCATTTAGCTAGTGAAAGGGCCTGAGGTAGAGTTTGGAAATTAGTGGTTTCAATACTAATTAATCTGACAATACACAATGACCTAGGATTTGGAGCCATGAGTGAACTTTCTGCTCAACCAGGAATACAGATTCCTACTGACTAAAAGGAGTTGTAGACACTCCCTTATAAGCTCCTGAGTATCTATGAATTGAAAACACAAAATAGCCAATATTTATCTAGAATCTGTCTCTTTTAAACCCTGTGTGCTGAGGAAATAATTAGAGGTTCTGTGTTCAAAGTTGTTGTTATGGCTTGTATGGTGACTCACGCCTGGAATCTTCTTAGAAGCTGAAACAGCTAAATCACCAAGAGCTAAAAAGCAGCAGGACTACATAGTGAGTTTCACACTCAAAAACTGAAATAAAATAAAGGAGCATGTTTTAAATCCGCAGAGCCATATGTAACACATGGCCACTGGGCATGAGTGGTTACCATGATTTGCTTGTTTATAATCCATTCTGTGTTGAGTGCTCACAAGGCCACCCACTTAGAGCACTTCCTGGAATTCAGAAAGAGTTTCTTTGATTTTGAGGACATGATTGGCTAGGAACCTACTCTTCAATTACACCTTCATGGTCCGAGAGCGTTGATTTTCTGGTCTGTATATTACAAGATATTCATTTTGGATCATAAAAGTAGTTGACACTATGTTGACAAAGACAATCTTCATCACTCTTTGCAAAGATATTTACAGTAAACAATTTTGCAAAAGAAACAGGTAAATCATGGATAGATAGAAGCATTTACCCCAGTAAAACACTTCCTGGAGTCCTTTGTCCCTGAGTGCTTGTGTCACACTGAATTCAGGGTTGTGAGGAAGCATAAGAAAGCAAAAGTGGAGAACAGAAAACAGCTGCATCCCATGCCATGGAGGGATTCCCATGATGAGGCCTTGTTCCCTTGAGCTTCATTTTGAGAAAGGTAGATGTTCAGGATAACCATCAGTTGTGAAGTTCAGGGTGTAAATCCAATGCTGTTCAGTTTTGTCAGAGTTGTAACACTCTGGAACACACACTCAGGAAACAAAAAACACATTAGGGCTGTTATCTCACTTTTGCACAAACATCATTTTTGCTTGTTCTGCTGGAATGATATTTTAATGTGGAGAAAACAGGAATTTATTTCCAAGTACTGGAGCACTTTTAAAAGGGTGATGGAGTTATGGTGTTGCAAAGGCTTCTTCCAGATTTCATGATGTCCAGATCAGGAAAACATGCTTTGTAGGATTGGAGTCTTTGCCAGGAGACAGTGAGAGAAGGATCAATTAAACTTTGACAGTAAGGTCAAAGCTGGAGTGGAAAAACCAGCAAATTTGACTTGCCAGGAGTATGGGACATCTTTTGAAGAAAGCAGATGGAAGAGGGGACAGATCAAGAGGGAGACCAGGTAACATATAGCAAGCAAAGCCATCTAGATTGGGCTATGATAACGCTAAGACTCATAACTTACCACCATACCCTGATGCCAGACATAGATTTGTAGTTCTAAATTATTCTATGGAAAAAGTTAAAACAAAATTTCAGGACAAAATAATAGGAGAATAACTATAGTTAATACATTATATGTTGTTTTCTTTAAAGTACTTGTTCAGGGTCCAAGATATTGGCACAGACATTTCTCCTGTCAGTATTAGCACATCTATACATTCTAATGCTTAAACTGATATGTTTGAGTGTTACTTTCATCTGATACTTTTCTATTGTGTTGAAGGACAAATTCTAAAAGCGTTACCAGCAGCATCAGCCGCTTTTAACAGTGGGTGCAAAACCTGAATGTCACACTTTTATTCAGTCCTTAATGACAGTCACTTCATTATCCAGACTGAAAAAAATAATTCAAAGACATGGGAATTCCCTGTTTGACGATCCAGTTACTGAGAGCTCTTCCAATTTCACATTCTTTTGGCTTCCTCCCTCACTATTGCAGGACTTTCTATCTATTTTATGGAGGCACTAGTCAAGTTCAGGTCAGTAAACCCTAACTAGAGATATGAATGAAGACAAGGACCAGAGATAATATCTTCATGTGGAAATCAGGGGACTCAGTGAAATGCAGCTCCAAACACTTTAGCAACCAGTTTTACTGAGAAGGGAACAAAAATGCATAGGTTCCTTGCAGACTTCTAGCACTGCAAAGAAACTTAGTTTGGAAATAACCTAATCATACCTTGACATCTTTGGTTTTAAAATAAAACCAATTAGCTGGGTGCGGTAGCACACTCCTGTAATCCCAGCACTTTGGAGGCTGAGGCAGGTGGATCACTGCAAGTTCAAGACTAGCCTGGTCTACAAAGTGAGCCTAGTTCAGCCTGAACTGCATAGTGAGACTCTGTCTCAAAAAGACCAAAAAGAAAGAAAACTAATTAATACCATGCCATAGGTTCAGCAGCACTACCTAGGACTTTTCATAGCTATGTTAGACCAACCTTATAACTAGCAGCTCAATAAAGGTCCATGTTGTGGTGATTTGTGTTCTGTGGCTCTCTGGATTTGGAGCACAGGCTTTGTGCTGCCTGTGATCCATCTGGCCTGGGTACCAGGATCTCCACAATATACTTTTGAAAATATTTTAATACTATTTGTACATGTGTGCAGGTCATATTAATTTACAAATACTTGAAAATGGTTATGTAGACATATCACATGACTTTTCTCTCCTTTTTAAAATCCCCTTCTAATTCCCTCCCTCATCATGCACCTTTACAAACAGAAAATTGCATCTGTCTTGTATGAACAACTAAGAAGACCATGTAGTATTCAAGAAGTAACAGGAACACCAGGCCTCTGTTTCTGGGAATGAGAGGATCCCAGATGCTGACAGAAAGTTCACACTCTCTACACTCTCCTGTTCTGCAGAGTGGGGAACGAACAGAGCTGAGAGGCAGCCTGACATCTTGAACACAGGATCCTGTGGCCAAGTCTCAGTGCTCTTCTTGTACAGTCATATTTGGCTGTGTCTTCAGGGTCCACACTGGTCCACACTGGTCACCATGTGAAACATCTGGCTTTTGGAGGTGTCCTCAAGGTTGGGGAGGTGGCTACTAAGGGCTGGGCTGTAGTACTTACCATCACTTCAATTGTCATCATGCCAATCCATGGTTGCAAGCCATATCAGATCCTTCCCTTGAGGCTGAGAGAGCCAGGCTACATAAATACCATATGTGCTCAGTGAGAAGCCACAGAAGGAGTAGGTCAGCATGACAGTCTGGGTGGGGGTCATCAGTCTAAGACCAGAGTCCTTCAGTGTTATCTAGGACAAGACCCCTATAGACAAAAAAAGAAAGTAAAGTTGGTTCAGGGGAGCACAGGAGCATTTGTGTTCCTGAGGGTCCCACGCAAACACTAATAAGCAGGGACACTCGGGAACATGAGCAGGGAACATAAACTGCCCATTTTGGGCACAGGCCTGACCCTGGCCATGCTGGGATTTTCAACAGCAGAGAACCTGGAGATTTTCATTCCTTTCCTCTAAGAGGTGGCTTTAATTTGAGGACTCAGGTCTTGGGGCTGTGGGTGGGTCTGTGATCAGCAACACATGGACACTCAGTGGTGGTTTCTATGCCTGATCTCTGTGTAAGACACCTGACCATCCAGGACCAGGGTCTTGGGACACTAAGGCTGACATAAGCCCTGTGCTTGGAGGACATCAAAGCTAAGAAGCACCTATTGCAAGATCCTTCCTGTCCCTCCTGTCCTGAAGGATGAGAGGTAACCTGGAGAGATATTTCCCCCTCCCAAAGGGCTGTGTATATAGAGGCAGCAGGAGTATATTCCTGCAAGCTCCATCCCATTTTTTTCTGTGACACTCAGAGAGAGGGATGGATGGTGTCAAACTGGGGGACAATGTATAAGGTGTTGTCAGATCCTGCATGAACAGGTACCTGCGACTCAGTGTCTCTGCACATATATGCGTGTCACCTCACAGGAGTAACTCAAAGAGAAGCTACCTTATCCTCATGTCCACTTAGACCTGAGGATGGAAAAGCCTGCACCTCTGACTTCCTTCTGTTCCTCCCAGGTTGGAGTCAGGCAACTGGGCTGGATGCAGGGCCGTGACTGACTGACAGCAAGTTCCCTCCCAGCTTCACTGTGCCCACGAACTGGGACAGTCCACCATGCAGGTCCTTGGGACTTCCTCCAGCACAGACAACCTCATCACCCGGGAAACGGTGCACAGAGTGGGCAATGCTGGGGCATGGAGAGGCAACACCCATGTTTGTCTGTCCTGAGGTCCACTATAAAGTGAAATTTAGTCACTTAAACTTACTTTATAAATTATGATCATTCTCCACACCATGTGTCTATCAATCACTCTTTCTGCAACAGGTACGTAGTTGAAGACATGCTGTTTATATTGCTCTCTGTTGCTATGAATTTTGGTTGTCAATAGTAGGAAACATGAATAAGAGCCACAGTGATTGGAATATTGAATGACCTTGATTCTCTAGATTCACAGAGGAACCTGAGGGAGGAAAAGGGAAGAGCCAGACAAAGAATTTCATGGCCATTAACTCTGCATTTTTGATGAGTACCTCAGTGATCTTCAGCTGAAATTGATGCCTCTTGTTCTCTTCTCCATTTATATTTCAGTACTACTGAAATAATTATATTGTTTTAAATTTGACTTTTTTATACACTCAATGTATGGCCCATATGTGCATATATGTTCATTCATTTGAACACAAAAGTGAATACATTAGAGTATAATTACCTTTTTTAAGACATCATTGTTTTCCCAAAGAAAGGATTTAGAATCACACAAAATTGAGAAGAGATGGGTGTCCAGAAGCTGTGCCATCCCCAGAAGTTTGATTTCACACACAGTTCACTCCACAGAAGAGAGGAACCATACCTAGAATCCATAGCAGAAGCTGAGGCTCTCATCCTCCTGGGTAATGGGGCATAAACACAGACTATATTTTAAACTGTTATTTTCCATGGACTCTGTGAATAACAGATTTCTGAGAGAAATAAGTCGCATCTGCATGATTAATTTAAAGACATCAATATGTGGGGAAGGATCCTAATGAAAACTGTGTGCTTTCACTGTCATTGCAGCTGTCCTCATGAGCAAGAAGCAGAGGGTGGACAGAGCACAGGACAAGGGGGGAGAGAGGTGATGTCATGGCTGAGACAGGATGCCTTGCTGCAGGATACGATGATGGAAGAATGGACCAGGATCCAGAGAAGGAAACAAAAGCTCTTTCTTAACCTGGGGAGGCCAAAACGCTATGACACCTGAGGAAGGAGAACTGAGTGTCAGAAGAGAGAGATTTATTTCAGATTGTATTCCTAGAGCTCTGGTGGTACAAATGAATTGTGCTTCAGTTACATCTTCTTACAGATGCACCAGACAGAAATCTGTGCAGATGTCAGCGTCTGTAAATGGAACTGCTGTAACTAATATGTGAGCATGTGAAAATGGCAGGGTAATTGGGTAATTTACAGAGGACAAGAAAGCTGAATTATAAATGAGAAAATGCATAGATTTTTTTAAACATATTTTAGCACAAATATAATTGTGACTGTCCCTGCTGTTAAGAACACAGAATAAAATAAGAAATATGATTGGAATGGAGATTAGTAAAAGATCACTGTTATAATATCAGAAATCTACAGTGTGTTGAATGCAAAAATTCATACATTTCAGTACTTATGATGAGGAAATATGTGTAATTAATGGTATTTGCAAGTACTGTGTTGAAGGTATGTCTTTAATTCTTGGTACTTATCATAAAATGAGACAGAAACAATGGAAAGGAGAAAATGCTTAATGAAGCCAAGTAAATACATCATTTGGAGATTTGCTAGCCAATTTACATTAAAGGTGATGGGGAAATTTAGGGCCACACTTTGAGAAAAGTGTGATATTGGAGAAAATCTTAAATGTGCATTTTCCTCATGGGGAAAGGAATGGCAGAAAATCTGTTTGCACAGAGGACTCTTTGAAGTGTTAAGAAGTTTGTTGATGGATCCCTTGATACGCTCAGAGCCACCTAGGATTGGAGATGCAATTATCCAGCAAAGATGCCTAGAGTCGCTCTTCCACCCGGAGTTATCCCCTGTGAAATACTCCAGATATAAGCACAGTATTTAACATGGTAAAAAGGAGTGACTTCCAGATTTTGTTCCTGTGCATATCTTAAATACATTGTTTAATTTACTTCAACAAAATATGTTACTATGCTATAAATGGTTCAACAGAAACTGGGAAAACAGACACATTTGTACTTCAGGAGCACAGTTTTTGTACTTTCTGAATGGATACACAGAAAGTAAGGGCAATCTGTCTACCAGAAGATTCACAATTTTTTGTTCACAGACATGTATGATTTGCTTTGTCATGGATTAGGACATAGGAAATAATGAAATTTAGGGTTAACTAGTTTTGGGATGGTATATTTAAACAATTTGTAGATTTCCTTGGAAACACAGAGAGTTCTCATTTTTTATTCTGCATGTCCTTACTCTGATAAGTAAATAATGACTCATCCTGGCCATCTTCAAGGTACAGTAATTTTCATCTTTGGGAGAATCTTTAATCAAATAATAATCTTCATGGAATCTACAAATGAAGTTGTAACCTACCATCTTGAGTTGGATAAAACAGAATCTTAGTGCTCTGTGGACCCTCAGGAGTTACCCTTAATAACAGACTGTCTCTAATCAAAGACTGAAATTTTGAGAAGAGATGACAGTGGTGAAGGTGCAGATTCCAGGAAAATGTCTCTCTCATGGTAATCTTGTATATCAGGGCCAGTTCATAGCACAACAATATTTATTTAGTGTTGTAGATTAAAAAAAAAGTTCTAATGATAACTTTTTCTATAAATAAATACGTGAAGTGCATTAGAAGTTTTCTTCTGTTAGGCCTTTCCATTGGTGTTAGTAGTAGGCTACCTGTTCACCCATTTCACTCCCAGCTGTACTCAGTTTTTGCCATGTGGTTGAATGGCAGCCAAATCATATGTGGACCAATGACTGAAGCTCTTCCAGGCCTTTCCTCCTTTTTGCTCCTGCCAGCTGGATGCAGAGCTTTCCAGGAGACATGGAGGTGGGGAGAGAGCCTTTTTAGAGTGACCAGTGCTTCTGAACAAAGCAAGATACTGACATATAACACATTGTCTTTCAATTTTTTAATTTATTTGCAATATTATAAGTTTCAGATTTGACTGAGAGACATAGAGTGTGCAAAGTGTAGAGCTCTTGGACTGTTAAATTCAACTGGAAAGAAATTAGCTGATAAAATTTGTGCTGATATTGCTCCTCTTCAAGAAAAAGAAAAGGTTAATCTGAGAACAGAGCCATGTGTCACATCTGTCATATGTGTATCCCTCATTGTAGTTTTGAAACAGAGAACATGAGTTCTGGGTCAAAGCTACACAGACACAGACAGTTGGTTTCAAAGAGAGGCACTTTGGATTGTACTCCTTAATTGACTAATTATTACATAACAGTATGTGAAACCTCAGGTGATGGCACACACATAGATGTTGTAAGTCAACTGATGGGACATTCTACAAGGGTAAAAAAAGGTTCTCCGCCTTCAGTAAGGTTGTAGAAAAGCCCTTCCATCCAAGTCTGAAGGATGCTCTGGGGTGCAGTTCTCAGTAACCAGTGCTCCCTTGCCTCTGTTAGAACCCTGAGGGTTCAAGTAGGATCCTCATTTTCAGATCCTGGGAGGCTGTGGGGGGAATTAATGAGGTGTGTAGCCTCTAGCTTATTTCTAGAGGTAAAATCTTGCCTAAGAAATTATATTGATTATATTTGGGTCCTTTTCCCAACCTCCCTAAATCCCTAAATGTGAGTGGCATCTGGACATTCCTGGAGGAACTTGAAAAGACTCATAAGTAGGACATAGAATGAGTTGAGATATTTCCAGAAATTTTGAAGATCTCTTGCAGGCTGACATTAACAAATTTGTGACAGTGACCAGATGGCTCCAACTCACATGATGCCTTACTATAGAAGCCCTCCTTAACCTAGGCTGGAATGTCCCAGGTGTACTTTGGACACCATACACAGGACAGGAATTGATTCCTTAAGCCAGGGTGTGGTGAGCACACTATATCTTACACAGTAATACATGGCTAAGTCTTCAGATCTCAGACTGCTTAGCTCAATGTAGCCTGGGCTGGAGGACTTGCCTGTAGTGAGGGTGACTCTACCCTGAAACTTCTGAGTATTTTGCTTCACCACCATTAAGTGAGCTCTATACAATCCACTCTAGCTCTGTCCATGGCACTGTTGTTCCCAGCTCATGTAGTAGTGTGGAAAGGTGTAGCCAGATGACTTGCAGGAGACCTTCACTGAGGCCCCAAGCCTCCTCAGATCAGCCTCAAGCAACAGTAGCTGAACCTGACTTTGGGAACTTGTGGAGGGAAAACAGTGCCCCCTTGACAGGCTTTGGTCACTTTTTCAGTCCTCAAAATGAGGATAACCTTACTTTTCATAGCTACCACCAACAAAAAGATTCTCCAGATTTAGTTCACAGTGAGGAAGTGTGTTCTGGGAGATACTTTAGAAATGGTGATTTCTATGGAATATTCTGGGATACAGATTTATCCATGTTCAATTGGTGGACTCTAATTATTTACATATTCATAAGACAGGAAACTTCTTAGCTGTAGACCTGATCCAGCCTGACAAGCAGACCACACACAGTAGTTGGCTCTTATGTACCATGCCTCAATTCTGTCTGAGAAAATGATCTCCTACTGTCTCTCCCAACTTTGTGCAGAAAGATGTCTTCAAAATGTGAATCAGTCACAGAAAGAACAGACTCTTCTGTGTGAACACAAGGGCCAATGGTCCAGATAGCATGGGAACTTCCTCTATGGCAACATTGTCTGTGATGCTGAGCACTCACCCCATCTGGTGTGATTCAGGTACCAGAAAATCTCATTGTTGACTCAGAGTGAGACAGTCTTCCTACCACAGGAGAACCCAACAGGAAACACTGACACTTTTGATATCAGCCAGGCATCCTGGAATGCTTTCCCTAGCACTTGTCTGGGTTGCTGAGTTCCCAAAAGTTTCACAGGAAAACCTTTGTCTCCCAGATCCCTGGGGTCCAGGGCTGTGCATTTGATGCCACTGAGGATAGGGCTTGAATGAGGATTTTTATTCCTCAATTTCCAATTTGGTTCCATTTCCCAACTTTATAAAACTATTTTTCAATTTTTCCATAATTCAGTTCATATTCATTATCCTTTATCTCTACCTGTTGATCTTATTTGCAAGGTCCACAGTCTCTAACCATCCATCACTGTGCCACCCACTCAGCCATGGCATCAATACCAAGACCTGGAAGTGAACATGACATTTAACCTCAGAGACAAGTGAGTCTCCCTATGTGTTGCACAATTTGATTTAAGAAAATTGATTTCTTTGCTCCAGGTCCTTACTCCTGAGATATTCACTACTTCTCCACAATTCTTCTTCCTGTATTTATTTTTGCAAACACTATCAATCAGGTAGGATTTTACTAAACATTTTCAGTTTTTACAAACTTCTGTTTTAAGATCATAGGAAGACCCAGGTCTTGGAGGAACATGCCTCTCACCTGTCAACTATTCTTGTGCTACAGAGATGCAGGGTTGGTACCCTGCTTAGCTCCTTCTGCCCTCCCCACTACAGGCAGGGCTCTGTCTAGGTTAATTTTTTAGATTGTTAATTAATTTTCTAGATTGTTTCCAGCCTGTAACAAAGAGAAGATCAGTGTCATAGTTTATTTCATCTCGACTGTAACCTTCGTTTGTGTCCTGAAGCTGGAAAAATTTATACTGAACATCCAAATTAGTTGGAATCCCAAGAAAGGAGTGTATGAACTAGCTTGGTATTTCCTGTGGTGTGTCAAGGATGGTCAGTGACATTCTCAGGGATCCAGTCACTCTGTGTAAAGCAGAGCTTCTCCTTTATGTGCCGCTTGGGAGGCATGACCACAAGATAGCTGTAGTGAAAAGGGAGGCACAATCACAATCTCCATCAGTTCACCCACGAGGCCACAACATAGAAAGTGGCTGGAGTTGAAAGATGACCCATTCATCACCTCTCCTACTCAGAGATTCAGTCTCTCCTGAGCACAAAACACACATGATTCCCACAACTTATCTGTGATCATGAAGGGGAAAGAGAGAAATGAGTTGGAGGCCTTAGAGGGTCTGAGCAGTGTACAGAAGGTTGTAGAAGCAGAGGCTCCTCAAGACGAATCCTCTCTCATCACATTGTGTGCCTGACACTGTGGGATTCTATGTTCCCTAAGATTTCCTATCAAGTAACAGCCACAAGGAAAGTCTAGGAATTTGGCTTGTCTTCCCCTGACATCTGGTCCTTTTTGTGTGACAGTCCATTTCCTTTCATTTATTTCACCTATAAGCTATTATGACTTCTTCCATTTATTTTTGAAGGCTTTGTGATCGTTCCATACTTAGAATACTTTTTTCTCCACATGGGATACCTTTCTAGAAATGTGCTTCCCGAGTGTCATCCATCTGGCCCAGGGTCTGTATCCATTTCTCAATGATCAGTCTTCTCTTCTCCCTGTCAGATATTTATTAATATTATTAATATTCCTCTTGAGATCCTGAGGGCTTGTGGAGGTAGCATGTGTTTTGTGTGACTCCTAGTAGCATGATGTGGTCTCCTAGTCCTCTGCTGTCCCCCCGTCATCCAGCATCTCCTCTTCAGGGCTCCCTCCACTGTGGGGCTGTGGCTCCTGCTGTACCAGGAGGCAGGGCTCCCCGGGGGTTCTGGATATCCTGTCTCTCCAGGTTAATATGTGATCATTCAATCTGCAATTTTATTTCCTTCACAAGCTAATTAAAAGACAGTGATATTTATATTCTCCAAATTTCAATAGATTTGAATATTTGAGTAATGATTTTCTATACATTCACAGGTTGGAGCAAAACTTAGGAAAAACTTCAGTGGCCAAACTTGAACTCTTATTTGAGTCAGGGTTCTAAGATCAGTAATTGAAAATAACAGTTGCATAATCATGACAGAACACACTATATCACATAAAGAATACATAGGGAAATTCCTGAAAAGTTTTAGACATTTCCGGGGTCAATTGTTAACTGTATTCAACAGAGGGGACCTGGTTATGATTTAGGTGATGATGTGTTCTGGAAGGTGTCCTCATTTTTGCCTGGAGACTACAGATTCACCTGGGACATCACATCAGGAAGAGGCAATCTCAGTCCTGAAGCACAGGGTACATCAGTGATGATGATGCTCCAACTCAGGCAAAGAGCAAGAGGAGGAGGAGAAGATGCATTTGACTTTCCAAGATGAGTGGGACAGTGAGGTCAATGGTCACATCTGAGGACAGTGCCCTACACGTGGTAATCTCATCCCAGATTTGCCTTCAGGAACAAGGAATCCATGGGAAGCGGATGTGCCTAAGATTTTCTTTTTCATAATACACCGAGGTGAAAGAAGACCATAACTGTAAGACTGTAATTAAGTGTAGATGTATATCTGAATATTTTTGGAAAAGGTCAGCACATGTGACTGTCAAATACAGAATTCAGACAAGTAAAGGAGATAAAGAAAATGCATTAAGTCCAAGTTATGAGAATCTGTTTAAGAAATAATGAAAGTTATGAAACTGAATATTTGGCTTGATATCCCCCCTTATTTAACTGATTGAAGCCTAAAAGAGAAGGAAAAAGAGTGAGAAAGAGAAAGAGAAACACAGAGACAGAGACAGAGACAGTGATAGACATAGACACAGAGAGACAGACACAGAGATACAGAGATGGAGGCTGTGAACAATAGTGAGAAAAGACAGAAAGAAAAGACACAGAGAGAGACAGAGATAGACACAGACAAAGAGAGACAGACACAGAAATACAGAGAGAGAGGCAGGGAAAAAGAGTTAGAAAAGAGACAGAAAGAATAGACACACAGAGAGAGAGAGAGAGAGAGAGAGAGAGAGAGAGAGAGAGAGAGAGAGAGAGAGGCTCCAGTATATTATGCTGTATTTATGAATCCCTAATTTCTAAAGTTTAGAAGGAAGCGCAGGCAAAATTCTGCTCAATACACTATCACAGAATGAGAACAATGAAGCCCTTGCACACTGCCCTGACTCCAGCCAGGCTGCCCTTCTCCCCTCCTCCCTGCATTCTCTGTGCCCTTTTTGGGCTGAACCTGGGGACCAGGTATTCTGAGGGGGAAAAAGAGAAGAGAGACCTGTTTGTTCTCAGGTCTTAGAAATAATGTGGTGTGTTTAATTTCCTAATCTGAAGGATTTATTTCTGCATAAAACAACCTATTATCATCTAGATAAAGTTAGCACACTCATTTTAGATGAAGATAACTTGTCATTTAGAGGAAAGCTAATGCCACAAAGTGTGTAAATGTCTTCCAGATGGGTACATGTCATGTTTACCCATCAAGTGAAATTGTATATAGAAGATTAAAAAGTCAATACATAAATATGTACTTAGGCAATTAAATTTAACAAAGAATATTTGCTTGAACTTTGACACTTCACCAATTATCTAAAGGCTATTTATTTCATGGTTTCCTCAGTTCACATGATTTTTGTTGTTGTTGTTATGGGGGATCAAACTCAGGACTGCGTGCTTGCAAGTCAGGCACTTATGCCGCTGAGCTAAATCTCCAGTTCTGTCACATGATTTTAAAACAGAGAGGAAACCCCAGAGGCCATGAGGAAGCCCTCCCTTGACAGATTCCTTTTCTGTGCCTACTTCTGAGGCCCTTTCTGCTTCTCTGTGGGACACAGGACCCCCCCCACACACTTGTTCTCAGTGCCTCAGCCAGGAGATTTGTGTCTGGGCACATAGTGACATCCTCTATGTGTCTGGCACAGTAATCTGCAGCTGTGTCCTCAGGTCTCAGGCTGCTTTTTTGCAGATAATGCAGCCTGTTCCTGAATTTGGTGATGGTGAATTGGCCCTTTATGCATTGTTTGTGCTATCACTACCAGTAATGATGTATGAGATCCACACCAGTGCCTTCCCTGGAGCCTCTTGTACCCAGGGCATTGAATAGCTACTGAAGGTAAATCCCGAGGCCACACAGGAGCATTTCAGGGACCCCCCTCCAGGCTGCACCAATCCTCCACTGGACCCCACCAGTTGCTCCTTTGCCTGGACACCTGTGAACACAAGGACATCCTGGTCAGGAAACTGTCACATATGTCCACTCTTTAGCCAGGTAAGGTGCACTTCTCCATTCATATCCTTTGTTCTCAGTAATAATTTACCTTTCAAAAGTGAAAACTGGAAAACCCTACTCAGCCCCAAATCCATAGTGATCATCTGTGTTCTGTCCTGATCACCAAATGGGAACAGCTGGGAACCTAGGGCTGGGTCCTCTGCAGAGCTTCAGGCTGAGAGCTGGGCTGGTTTTTATGAGCACAGGGAAACCCAATTTGCATTTTCTCCTTCTATTTAAACAGTGCTATGGTTGAACCCTCAGAGCAGGCAGTGTCCACAGCAATTATGAGTGCTCTGGGGCAAGCCTGGTAATAATGACACATTCATGAGAATATGATAGCTCATGTGACAATACTCTATTGGGTATTTAATTGTTCATCAGCTTTCATTTTTATCCATAAACACAGATCATGCTTTTTATATTCATGATGCTTGCTTTGAAAACATGAAAAATGTTGAGTGTGATGAGCAGGTGTGTTCTTATAGGATCGGGTGCTGTGCGAATCTCATCCTCATTATCTAGGTCTTTGCTCTCCTGATCTGTGAGCAGACTGGTTCCTCATCCAGCTCCTGGGCATTGCTGTTGTGGATTGCAGACCCCTCTCCCTGTGGTGAGAATGTGTGTGACTTTGCTGTGTTCTACTCTTTCCTGAAAGAAAACAGCTGAAGCATTAATGTGGACGCTTGCTAATGAGTTTTTTTTGTTTTACCTCTCTCTCTCAATCTACTTCTACCTTCATATTTCTTTAAATTATAGTTTTTTAAAATTTTTATCAGTAAATCTTACCACACACAAAGGGAGCATTTACCATGGAACTTGATGCATGTAAATAAAGCACTTTAATTTCATTTTTAATTTATTTATGTATTTGACTTTTTACATGAATTAAATCATGTCATATTTAAGCTTTTTGTCTGATTTATTTTACCCTTAAGAATACCAAAATTTTGGCACCTATTAAAACTGTGAACTAGTATTAAGAAAATAATGAATAGACAAATCAAAAAGTTAGATCCCCTCAAAATAACCAAGGATTATTAAAAGTAACAGACATTTATAAGAAAGAGATCTAGAAATGGCCAAGAGATATATCAACATCTCCTACAATTACAAAAATGAAAATTTGAATAACATTGAAGTGATACTGCCCTTCTTGCTTAACTATGACATGTAAGTTATACAAAAAACTTCAAGTACCAATGTACAAACTGTGCACCTGAGAAGTGTTAACTCACATGGACACTTGCACAGTCACACACAGTGAAAGCAGTGCACATGCGTATCATCCTGCAGTGACCCCAGGGGTTGCTGCGTCCTCCTTCCCTCCTGCATCCAAGCTTCAGTACGCTCATGTCCTTCTTCATGTTGCTTCACAATAATTTCCCTGCTTCACCATTTATGGAAATAGAACATATACTATGAATTTGTTCATATTTAACTTAGTTTCTTTCTTGAAATTCCACCCCATGAATGTTGAAATCAGAACTTTGGGTATTAAAGGTAACTGATTTCCCAACAAATAAAAATAGAGATGAAAATGTACACTGGTGCTAGACTACTTGGCAATCTAGTGGCAATATGTGAGGCACTAGTTTTGATCCTTGGTGCCATAAAAACAAACAAAAAATATATTACACTTCAGTTTAACTTTTTAAATTGATCCATTATTTAAACTGAGTATCTAAATAATCTAAGTTTCACCTTATTGCAAAGAAAGCTGCTCATTATCTTGCAAATATAACTATGTGGAAACTAGTCTACATGTTTGTTAAGACCAAGACAAGAACATAACAGGAGAACTGAACAAACTGCAAGTTAATAATTGTTTTAATTCTGTCAAACAATTGATGTTAGTTACAATCTAATTAAAATATGAAATTGTACTTGGAGTTTCTACATCAGAAAAGGAGAGATGAGCTTCAATTACTTGGGAAAGAGGTCACCCTACAAAATGTCAATAGGATATTGAACTGGAAGTAACTCATGGTTTATTAAAAACTAAGCATATTGAAGCATTAGAAAGTGGATGTAACAGAGTGCATAAATTGAGGGAATGTTTATGTCCATTAATTCTGCTATAAAAATACTACACAATGGGGAACTTACAGTAAATAGAGGTGTTTTAGTTATTGTTCTCATTGCAGAGACAAAATACCCAAAACACACTGTGAAAAGAAGAAATTTTAGTTAAGCTCTCACAGTTTGTAAGGATTTCATTGCACAGTTGGATGGCTCCAACACAGGGACACACAGCACAGAGGCACAGCAGAGGACAAGCAGTTGATGTCACGGCAGGCAGAGGACAGGGAAGCAGCAAGCAATGATGTTGCAGTAACAGCCAAGTCTGTCTTTACATTTTTGTTTGTTTGTTTGTTTTCTTTTGAAAAGAATAAAACTAAATAAGAAAAAGCAAAACAGAGTCAGTCAAAACAAAAGTTTGGACATAGTACATGGCTTAAAACCAAAATGCAAGGTGATCGACAATGGTTAACATGATGTCTCTTGTTATCTTCAATAGAATTGCCCATATAATCAGGCACAATAAAATTGAACACAGCAGTACAAAACAAAATCAATAAAAACAAAACACTGGAGACATTACAGGATTTCAAAAGAAAGCTAAACCAGAATATGTGTCATAATGAATCTTACTGTCCTCAGAGTAGTTGCTTATACTCTCAGACTTGATACTATCAAACGTAACAGATTTGAATAAAATCAGTCAAGACAAGACAACAGTCAAACAACACAGATTTAAATAAAATCAGTCAAAATGTAACAGTGAAATCAGTACATGGCTTCAGGTTAAGTTAATAGGAAATTAAAAATGGTTATCATAGCATATCCTGCTATCTTTGGATAAGCTTTCCATGCCATCAAATCTAGTACAAGTAGACAAACTGGAGCAAAATATAACCAAACTAAACAGAGCAATGAAAACAATATGGGTTTCAAATCATTGTACAAGATTAACAATGTCCTCTGCCTTTCCTTTTCAAACAATTTCTCCCTTTTCACTTTCACAGGGTGCATTGTACATTTTTTTTATCCCACTAACTCTTTTAGATTTTAGATTAGGGAGGCAATCCACTATTTACCTAAGTGGTTCTGAACCATTTTATCCCTGAGCTTGATCTCAGGTTATATTCATTAACCTACAAGAGCCTCAAGGTTTTCCTTACTTAGAGCTGAGTAGTTTTCCATTATATAAAAGTTTTATGTCTTTCCAACCAATCTGCTGCTGAAGAGCAAGCTACCCCCATTTTTTCTGGTTCCCTGTCACAGAGAGCAGTATTTTCTAATCTTTGACTTTCAGTCCTTAAACCCTCTTTCAGGTTAATTATATTTCTTATAAAAAGCATCATGATGGACCCTATCTCCAGCTCCATTATGCCTGTGTTTCATTTTATTAGTGTATTGAGGCCTTCCATATTAGTGATAATGGCCAAACTTCTCTGCCATGCTGTTTTTCTGTCATTTGTCTACTTTTCCCCTTCAATCCAATGCCTGCCCCATTCAGTGAGCCTCCTCTGTCACTGTTCCTGAAGCCATGGTCTTTTTTCTCTCTCTCTAGAATGTCCTTCAGTATATTTTATAGGGTTGAGTTGGGGGTCATGAAATCCTCCAGTTCCTCTTTGTCATGGAAGCATCTTGTTTCTTCATTAATTTTGAGAGATAATTTTGCAGGGTACATCAGTCTGGGATGGAGGTTATTTTCTTTCAGGGATTGGAATACTTTACTCCAAGCTCTTCTTGATTTGATAGTTTGTGTTGAGAAGTCTGTGTGATACTGATGGATTTTTTCCATTATAAGTGATAGATTTCTTTTCTCTGACAGCCTTTAATATTCTGTTCATGTGCTGAATTTCAGGGATCCTCATTATTATATGCCTGTGTGTAGATCTATTTTGGTTATAGTTTGCTGTATGCTTCATTTATCTGAATATCATTTCTTTTTCCTATGCTTGGAAAGTTTTCTTTAATTATTTCTGTAAGTAGCCTTTGTGTTTCATTTGTGTTTATCCCTGCTTCTTCACTCAAATTTTTTATTCTTAAGTTATAGATTCTCTTGTCATTTTCTAGCCTTTGTATTTATACTTCCTGGTTGCTTGTTATGTTTAAGAGACCATTCCTTTCATGATCACAAGTTGCAAACTTGTCTTCAAGGTTTGATAGTGTATCTTTAGTTTCTTTCAAACAGTCTTGCCAGCTTTAGATGAAGTTTTTATTTTCCTGGTAATCCCTTTGAATCTGTTTCATGTATTCTAGATTCTTTTAATGTTCTTCATTAAAGGTTTCCTTCCTTTTTTATGCTTCTCCATTCATCCATCTGTGTCTTCTTAAGAGGTGCTTAGCATTTCTTTTATTGTTTTTCTTATATCTTCTTTTACTTGTATTAGTATTTCTGTTTTAAGTTCTTTTATAATTTCATGAAGATATTTCTTTATTTTGGATGCTGTTTCTTCAGGGACTGAAGAAACAGTGGAACCCCCAATCTCTTCTGTGTTTACCTCTCCTGGGCCAGTACTGCTTGGGTTGGAGGCTGGAGACTTTTTTTTTTGGTTTCTTCATCTTGTAATGTTTCTGATTTCTTCCAGACAAATGCATAGTGAGGGTTCCTGACACTTCCGTGAGCCAGTGCAGTTCTCTCTTCCATCACTCCTTTCTGCAACTGCATCCTCCCACTGAGTCGCTCAGGATTTCAAACCCGCAACTCACTGTAACCATGCATCTTTGGATTTCAGTGGCATTTCTCACAAGGTGGGACTGGCTTTGGTGAGAGCATATCTGGCTACAGCCTTGTGTCCACGTTTTTCTTCTCTTTTTTCTTTACTTTTCTTTTCTTTCTTTCCTTTTTTTCACTTTAGTTTCTTCCTTGGTCGAGTGAGCCCATCTCCTTCTGTATGGTCTTCTCCAGCATGCTACATTCCAGCATCTGAGCCTTTTCTCTCAGAGAGGCTTTTTACTTTGCTTATTGATCTGCCATCTTCCCAGATTCTCTGCCTTTATATTTTATCCTCTCCACAATTCCTTCCATGGTGCTACTCACACCCAAGGTGGGGCAACTTAATTGCAGTGTCAATGTCCTAGATCCTGCCATCTCTGAGACTCCCCATGTAGAGATGTATGAGGTATTGGGAAGACATCGAGATACAAGCTATACTTACAAGGGTTTTCTTTCTTTCTTTCTTTCTTTCTTTCTTTCTTTCTTTTTTTTT
Organism: Hydrochoerus hydrochaeris; assembly: GCA_004027455.1. Classification (NCBI taxonomy): domain Eukaryota; kingdom Metazoa; phylum Chordata; class Mammalia; order Rodentia; family Hydrochaeridae; genus Hydrochoerus; species Hydrochoerus hydrochaeris. The sequence continues at coordinate 132,429 of PVLA01004066.1, read as the reverse complement.
TTCTACTTTCAATAAAAAGTGATAACAGTTTGTTGTCTGGCAGGAGGTCATCTTTGTCCAGTCTCAATGTTAACTTTTGAATTAAGTTAAGTGTTTCCTCATCTTGTCCAGTTTCTTCATCATCACATGAAAGAAGAGATTCCCTCTGCTTCTTTATACTGAAGGGAGATAAAAAGAGACAAACTCATTCCTCATCCTTTCATTACAACATAAATCTCATCTAGGAATTTGCATCACTCCCAGATAAATTTTCTAATACATAGCAAATGTGTTAATGTGACAATGATGTCATCCTGAAGATGAGTTCCAATATGTCAACATTAAGAGACCCTTGAATTCAAATGATAGCTTTACATTTCTTCTCTGTTTCATATCTTTCCATCACTTGTACCATCATAATTACACCACAGTTCTCTTGTGTCACTTTTTAAATCTAAGTCAAAAGTCAGATATAAGTAGCTCCTGAGTAAACTTTCAGTGAGACATTGGGTCTGATTCTCTCCAGCTTGAATTTGTGATATTTATCTAGTGAATTGTTTCAAAAATATGGTGGTAGGCAAAGTATGGATGTTCCCATTCCAAAGGTGATAATGGGAACACAGAAAAGAATAACAAGTCCCAATCAAATTCAAAATCCAACTGGAAATCATTTACACTTGAGAATCCAGAATAACATTCTTTAAGGTGATGTTCTCGTCCACATTGACATCTGGATTAGGATCAAGTGGTCCCACTGCCTAATGCAGTGAAACAGGAGCCCTCACGCATGTGAGATGGGTACCTGCAGATATTGTTGGCTGATGTCCTATGCACTACAGGTCTAAGGTACTTAAACAGACTCACTGCACAGCTCTGCTATGCATTATGTTTTGGGGAACTCTTATCACACTTTGGTGTCTCTTCTGGAGCACTGCAATTGTTCTCTGTCAGTTCTCTCTTTCTCCCTTTCTCTCTCTCTCTCTCTCTCTCTCTCACTCTCTCTCTCTGTCTCACCATTTTCTTTGGAAACTCCATTGGCATGGGTTCATGCTCCAGCTTCAGATTGAGCACCACATGGAAGCAACTGGACTTGAAGATCTGTGCCCTCATGAGGGAGAAACTCAATGCACAAAGTCCTCCAGAGAATTATCCAGTTATACTCAGGTGAGTGGTGGTTGTCACACTAAGATGTATGAAGCACATACTAGATCTCACCCTCAGAACTGAGACTTGAGACAAGTGCCCTCAGCCATCCATGACATTGTCCTGGTGTCACATGCCTTCAATGTGGAACTACTTTTTGAGTGTATTCTGATCCTAGTTTTTACTATGAAAGAACTGCTCAAATGAGATTCAGAATGGTTACACAACTTCTTGGGAATAAATAAGACTTTAATATGCTCTGTATCCTCATTAACACTTTACCTGACATGGTTTTATTTTCACTTGTTGTAACAGGTTTGAATTTTTAGTTAATGATGCCTAAATTATTATTAGTGTTTAATATTTATATAGATTAATGAGCATACTTTTACCTAAATTAGTTTCTCTCTTTTCTTGTACATTATGATTCTCATCATTCTTTTCTAAATCTTTTTCTTCTTTCATATCATTTTTTGAAATTATGTTTAATTTTTTGATAACTATTATTTTATATTTTCCAATTCATATTTGCAGTCACTTTTATTTGCTGAAGATTGTGTTGACATTTTTTGCCCATTTTATCATTACATGTGTGGCTTTTTTTGTAGAATTTAAAATATACACTCTAAACCTTGAAACAGTTCATCTCTCACATATGAACCTTATGAATGTTTTTTGCAAGGCTGTGGTTTGTCTGTATATTATCATCACATAGCTTTTCAAGTATGCTTTCATATTTTTATATGTTAGGGATGTATTATGGCTTCCTATCAATTTTGCTTTTTTTTTCTTTTAGGAAGTATGACTTTGTTATGTGTATACCAAGTGCTTGATTTGTGAGTATTGTTTCAATTTGTGTTGTGATTTAAGCTTTCAATGTCCCCCAACTTATATTAAGCTTTGTTCCCTACATATGGCACCAGAAGATCATAGTGATACCCATGGGTACTGGGGCTGAGAGAAGGAAATGTAGCTAACTGACAAAATGTTTTTATAGTAAATTCCAGACCCATAGCTGCAAAGCCTGAGGGATCTGAAACCATAAAAAAAATTTTCTGAAATCTTCTGAACCTCACTGAAGCTTTCATGTTTCTAATTTACTGTATCTCAGATATGCATTCCAGAAACATGTACTGACAGATGCAGTGTACATATAAACTTTAAAAATATTAAGTATTGCCTATGTAGATCCAACATCACCATCAAATTACTTGTTTGTCTTCAGTTTATTTATCAGTATACTATAAACTAAATACAGCACTATTTCACTTAACCCACTATATTTTTCTGGGTATTTCACAGCTGCTGAAAAGTAGAGTTACAATATTGTTTTCCAAATCATTCACTATTGGTATTTTGAAGTTTTAGTAATTTTTAAAATTTTATTTTAAGAGAGAAAGAAAAGAAAATTTTAAAAACAAAACAGAAAAAAAGAAAAAACTAGAATACAGAATTCAAAAAAATTAAAATCATTAAATCTCTAGTTGATAGATAACATATTGTCATCTTATCAATAGTTGTTAAAGATACAAAATCAAGCCAAAAGTTAAATGGTGGCTTGACATTCAAACATTGGTAGTGTAAACACTTCTGTTCAATGCTCTAACATAAATTTAAGATTATGATCCTCAATCATACATACTATACATACCATTATATCTTTTAGAGTACTTTCCTTCCATTTCACTTCAACAATATCTATTACATCTATTATACTTTTACATGTATTATACTTCTGTATCTATTATACTTTTTGGATACCACTATTCTGCCTGTTGTTATTATTTCTTACACTAGAGAGACAATGTGATATTTACTAATGTGTGTCTTGTTTATTTCACTAATGAGGATATTCTCAATTTGCCTCCACTTACCTATAAAGACCTCAAGATTATCCTTTTAATAGCTGAATAGCATTCCATTGTATAATATTTTTAACTTGAACCTTGTGACTGTTTTGAATTTGCTTATGAATTCTTTCAGGTTTTAGTGGTCTTTACAATTTCTCATACCCATGATTATATCACCTCCAAATGGTTGACACAACATGCTCCTCCTAATTTGTATCAATACTATGGAATATTGTGGCAAAATTCAGTGAGCCAATACACACAGAAAAGTGTAGAATTCAAAAATAAGCAAGTTTTATTCAGCTGACTGGGTAATGCGGTCAATATTCTGTTATGACATACATTTGCCATGGTTCTTTGTTCCCCAAATTTTTCACCTTTCCAGTAATCATGGTAACTTTATTACTTTACTTGGAATTTACAAATTTTCCAGTTATCATAGCAACCCTATCACCCATTTAAAATCTATGGACCTTCCTGAACATCTGGGTAGTTATCAACCAGGATGCAGGCAAGGGTCATCCTGACAAATGCATGCTGAAGCTATTTGTTCTTCTTTTATGGTTTTATGGATATTTCAGTGGGAGGTTCTCAGGAATTAGGGACAGAGGTCAACAAAGGGTAAGTACAAAAGCAAATAGGGCTTAAGAGATAAGAGAGATTCTCGGTTTCTCCCACAATACCAAAATTTACAGGGCACAATGAGAGAAGTTCTATGAGGGAAATTTATAGCAGTGAATTCCCATATCAGAGAAACAGAGCAAGCTCACATAAACAACCAAATGTTGAACCTCAAGCATCCAGAAAAATAAGAGTAAATCAAGCCCAAGATTTATATGAGAGAGAAAGATATAAAAACCAGGACACAAATTAGTAAAACAGAGATTAAGAAAGCAATACTAAGAATGAATCAAGCAAAGAATCAGTACTTTGGAGTCTGGGAAGCAGTGCCATGCATGACCCCTGCTGGACTGGAAGCGAAAGACCCCAGACTCTGCTTGTGAGTCAATGCTATTCGCAGACTAGGGGTAGAGAGAACAAGGGATGATACAGCAGCAAGCAAGCAAACTCAGTGGGAGAAGCAGCACCAAGGGCACAACCCTGCTGCACTGAAGGAGCTGGACCCAGCCCCTTCCAGCACTCGGGCTGGCAAACAAGAAGCAGCATAACCCCCTCTGAAACAAGGGACCCTCATCATGAGGAACACGGGCCGTGATGGCAACTATGGAGGTAAAATACCATTAGCTGCCTGTGGTGTTTGGTGTTTCACTAACATCGCAGGTGTAGGGCCTGTGGTCTGATCACAGGTTCAGAGGATAGAGGTACACAGTGTGGCATTCAGGGGTGACCTCCTTCTGAGGGTTGCAGCCATTGTTGATTCCCTAGGTTTTGGAAGTCCTATTTATTTCCACTGTTTTATTTCATTGAGTTTTCTTCTCTTTTGTTTTGTTTATGTCAAATCCGATTGCGGGAGCAGCTATTTCAAAGATGACAACATATATTATGGTAGCAATTTTCAATTTATTATAGGCTTGTTTTGAAGTCCTTTATTGTATTCATTGCTTTCTTTCTATAGTTTGTAGTCTGTTCTGTTTGATTTTTACTATGCCCAAAATTATATGAAGCTATTTTAAAGACATCAAAAGGCATAATGGTAACTATTGTTGATTTTATAACATTTTTAGGCCTGTATCTCTTACATTGTTTTTTGTTTGCTTGTTTGCTTTTTGGGTTTTTTTTCTTGGTGCCAGGGATCAAACTCATGACCTCATGTTTGCTAAGCAAGCTTTTATGTGGCTGAGCTAAACCCCAGCCATTGGTTTGTTTTGATTAGTTTTATTTTGTTTTAAGGTCCTTAAAATAAACAAATTAAAAAGAAAAAATAATTGGTACTTTGAAATATTAAATAAAATTGACAGATACTTAACCAATCTTATGAATAACAGGGAAAAAATACACAAAAGGATACAATTAGGAATTAAAAGGATGAAGTTACAACAGATACTGTGGAAGACCAGAAAACAACATTACAAACTTCAAACAAAGTTTGAAAAAAAAAAAAAGAAAGAAAAGCTCAGGCAATGACACATTCACTACTGAATTTTACTAGAAATTTTGAGAAATCCTAATTTTGCTACTTCTCAAAGTCTTTAAAGAAATTGAAAGGGAACCAATATTCCAAAAATCATTCCTGAATATATGCATTACATTACCCTTGAACCAACAACAAAGAATGATACAAAAATAATGATCAAGAAAATTATACACACTGACCAAGCAGGATTACTCCCAGTGATGCACAGTTGGTTCAACTTATGCAAAACAATAAACATAATATACCATATCAACTGCCAGAAAGAAAAAACCCATATTATCATGTCAGTAGGTGAACAAAATCATTTGACAAAGTCAAACACACATTTATGATAACCCTACAGAAAATTTCAATAGATAATTTTTATCTCAACTTGTAAACATCATGTATGAGGTTCTACAGATATAACTCAGGGGCATAAGTGCTGCCTGGCAAGTGCAAGGTCCTGAGTTCAATTCCTGGTACAAAAAAAGTCATGTATGTCAAAAAAATAAGCAACATCATATCAAATGGACAAAGACTGGAAGCTTTGAATCTAAAATCAGGAATAAAACTGAGATGCCCCTATTAAAACTTTTATTCAATATAGTTTGAAAACATTAGCTATAGCAATTAGACAAAAGAAATAAAAGGAATAGGGAAATGCAAGCATGAGATTAAATTATAATTATTTGCAGATGACTTGATACTCTTCATAGAAGACATGAAAAACTCCAGCAAAAGACAAGGATTTAATTACCAAATTTGGTCCGATAGCTGGATACAAAGTCATACTCAAAATTGAATAACATTATTGTACACAAAAAAACAAACTCACTGATATAAAAATTAGGGAAACAGTACCTATTCAAATAGCATCCAAAATGTTGAAATGCCTGGCAGCCAATCAATACAGAAAACAAATGACATTTTCATTGAAAACTGCATTAATCTGAAAAATGAGATTGAAGGAGATAACAAAAAATGGGAATGTCTCCCTGTTCTTAGATAAGAATAAGCAATATAATAAAAGTGACCACATTTACACAGATTTAATGCAATCCAGATCAAAATACCAATAGCACATTTCACAAAATTAGAGAAAACTTTCAAAAATATTTTCAGAACTGGTAGAAATTTAGAATAGCAAAAAGCAATTTTGAGCAAAAAGGATTAGGCAGAGGGCATTATAACCCCTTACTTGAAATAGTACTAAAAAGTTACTGGGTTAAAAACAGCATGGTAGTGGCAAAAAAAAAAAAAATACACTGATCTGAGGATCAGTGCAAATGACTAGAAAATGGAGAAACAACTCCAGATGTATTGAGTCATATTATCTTTGACAAATGTTCTGAAGAGATAGCTCTGTTGCTGGAAGAGACAGCCTCTTTAATAAGAGGTGCTGAAAAAATACATTTCTATATGCTGAAGAGTGAACTAAATTCATATCTTTCACTATGTACTAAACTAACATCAAAATGGATTCAAGTTCTAAATATTATAACCAAAACACTAAATCTGCTGAAACATACAATAGGTTGAGCTCACAAAGGCATTGGTATGTATAAACACTTTAGAAATGAAACACTAAAAGTAGAGGAAATAGCACAAAAAATCAACAACTAGGATCTCATTTTATTAAAAAGATTTTGTATAGCAAAAGAAAGCACCAACAAAGTAAAGAGACAATACAAATTGTGGGGAAAATTTAACCAGTTTTTCTTCAAATGATGCATATTTAGAATATATAAAGAACTCCAAAAATCAATTCCTCAAATTTAAAGACACAATCCAAAAATGGGACCCTAAAATGAAAAGACACTTCTTGTTTGAAGAAATAGCAATGTGAAATAATCTTATGAAAAAATTTTCACATCGTTGTTGTTTGAGAACTCAAATGAAAATGATGAGATTCCATGTCACTCTAGAAAGGATTGCTATTATGAAGCAATCAATCAATAAACAATGTAGGCTGGACTATGGGGAAAATGAACTCTTCTGCACAGTTGGAAATGTAGAGAAGTGCAACCGCCCTGGAAATCAGTGTGTAACTTTCTCTAAAACCTAGCACAAGAGCTTCCACTCAACACAGCAATTCATTTTCTTGAAAGAATTAAGAGCTTTATGCCACAGAGATATAGGCACACCCATGATTTTAGTTGCACAATTTGTAATAGACAAATTTGAAAACATCTCAAATGTCCATCAAATGATAAGTGGATAAACATAATACCTTTTTAATATGCACTGGAGTATAACTCTGCTCTAAAGAAAGAAGAGTTTACTGGGGATTTAGCTTAGTAGCATAAGTGCCTGCCTGGAAAGCATGATGTTGTGAGTTCCATCCCTGGTACAAAAGAAAAAAAAAGAAAAGAAAGAAAGAAGAAAGAAAGAAAGAAAGAAAGAAAGAAAGAAAGAAAGAAAGAAAGAAAGAAAGGAAGAAAGAAAGAAAGAAAGAGGAGAGAGAGAGAGAAAAGAGAGACAGAGAAAGAGAGAGAGAGAGACTTTTCTACATAAAGAACGCACTGTAAGACCATACAGTTAAGTGAAACCAGGTACACATGTTTAAATCCTGCATTTTCCCCCCCTCTGGTGTGAGAGAAGGTAATTGCAAATAAAAACCAAAATGAATGAGAGATATTGGTAAGAAAGTGTTCAAGTGAGAAGGGCAATAAGGTAAAGGAGGGGGGAAAAGGAAGGAAGGTGCAAGACAAAAAATAGAATGAAAAATGGAAATATATTTTGTATAAATAAGGAGCAGGAGAAGAGCTGATGAGAGGAGAGGAAAATGGATCAAAACAAGAAGTGAGATGTATCATGGACAGGTACAAATTCTATAGATGAATGTTATAAATGTATATATCTAAAACATATCAATTTGAAAAACACTAACATTAATTATAGTGGTTTTAAATTATTTTCCTATTTATTATAATTATCATGTAGCTTTTTTGAAGCATATCAGAAATTTGACTTCACACACTTTTGGATTTTTAATCAGTAGTACTTAAGCACTTTCTATTCTATTCCACCCATTTTTCTATTAAGTGTTTGACTTCATTATTTACCAACATAATGGAAATTCCTAGGGAATGTGCTGCTTAGTAAAGAAGAAATGTTAGAATAACAGGTGAATTTAGATGTATATAGAGTGTGAACATCAAATGTATTGGACATGGATGAAATTGTTAAGAACATTTGAACTGAGAATTAAACATTTGAAAAAGAAATATTTCTAAACTGTGCACAACACAACACACACAGAAATGAAACAGCTATGTAGATCTATGATGCTGAGGCTTCCACCTGAGATGTGAACCAGGATGAGAAATATACAGTGTACATGCCTGGATATGGAAATAAATAAATCCAGAGCCACTGCTGTTCAGACAGTTCAGCAGTTTAACCCACTCTGAGGAGCAACAATGCCACGTGAAGCTGTTACAAGTGAAGGATACCGTGAGCAGCCTTGGGACCCACCACCTGTGAAGTAAAGCAACAACAGTGAGACTCTCGATCATTGAGTATTACTGAGCCCATCATTCTGGCTTGCATTTAGAAAAAAATATGATCAGAAAAGGGGAGATGCTGTGTAGTGAGTGTGAATTCAAAAATAAGTGGTGAAACATTAGAGATTCCACACAAAGTGTCTGTATTTTTTACCATAGTACTATACATCAATAATGAAAAAGTACAAAGAATCAACAACTGAACTGCAGACATTAGTGAAAGAATAGCTGCCTGATTTTTCAAAAGCGAAAGTATGCATTATAATTTAGGCAATGAAATATGCAAGGTTTCAATGAAAAAAATCACACTGCACTTCAAATCCAAGATGAAAAAATCTTAGGTATACTTTCTTAGGTATTCCAGATGAAAATAAGAGTTAACTAATGCCATCATATCTATTACACTGCAATGAAGACAACTAGAAAGAAAAACAAAGATTTAAAAACCACAAATAAGAGAGTCATATCCTCAGATTATTTTAAGGCTGCTGCTAAACAATGTGTTCTATACACAGGATGCTTATTCTGCCTGGAGTTGGGTGAGGCTGGGTAGAAAACAGGACCTGAGATAGCTGAGTCAGGATCCCATGTATTCCCACTCCTGTCCCTAGAATCTGTCTCTCTTTGAGCAGATCTTGGCAACAGGAGCTTTCTGGATGGTTAGTTCGATGATCTAGACAGGGGAAGATATGATCTTGCATTATCTTTGTAGAATCTACATGATCCTATCCATCCTCATATGTTGGAAAAGAAGTCTCAGAGGCAGAGCAAAGATGATGTGTTGATGACAGCAGAAATTACAGTGAACAGTTTGCATATAGAGGAGGGGCTCAAGTGCTGAGGAAGACAGGAAGATTCTAGAATATGGAGAAGGCACAAAAACTGAATCTAGACAAAGCTTTTAAGAGAAATCAGCACTGCCAATACCATGCCTTTAAACCTCTAGCTCTTAATAGATACTGAGAAGCTGTCCTGTGTGAATATGTCCTTGATGTGGAACATAGTGTTATGCCCTAACATGTGTGAGGATGTGAGAATGAAACAGTTCACAGGAAGATTACAAGGACCTCTCTGAGAGGCTGGGGAGCTTGACTGCATTGGGGCAGGATAAGCATGAGTTAGAGAAGATTGTGGGCAATGGAAAATTTTCAGATGTGTAAACATGGGCCAGAGACTATGTATCCAGCTGTAAACACAGAGGGAGGAATAAAATGCACAAGCATAGAGTTGGACAGGCAATTTGTGAGGGGAAATATGTTTTTGAGTCACATGAAAGAGCCCTAGTGGTGAAAAAGATTAGCAAAAAGTGAGTGGTTATCCTTGTTAATATCTAAGTGACAGATGAGAGAGAATGAGGATGCAGAAGCAGACATAACAATGGTAGTGAGTGTCACCCTAGCCCCTGAAAGGTGATCTATCTGCACTGGTCCTTGGGTTGAGCTCTTAGCTTATTGGCCTTGGGTATGCCCTGCTGGTTCAGAGCAATCTGCTGGGAAGTGTTTGTCGGGCATCTCATTGCTGTACTCTCACTGTGTCTCTTGCACAGAAATACATGTCTGTGTCCTCAGTGGTCATGAACTTCAGCTGCAGGGAGAAATGGTTCTTGTCTGTGTTAGCAATGATGGAAATCTGGCCGTGGGAGGATAGGTTATAGCTTGTGCTCCCTGCCCAGTGCCCCATTCATTGCAGAGCTTTCTCAGGAAGCTGCTGGATCCAACTTCAGGCATATCTATATATTGAACCCTCTGTGACAGGGCAGGTGATGGTCAGAGTCTGTGATGGCATCACCAGGCTAAGATTCCTGAAGTGTAGAACCAGAAAGGAAACCAGAGGACAGTGGAAAGAGAAGTGGACTGAAATAGTACTTGTCTGTGTAAATACTGAGATAAAAAAATCCATTCCTAGTTTAAGAGAGAATTCAGTTAGAAAGATTGCCCAGGTAGAAAGAAATGCCTATGTGGCAACTTCATGAGGTTAAAAATTTAAAAAAAACTCTAGTAATTCTAGTTAGATATTCCAGAGAAAATAAAAACAATGTTTTCTTTAATTATAAGACATAAGTCTAAAAATTATCTTCAGTTTCTTCCGAGCAGTTTTGCCAGTTTCAATTGAAATTTTTAATTTTCTGCATCTCTCTTTGAATCTGTTGCATGCATTGTATTTCCCTTCTACATCCATTCAAGGTTTCTATCATTTTTCTGTGCACCTCTTTATTGTCTCTGTCTTCTTTAGTCCTGCTGAACAATTCTTTCGGTATGTCTGTGATTTCTTCTTTTACCTAAGACATTATTTCTGATTTTACAGCTTTTACAATCTCATGAAGTTGTTTCCTTACTTTAGTTGCTATCCTCTCAGAGATTTCAGGTGTGTGACTTCTGGTTTATTCCATGACTGTATCTCCCAGACTTATGCTGTGTGGGCTAGAGCTCTGAGTCTGCCTTTTGCTTCTTCATCTTGATATCCTCCTGGATTCCTCCAAACAAGCTAGTTGTGGAGCCCCAGGGACTTTTCATGTTGGCTATCCCTAGGCAGTGTACAGCTATAAGAGAGGCACCTGGGTTCCTCTAATTCCAGATTTACAGGGAGATAGCAGGGCATGGAGCAGGCTTCTCCAGATCTATGCATCTACACTGTGGTTTTCTGATACTCAGGGATACATGGAGGGGGGGCTGCTTCTCTCATCCTGTGTCTACACTGGACTCCCACAATGGTGGCAGATGCATAGGAGTGTGTTTGTCTGGTTCTGCTTGTTGGTAATGGCTGCATGAAGGAAACAAAGGCTTCCAATGGTGGCCTATGGATGCACAGGGCTTGCCTGTCTGTGTGTCCCTGCTCCTGCTGGCTGCCTGTAGGAAGAAGACGTCTGGTGGCAGCACCCTGAGGGTGAAGGCAGATCTGCTGGTTCTCTCTGCCCACTCTGGACACCTGTAGGATGTGGCCTTTTGGTGGTGGCACACAGCAGGCAGAGGTGGATCTGTCTGTCTCCCTTAGCCTGGCACTGAGTGCACAGAAAAAAGGGGCCTTCTGATGGTGGCACTTGGCAAGCAGAGGTCGATCTCCTGCTTCTCTCAGCCCTGGGCATGCAGAGGAAAGGGCTTTCCAGTGTTGGCACCCAGTAGGCAGAGGCTGATCTCCTGATTCTTTTGGTCCATGCTGCACACACAGAGGAAAGAGCCTTCTGGAGGAAGACAGGATTGCAGCTAGTGATCATGAAAGGAAATATCTCTTAAAAATAACATGGAATCAGGAAATAACAACCCAACAGCTGCAAGATGATTCAAAGAATCATAACTTAAGAGTGATAGGTTTAGGTGAAGAAGTGGAGGTCAACACAAATGAAATTAATATTATATTCACAGATTTAATAGAAGAAAACTTCCCAAGCATGGAAAATGGATCTGCATGCAGATAAGTGAGGCATATAGGACTCCAACTAGCCAAAATCAAAGTAAATGTACACACAGAAATGTAATAATCAAGATCCGAGAAATTCAGCACAAGAATAGAATATTAATAGCTGTTAGAGAATAGAGACAGAATCACCTATAAATGAAAACCAATCAGAATCACAGCAGACTTATCAACACAAACCATCAAGTCAAGAAGCATTTGAAGTGTTTCAAACCCTGAAAGAAAACAACTTTCAACTCAGATTTTTCTACCAAATTTTGAACTATCTTTCAAAATTGATGGGAAAATAAGATACTTCCATGATAAACAACAATGGGAGGAATTCATGATTACCAAACCAACCCTACAAAGAGTGAAAAGGATATTCTAGAGAGAGCTAAAGATGATCATGTTTCCAGGAACAGCAGTAGAGCAGGATCACCAAACAAGACAGGCAATTGAGTAAAGGGGAAAAGTGGAGAAACAACAACAAAAGAATAGCAGGGCAGAGACAAGCCAATATATGCCAGTTGTAACCATTAATGTAGATGGCCTCAGGTTAGCAATAAAAAGAAACACAGGGAGAGTGGATCAAGAAACAAGATCCATTGATACACTGTATACAAGAAACATATTTAACTGGAAAGGAAATTCATAGACTGAAAATCAAAGGAGACAAAACAACTGTTTCATGTGACAAGAGACCAAAAAAAAAAAAATACAAGAGTAAATTGCCCATCAACCTCAGAATGGATAAGAGAGATATGGTATTTTATTGCAGTGGAAAACTACCCATCTATAAGGTAGAATAATCTCAAGGCTCCTGTATGTAAATGGACACAACTGGAGATCATGTTCATGGCCAAAACAGTTCAAACTCATACGTGTGAACCCTACCATAAGAAACAAAAAGAGTTAATTGGACCCAAAAGCAAAATAGTTAATGTAAAAGCAAAGGGGAGGAAACACCTGGGAGGGAAAGGTGGAAACTATGGTGAATATCTTATTTTCTTATCTTGAAGTCTTGCATTGTTTACACAATTTTGTTAGGTTTGGCTTTGTTCTGTCTGTTTTGTTAGATTCTATGCTGTCAGAAGGTATGGCCAGCTATTTTGAATATAATGGAATATTTTTTCATAATCATGGTTTCCTATCATATTGCTTTGAATTATAATGCTTTCATTCAGTTGTTTGGTTGGTTTTATTCTGTTTTGTTTTATTTTATTATGAGTAATGGTATGAAAAGCTATTTTGAAGAAAACAAGACATTGCTGATTTACTATCATCTTGCTTTGAAGTCCTATCATGCTTTTATTCTTCTTTTTTGATTAGTTCTGTCCTGTTGTGGTTTATTTGATTTTATTGAGGAAAATGAGATATTATAGTAGCCATTGTTCATTTCCTGTTATTTGGTTTTGAATTCCTATAATGCTTTCATTGTTTTGAATGGTTTCATACTATATTGTTATGTTCGACATTAATATGTATGAAGGTATGCTCAAAGTATTTTGAAGAAAAGAGACATTATGGTAGCTATTGTTGATGTCTGGTTGTCTGGTTGAGAAGTGCTGTGTTGCCTGCATTGTTTTGTTCTGATTTGCTTTGTTCTGTTCTCTTTTGTTTTATTCACTTTAAAATTAAAAAAAAATAATTTTAAATGATCTCCCATTCTATCTGTTCTGCCATTTATCCATTCATATATTGAATGACATATTCTTCTCAGTATGGTGCAGTTGTCATTGAAGAAGCTGTAAATATTCTCATGAACATTCTCATGCTAATTTTTTAGTAGATACTATTTTTGTTTCACTTTGTTTTAATTCCATTTGAGCAGATATTAAAAATATCAAAATTACATATACTTTGTAATACCATGTGATGTCTCAATACATGCATAAGTTATATACAGCTTAAATCAGAGTACATATCTCTACTTCCTTGAGAATTTACCTTTTTTGTTGCTGAAAAAAATAAATTCTCTTGTGGTGCATTTGCGAAATACACCATACAGTGCTGTTATCTACAGTCACTCCGCTGGGCAACAGCACCCAGAGCTTCCTGTGCACATGGAACTGTCCCTCTGCAACTGTTGATCCACCTCAACCAAACTTCCCTCCCCCTTCTTCACACCTCACAGAACTCTAGAGCATGTGTGTCACAAGGTTGTGCTTTATTCTGATGCCTGGCTTTGGAAAGGCTGTCATGATGGTTTCCATGTAGTTTTACCGTCTTGAGTTTGCAACAGCATGGAGTGGGAATTGTGTGCTCAGGAAGTCCAGCTTCAAAGACAACCCAACTACTTCAACATCCCCCTCAAACCAGGCTCCATCACCTAACAGTCCATTCAGTTGTGGCCTCATCAATGAATTAACCCATTAAACTCATTGGAGTCCTTAGGGTCTGGTGAGCTCTAGGTTCCACATTCCTGCAGTGGGAGTAAGATCTTCTGTAAATAATCTATAGTGGTCATTTAAGTGTCAAACATAACCCTAGCCAGAGTTAGATAATATTTCACAGATCACTCTCCACTACCACCCAAAACAATTATTAATTGCAAAGTGATAGCATTGCAGTCAAACCTTGGGTTGTTGTCAGAAGTTCAAGGAAAACAATATAATATGTGACACATAATTTATAGAATGCTTTTGTAATAGTCAACCAAAGAGACAAGCACAGAAAAGTGTAGGCAATCTTTCCACACACTAAAGACCCAAAGAATCCCTCTGAGGGGGTGGATCCCATGGCAATGTCCTATATGCATCCAGCTGAAGACCTAGAAACCACAACAATGTCTGTCTGTGTTCTCTATGATTTTTTTTACCCCTAACAATCACAAGGAAAGTCCAGAGATTTGGTTCATTTTCCCCTGACAGCCTCTCCTCCTCTTCCTCCTCTTCATCCTCATCCTCCTCCTTCAATACCATGAATCTAACTCAGGTACCTAACTCAGGCAGACACTGTGCCACTGAGGTATATGCCTGAATCTCTACTCCTTTTTGTGGGACAGTACATGTATTTTAACATATTTCTCCTATAAACTACTTTGTCTCCTTTGTATCATACTTGAGAGATAGGAGGTTTTTCTGTGGTTAGAACAATTTTCTCCATGTAGGATAATATTCTGGAAAAGTCCATCCCTGAGTGTCTTTTGTCTAGACGAGGGTGTGTGACCAATTCTCAGTGACCAGTGCTCCCCTTCTCCTGTCAGAAAATTGTGTGATCACTTTTAAATTTCTCCCTCAAGATCCCAGGGGCCTCTAGAGGTAACATATGTAACCCAAAGGAGCATGATATAACCTCATCCTGGATGTCTCCTCTTATGTGTTCCCTTCACTCTATACCTCCAGCTCCTTCTGCAGCAGAGTTAACCTCTGCTGGATGTCTCCTCTTATATAACCTCATCCTGGATGTCTCCTCTTATGTGTTCCCTTCACTCTATACCTCCAGCTCCTTCTGCAGCAGAGTTCAGGGCTCCACTGTGACTCTGGATGCCCCAATTTGTAGGAGAGCAGGCTGTGTAAGAGTTAAGTTGCTAAGCACTGTGCTCTCTGGATGCACTGGAAAGCTCATATTCACAGCCCCTAAAGATAAAACTGCAGCTGCACAGGGTATGGAATTGCAATCAAAGGATTCCTGAGCAACAAAACTGTCAATTTTAGAGAGCAGAGAGGACTCAAGCTGCAAAATTTACTGTCTTTGTTTGAACTTCTTTCACTGGCTTTTACACCCCCTGAATCTGTGGAATAAATATGGGCTGTCAAGGAAACTCACCTTTTCTCCTGAAAGAGTTCTGATCTCTCCGAATTGTCTAAAGTCATATTATTAATCTCTCTTTAAGCTTTCACTATACACTGATTTTAGAAAATTGGAGGTTAAGCAAAATCCTCAATACTGAATCTCCAGATTTCTTTGTGATCATTCAACCTGTAATTTTATTTCTTTCATCAGCTAGTGAAAATGTTATTTTTTTCAGGTTTTTGTACATTTGAATAGATGGGTAATGATTTTCTGGGTCTTACAGGTTGAAGTAAAAGATAGCAGCACTTTCAGTAGCCAAGTTTGAGCTCCTTCTTGAATCAGAATTTTCAGATCAGTAACTGAAAATGATATTTTCACAATCAGGACTGAACATTAATCAAAAGAGAAGAGGAAAACCAATGAAAAGTTTTAGGGATTTATGGTACCTGAAGTTCAGAAGACCCAACAGGGAAATTCTGGCTGTATCTCAGTTGATGATGTGTTCTGGAAATGTCTTCATTTTGATCTCAAAACAACAGAATCACTTGGGACATCACATCAGGAACAGGAAATCTGAGTCCTTAACTGAAGAACACATCAGTGATGATGCTAGTACAGATTATGTGCAAGGCAGGGTGAGGAGGTGGAGCAGTATTTGATTTCCTAGGATGAGAGTGAGTCTTCCATGGTCACATCTGAGGGACAGTGGCCTCTATGTGACAGCCTCAATTCAGCTTCACCTTCAGGAAGTAGGCATTTATGGTAGCTGTGTGTACAATGATTTTCTTCTTTCCATAATGTGTGTGTTTCAAAGAAGACTATAACCAAACAAAAAATATACATAAAAAGATGATAACTAAGAATGAATATAAGTGTAGATGTCTATTCAATTATTTTAGGACAACTTAGGTATATGTGACTGATAAGGATACAATGAATTGGGGCATGAAACAGAAAAAATAAAGGAAATGTGCAAAAGTAGAAGTATGAGAATTTATTTAGAAAAAATAGTATTAAGGCACTAGTGTATTTGATTTTACATATTTTCCTTATTTAACTGTTTGAAATCAGAAAAGGAGAGACAGACAGAGACAGACAGAGAGACAGAAGTGACAGAGAGATAGAAACAAAAAGAAAAACAGAGTCAGAGACACTGAGAGATATTACACTGAATTCAGCTGTGTTTTATGACTCCTTAGTTTCTAAGATCCAAAAGGAAAATGAAGGCTTAAGTTTGGAGCAGCACCCTTTGACAGAAAGAGAACACAGAAATCTGGGGACCGCCCTGAGTCCAGTCAGGAAGCCCCTCTTCCATTCACAAGGTGCCAGGGCTGATCCTGAGGATCAGGCTTCCTGAAGTGGCCAAGCAGAGGAGAGAGCTTTGTGTTCTTAGACTCAGTATACAGATATGGGAAGGACTTAATTTCTAATATGGAGCATTTATTTCTACATGAGGCAATTCCTCAACATTGGGAAAAAATTAGATTAACTTTTAGATTGTGATGCTTTATCACTTCTAAAAAATGTAATTCCAACGAGTTTATAAGTTTCTTAGACTTTGATGCAATCTTGCTACCTATCAAGTGAAATTCATGTAAAGCAGATAAAGTCCAAAAATAAATATACACTTATGACATTAAATTTAACAGAGATACTTTATTTGAACTTGGATACAACATATGCCATTTGAAGCCTCTGAATTTCGGGGTCTCCTCAGGTCATTATGTCTTAAGAAAAGAGGAAACCCCAGAGGCCACGAAGAAGCCCTCATTTGCCAGTTTCCCTTTGCAGCACCCTGGGGTCCTGACTGTTTCACCTTGTGACACAGCGCCCCCTGCTGGTTTCGTGTGCCTCAAACAGTAGACTCCTGTCAGCTGACACTGATGTCCCCTCACCGTGTCTTGCACAGTAACACAGGGCTGTGTCCTCCAGTCTCAGGCTGATCATTTGCAGAATCAGCGTGTTCCTGCCGTTGTCTGTGGAGATGGTGATTCGGTCCTTCACGGAGTCTGCGTAGTATGTGCAATCACCACTGCTACATGTAGCTGAGATCCAGTCCAGCTCCTTCCCTGAAGCCAGGCCGTCCAAGCTTATCCAGTAACTATTGAAGGTGAACCCCGAGGCCACGCAGGAGAATTTCAGGGACCCCCTTCCCCAGGCAGGCTGCAACAAGGCTCCCCTGGACTACAGCAGCTGTGCCTCATCCTAAACACCTGCAAACAAAAGGACATCCTGCTCAGGAAACTGTGACACATGTCCACTGTTTATCAAAATCATGTTCACTTCCCATCCCATCTTTGTTCTCAATAATTTATCTTTCAGAAGAGCAAACAGGAAAACTCAGCTCAGCCCCAAATCCATAGTGATCATCTCTGCTCTGCCCTGGTCACCAAGTGGGAACAGCTCCAGGGCTGGCCTCTTCTGCAGAGCTGCAGGCTGAGGGCTGGGCTGGTTTTCATGAGAACAAGGAGGCCCTATTTGCATTTCCTCCTGCTATGCAGACAGCACTGAAGTCAGACCCTCAGAGCAGACATTGTCCATAGCAGTTGTAAGTGTGCTAGGCAAGTTTGGTAACAAAGACACATTCAAGAGAATGTGACAGCTCATGTGACAGTTCTCTGTTGTATTTTTTCTTCATTGACTTTCATTTTTATCCATATACTCAGATCATACTCTTTACATTCATGATGTTTGTTTTGGAAACATGTTAAGTGTTGAGTGCCATGAGAAGTAGTGGTCTTCATATAGGATCTGAGGCTGTGTGAATGTGTCATCCCCATTGTTTAGCCCTTTGCTCTCCTGATCTGTGAGTAGACTGATTCCTCATCTAGCTCCTGGACTTGCTGTGGTGGTTTGCAGACCCCTCTCCCTATAGTGAAGATGTGAGTGACTTTGTTGTGTTCTTCTCTTTCCTGAAAGAAAACTGCACCAGCGTTCATTTAGATGTCTGCCAATTTCTTGGTTTAACTGTCATTACCTATTTTTTTTTGATCCAGGAATTGAACTCAGCTCTTTGCTTGCCAGACAGGGGCTTACATTGTCTATCTTTCTGACAATGTTTTTTCTGCATTCATGTGTTGTATCTTATTAATTTTTATTAATAAATTAATAGATCTTATTTTTTATAATTATACCTTATAGTAAAAATTGGAAAAATGTGTTGTGAACTTTGCTATATATACATATCTGAATTCATTTTTAATCCTCATCACTCCATCCTGTAGTTCTTAGTTTTGAAAAATATTCATCTTTTTTGCCTTTCAATTTATTTATATATTTGAGTCTTTACATAAAGTAAACCATGAGATATTTATACAAATTAAGCCATGAGATAGCTTTTCTATCTGGTTTATTTCATCTAAAGTGCTCAAAAATTTTTCCAGGTATTCATAAATATTGAACTAATGTGCAGAATATGAAGGGAAAAAGGAAAAATATATTTATATATAACATAGGTAAGCTGGTTATACCACTAATTTCACTTATTTCATTGAATAGAAACATTTGTAGTAAAATTTTTCGGACAAAATCTCATACCTATATCTTATACTCTGAAGCTAACTGTATACAATGTGTTAAATATTGTTACTCTCCTATTATCTTGTTTTGATGTTTTGAAGAAAAGAATTATCAATTTTATTATTAATTTGAAAATCTAATAGAGTTTACTCCTTGTGTAACTACTTGTAAGTTTGGAAATTCCTTTGTACCCTGTTTGATAGCAAAGAAATCCTCATTGGAGAAAAATTCTCTGAATTTACTTAATGTGTGTAAACATTGCTTCACATTTCTCATTGCACTGAGAAGTCATGCTGAAGAGACAGCAGTGCTTTTAAGGAACATTGAAAAGTCATTAGCTAATGTTAGATCTTAGTGAGCAGCAGAAAATTCATGCTGAAAATAAATAAAAGAATATAGAATTTTATACTGAAGAAAAAGTTTTCAATGTGCTATATGTAATAAAATAATCTGTCAACTTTATCCCTTACCCTGAATTTGACAGATCTTACACAGAGAAGTTTTGTAAACGTATGAGATGGGTAAATATTTTCAGCCAAAATATATTCATCAAAAAATTCACACTGTAGAGTAATCTTGTGAATGTGGGAAAGCTTCCATTCTGATGTCACACCTCAGTCAGCAGAGAAATGGCTGTGGGGAAAACCCTTTTACCTGTAAAACCAGTAATGTTCAGCCACAAATTCAATCTCACTGAGCACTTTCATACTAGAGAGAAATCTTTTGAGTGTAATGAATTTGGGAAAGCCTTCAGCCAAAATCAGTTTGTTATTAAACATCAAAACACAAGTACTGTGGCTGGAGTTTTAGCTCAGTGGCATAAGTGCCTGCCTGGGAAGTGCAAGGTCAGGAGGTCTATCTCTGGTACCACAAAAAAATACCACAACTACTGGAGAGAAGCTTTTTGAATGTAATGATTGTGAAAATCTTTCAGCCAGGAGAGCCTCCTTGCCTATCAGAAAATTCACACTAGAGAGAAACTTTTGAATGTAAATATTCTGGGGAAATCTTTCATTCAGAAGTCAAACCTCATAAGACATCAGATAACTCACAGAAGAGAAAAGTCCTTAATAAATAGTATGGGAACACTTTTAGCGGCAAATCAAATCTTGCTGAGCAAGAGAAAATTTATACTTCAGAGAAACACTTTAAATATAAAGAATTTGGAGCAGTGTTTGGCTGAACAAATACCTCATAAAACATCAAAACATTCATACTAGAAAGAACTGTTGCAAATGTAATGAATGTGGCAACAAACATCACTTATTGTACATATGAGGATTAATTCAGGTGATAAACCTTATAAATGCAATGTATGTGGAAAAGTCTTCTATCAGAGTTTTTCTCTCATTGTTCATATGAGATGTCACACTGTGTGATGTGAGAACTCATATGGTGGTAATGAATGTAGGAAACCTTTCTCAACTTCTCAACCATAACCCTACATTTGAAAATACACATAGGAAGTGGAAGAGGATTTAGCTCAGTGGTATAGGCACCTGCCTGGCAAGCATGAGGTCGTGGGTTTAATTCCCAGTATGAAAACAAAACAAAACAAAACAAAACAAAAACAAACAAACAAAAACAAAACAATACACACAGGTAAGAAACCTTATCAATGTAGTGAATGTGGAAAAGCTTTCAGTCAGAAGTTGCACCACATTACATGCCAGAAAATCTGTATTCATTAAGAAATATAAATAGCATCAAAAATGGAAAAACATGCACCAATATTTTGTGTCTCACTTTGCATCAGAAATATTTTGAAGCATAGAATCCTAAGTGAGATGAATATTAACTAATGCTAAAACTTTGGAGGGCACCAACAGTTGATACTGAAGAAAAAGAAATTTATATGATGAAAAGACTGTGCCCTAACAAAAAAGCAATAAATGAAGATATAAATAAATAAATAAAACAAAAACTGCATCAGAAGTAACACTGACTTTATATTTATTTTCCTAAAATTGGGAAGAGAAAATAGAAGCCTGTTACTGTACTCACCATAAATCTGGAGAACTTCAACAGTATAATGAAAGGAACTTATTTTTTTTACCAAGGAAGTAAAAAACCACATAAGATCATCTACAAATAATAAATTTTTGTGAGAGTGATTTTGGAGCAATTTCAAAAACACCTCTGCATTTATTCAAATTTGGAATATGAAAGAGATTACACTAGGAGATGAGGAAATAATTTAAAAAATATTTGTAGGTAATTTGTTCTTTCAAGGTAGGGAATGGATCATGGATTACACAGAAAAGTAAAAATAACAAGAATTGAAGACAGAATTATTTAAAGCCAGTATACAAAAAAATTATGATCTTGAAAGTAGAAAAATATTTCTTGTAACAAATTCACAATATGTATTAATTTTACTTATGCATATGCTCATGAAGTACCAGGAATTTCTCTGTGACTCAATTTGTACCAGCCAAATACTGAAAAAAACTCAAATATCTTATGAGGGAATACTACACATTTAAAAAATGCAACATATAAAAGCAACATGTTCCTGGAAACTCCTAAAACATGTTGAGAGGGGAATAAGTTGGAGAACGATGTGTATTGTACAATGACCTTTTTCAATTTGAATTGTAAAAATTTCCTTGATAAAGTTCAATAGTTTACATTAATAATGGATATACATTCTTATTTAAAAGATTTTTTTAATAAGGCAATTTGAAGGATACAGAACAAACTTGATGATAGTCTCTAAAGAATAGAGAATGGATAGGAAGGAGTGTGGGAAGTGGGAATGTTGAGGAGCTTGATCTTTTATGTACATATCCATTTTCTGCAAGTAAATGTATGAAGAAACTAATTTGCATTGTGGAATTTTCTGTATTTTTATATTTTTCTGTATTTTCATATTTTTATTTTTAATTTTATTTTATTTTTTATTTTACAGAGAATAAAACTAAAGAGGACAGATCAGAACAGAACAATGTAAGCAACACAGCACTTCACAACAAGACAATTGGATATTAACAGTAGCTATCACAATATCTCTTTCTTGGAAATAGTTGAGCATAGCTTCACACACAATAATATCAAATATAACAAATTGAATAAAACCATTAGAGAATGAAAGTCTCACAAGGCATTCTGAACCAAATAACAAAAGATGAACAAATGGCTACTATAATATTTCATTTCCATAAAAATTTTGTTTATATTATCATACATATTAAAATCCAATAAGATACAACATGGTAGACCCAATGGTAATAGAAAAACAAAAGCATGGTAGGACTTCAAAACAAGATGATATTAAATCAGCAATGGCTGCCATTTTATCTTGTATTCTTCAAAGTAACTGTTTAGGCCCACTCAGCCCCTTAGGACACTGGACTAAGGGTCCAGAGGTTCCGTGGGCTTGAGTAGACCAGGCCAAGCGACCTTCTTTCAACCAGAGAAACCAGGCCCACCAAGTGAGGGGAGCCAAAGTCACATGAGTCCCAGTAGCGAAGGGCACAGGTGATTTCCAACGCATCCAGGGAAAGCTTTGGAACATCGCTGGAAACATGGTAATATACAAAAATGACAAAACAAAAGACCAAAATGTAATCTCATACATCCAGCCAAACCCAAGAAAACCTATGAGTCATGTACAGAGAAGAAAATACTAGCCATATACTGGAAATGCCTGAAATGATATCAACTGAAATAAAGAAGCAAGTACAGGAAGCTATGAGGGAACTCAAATCAGAAGTAATCTCCCAGGTAAAAGAAGATGAGATAAAAGTAGTGAAAGAAACACTGAATGCATCCAATGAAGACACAGCTAAAAAATTAGAGGAACAAAGCAAAATGATAGAATCCCTGAATGAACAGTTTAAGAAACAAAAAGAATACATGAAGCAGATTCCAAGAGATACACAGGAAATCAAAAACTCTATTGAAAGTTGGAAAAACCACCTCAACAAAAGTGAAGATAGAATCTCAGACCTCAAAGATAAGATTGCAGCTAGTGAACAGGAAAGGAAAGATCTTCTAAAAATAACAAGAAATCAGGAAATAACAATTCAACAGCTTCAAGATGATGCAAAGAAAAACAACATAAGATTAATAGGGATAAATGAAAAAGAAGGGGACAACACAAATGACATCAAGTGTCTATTTACAGAAGTAAAAGCTGAAAACTTCCCAAATATGAGAATTGAAACTCACATACAGATTAGTGAAGCATATAGAACTCCAAATAGCCATAGCTAAAACAAAACTACACCCAAACAGATAATAATCACCATCCCTGAAATCCAACATAAGAACAAAATATTAAAAGCTGTTAGAAACAAAAGACAGATCACCTATAAAGAAAAACCTATCAGAATCCAGAAGACTTCTCAACACAAACAATGAAGTCAAGAAGAGTATGGAGTGAAGTATTTCAGATACTAAAGGAAAACAACTTTCAACCCAGACAGATGTACCCTGCAAAACTGTCCTTCAAAATGGATGGAGAAATAAGATACTTCCATGACAAAGAACAGCTGAAGAACTTCATGATCACCAAACCAGCCCTACAAAGAATACTGAAAGACATTCTAGCTACACATAGGAAAAAACCACTAAGCAATACAGACAATTAAAAAGAATGGAAAGTTAAGATACAACAGCAGAAAGATAACATGTCAACATAAGCCAATATATGACAGTTATAACTATTAATGTAAATGGCCTCAATTCACCCACTGAAAGAAACAGACTGGCAGAATGGATCAAGAAAAAACATCCAACCATATGCTGTATACTAGAGACCCATCTAACCCAAAAAGAAAATCATAGACTGAAAGTCAAAGGATGGAAAACAATACTGCATGCAACAGGAACTCAAAAAAAAAAAAAAGCAGGGGTAGCTATTCTGTTTGCAGACCATGTGAACTTCAAACCAAGAATGGTACGAAGAGATAAAGAAGGTCACTACATACTAGGGGAAAACTGCAAGATGAGATAAAATCTTAAAATATATATGCACCAAACTCCAGAGCACCAAACTACACAAAGCAAGTATTAACAGAAATGAAAAATCAAATAGGCAATAACACAATTATAACAGGAGACCTTAACACACCATTGACACAAAGGGATAGATCAATTAGACAGAAAATCAGCAAAGAAATAACAGAATTGAATCACACCTGTGAACAAATGGATTTGATAGATGTATACAGTGTTCCATCCAACGTCATCAGAATATACATTCTTCTCAACAGTACATGAGACATTCTCTAAAATAGATCATATACTAACCCACAGAACATAATTAAGTAAATGCAAAAGAACTGAAATTATCCCATGCATGTTATCTGATCATAGTGCCATGTATCTGGAAATTAATGATAAAAAACTGCAAAAACCCCACAAACATATGGAAATTAAATAATACACTCTTGAGAAATTGGTGGGTCACAGAGGAAATTAAAGAAGAAATTAAACAATATCTACAAGCAAATTAAAATACAAATACAACTCACTGGAACCTGTAGGATGCAATGAAAGCAGCCCTCAGAGGAAAATTTATTGCACTGAGTTCCCACATTAGGAAAACAGAATAAACACAAATAAGCAATCTGATATTCCACCTTAAACATCTAATAAAAGAAGAGCAAGCCAAGCCCAAAGCCAAAAGAAGGGAAGAAATTATAAAGATCAGAGCAGAAATTAATGCAATAGAGACTAAGAAAACAATACAAAGAATCAATGAATCAAAGAGTTGGTTGTTTGAAAGAATAAATAAAATTGGTAAGCCGCTAGCCAAACTAATTTTAAAAAAGAAAGAAAAGACTCAAATTCACACAATACAGAATAAAAAAAGGTGAAATCACTACTGACACTGTGGAAATACAGAAGATCATCAACAACTATTTTGAAAACCTCTATTGCCACAGATTTGATAACAGAATAAATGGACAGATTCCTAGAAACATAAACCACAAAAGCTGGATCAAGAAGATGTAAAACTGCTAAATAACCCAATTTCTATTAATGAAATTGAGAATGTAATTAAATCCCTACAACAAAGAAGAGCCCAGGCCCAGATAGATTCACTGCAGTATTCTACAAGAAATACAAAGAAGACTTAATGCCGACACTCCTAAAACACTTGAATGAAATTCAAAGGGAAGCAATTCTCCCTAAGTCTTTCCAGTAAGCAAATATCACTCTAGTACAGTGCCAAAATGTGAAAAAGACCCAACTAAAAAAGAGAACTACAGGCCAATCTCCCTAATGAACACAGATGCAAAAATTCTCAATAAAATATTGGCAAACAGGATGCAGCAAATCATCAAGAAGATTATACACCATGACTAAGTGAGATTCATCCCAGGCATGCAGGGATGGTTCAACATACTTAAATCAATAAATGTAATCCACCATATCAATAGAGCCAAAAGTAAGAATCACATGATCATTTCTATAGATGCAGAAAAAGCTTTTGATAAGATCCAACAAACATTCATGAATAGTACCTTACAAAGAATTGGAATAGGAGGTCTTTACTTCAATATAATAAAGGCAATCTATGACAAACCAACAGCCAGTGTCATATCAAATGGCCAAAAACTGATAGCTTTTACCTTGAAATCAGGCACAAGACAAGGATTTCCCTTATCACTGCTCCTATTCAACATAGTACTGGAAATACTAGCCAGAGCAAATAGACAAGAGAGAAAGAAAAGGAGTAAAGATAGGAAAAGATGAAGTTAAATTATCACTATTTTCAGATGACATGGTACTCTACATAGAAGACCCCCAAACCTCCATTGAAAGACTCCTAGATAATAAGTAAATTCAGCAATGTAGCTGGATACAAAGTCAATACTTAAAACTCAATAGCATTCTTATACACTAACGACAAAATCACCAAGACAGAAATAAGAGAAGCCACACACTTCATGCTAGCATTCAAAAAAATGAAATACTTGGGAATTGATCTAACAAAAGATGTAAAAGAGTTGTGCAAGTAAAATCATAATGCCCTGAAAAAATAAATTGAAGAGGAGCTCAGTAAATGGAAAGACATCCCTTGTTCATAGATAGGAAAAATAAATATTGTGAAAATAGACATTCTACCAAAATTGTTATACAGATTCAATGCAATCCAAATGAAAATACCACTAACATACCTCATAGATCTAGAGAAAATTCATTTGGAACCAGAAGAGACCTAGAATAGCAAAGGCAATTCTAAGCAGCAAAGCCAAGGCAGAAGGCATCACAATCCCTGGCTTGAAGTTATACTACAAAGCTACCATAGTAAAATCAACATGGTATTGGAATAAAAACAGACCTGAAGATCAATGGAATAGACTAGAAGACACAACCATGAACACACTTATCCACCTTATCTTTGATAAAGGGGCAAAACATGTTCCCTGGAAGAACGATAGTTTCTTTAATAAATGGTGTGAAAAACTGACTTTCCATATGCCGAAAACTAAAATTAGACCCATGCCTATTACCATGTACTAAAGTAAAATGTAAATGGATCAAAGATCTAAATATTAAAACAGAAAACACTAAATCTGTTGGAAGACAAAGTAGGTAAAAATCTTGAAGACATAGGGGTAGGTAGAGAGTTCATGAACAAGAACCAAACTGCATGGGAAATTCTTCCCAGAATCAATAACTGGGATTGTGTCTTATTAAACAATTTCTGCATGATCAAAGAAATATCCAGCATAAGCAAAAGAAAACCCATAAACTGGGGAAAAAATCTTAGTGAACTCTCCCTCAGACAAAGGACTTCTGCCTCGAACTTACAAAGAATTTAAAAAAATCAGATCCCCAAAATTCAAAGACCCAATCCAAAAATGGGCATCCAAGATGAACACACAGATGTTCATCTCAGATGAAGAAATACAAATGGCAAATAAATACATGAAAAAATGTTCATCATCATCGGTTATTAGAGAAATGCAAATTAAAACCACACTGAGATTCCATCTCACTCCAGAAAGAATGGTCAGGATCAACAAAACTACCAACAACAAATGCTGGAGAGGCTGTGGGGTAAAAGGAACTCTTCTGCACTGTTGGTGGGAGTATAGACTGGTGCAACCACTGTGAAGGTCAATCTGGAGATTCCTCAAAAATATGGGTTTGGAGGTCCCATTTGACCCAGCTATTCCACTCTTAGGCATATTCCCAGAAGATCTGAAAACATCTTACTAGAGTGATATATGTCCACCCATGTTTATAGTGGCACAATTTATAATAGCCAGATCTTGGAAACAATCTAAGTGCCCATCAACTGAGGAATGGATAAAAAAATTGTGGTGCTTTTATACAATGGAGTACTACTCAGCTATAAAGAATGATCACATTGAGATATTTATAAATAAATGGATGCAATTTGAATCCATACTCATAAGTGAAATAAATCAAACTCACACATATACTGTATAGTCTCCCTAGTGTAAGAAATGGTAAGTGTACAGAAGATTTTATGGTGATCATGGTTCACCATTATATTGCTTTGCAGGCTTATGTTTTCATTCATTGGTTGGAATGGTTTTATTCGGTTTTGTTTGATCTTAATATATGTGATGGTATGAATAGTTACTTTGAAGAAAAGACAATATGGCAGCATTGTTGATTTCATATGATATCATCTTGCTCTGAAGCCCTACCATGCTCTTGTTTTTCTATTACCATTGGTTCTATCACATTGCATCTTATTGGATTTTAATATGTATGATAGTATAAACAAATGTTTTATGGAAAATGAGATATATAGTAGCCATTGTTCATCTTCAGTTATTTGGTTCAGAATGCCTTGCAATACATTCATTCTCTTAAGTGGTTTTATTCTATTTTGTTATGTTTGACATTATCACGTGTAAAGCTAAGCTCAACTATTACAAAGAAAGAGACACTATGATAGCTACTGTTAATATCCAATTGTCTTGTTGTGAGGTACTGTGTTGCTTACATTGTTCTGTTCTGATCTGCTTAGATCTGTGCTCTTTTGTTTTATTGTTTAAACTAAAAAAAATTTTTTTTAAAAAGTAACTGTCCATACCATCACACATAATAAGATCAAACAAAACTGAATAAAACCATTCCAACCAATCAATGAAAACATTATAAGGCTTCAGAGCAATTTAATGGTAAACAATGATTACCATAAAATGTTATGCACTAGTTGCCATTTTTTACACTAGGGAGACTATATGGTTTTTATACATGTGAGTTTGATTTACTTCACTTATGAGTATGGATTCAAGTTGCATCTATTTATTTATAAATATCTCAATGTGATCATTCTTTTTAGCTGGGTAGTACTCCATTGTATAAAAGTACCACAATTTTCTTATCCATTCCTCAGTTGATGTGCACTTAGGTTGTTTCCAAGATCTGGCTATTACAAATTTTGCCACTATAAATATGGGTACACATACATCACTGTGGTAAGTTGTTTTCAGTTCTTCTGGGAATGTTCCCAGGAGTGGAATAGCTGGGTCAAATAGGATTTCCAATCCCAGCATTTTGAGGAATCTCCAGACTGACCTCCACAGTGGTTGCACCAGTCTACCTACACTCCCACCAATACTGCAGAAGAGTTCCTTTTTCCCCACAGCCTCTCCAGTCTTAGTTGTTAGTAATTTTCTTGATCCTGCCTTTTTTTATTTCTTTCTGGAAGGAGATGGAATCTCAGTGTGGTTTTAATTTACATTTCTCTAATGATGAACATTTTTTCATGTATTTATTTGCCATTTGTATTTCTTTATCTGAGAACTGTGTGTTCACATCAGATGCCCATTTTTGGATTGGGTCTTTGAATTTCGGAGGTCTGATTTTTTTTAATTGTTTATAAGTTCTAGAAAGAAGTCCTTTGTCTGAGGCACAGTTCACTAACGTTTTTTTTCGTTTTTGGGTTTTCTTTTCACCATGCTGGAGATTTTTTTCGACATGTAGAGCCTCTTTAATAAGATGTGATCCCAATTATTGATTCTGGGAAGTATTTCCCATGCAGTCTGGTTCTGGTTGATGAATTCTCTACCCCTATGTCTTCAAGATTTTTACCTACTTTGTCTTCCAACAGATTTAGTGTTTCTGTTTTAATACTTAGATCTTTGATCCATTGAGATTTTAGTTTAGTAAATGGTGATAGGCATGGGTCTAATTTTAGTTTTTGGCATATGGAAAGCCAGTTTTTCACACCATTTATTAAAGAGACTATCATTCTTCCAGGGAACATGTTTTGTCCCTTTATCAAAGGTAAGATGGTAGAGTGTGTTTATAGTTGTGGTTGTATCTTCTAATCTATTAGATTGATCTTTGGATCTGCTTTAATTCCAGTACCATGTTAATTTTATTACAGTCACTTTGTAGTATAACTTCAAACCTGGGACTGTGATGCTTCCTGCCTTGCCTTTGCTGCTTAGAATTTCTTTGATATTCTAGTCACTTCTGGTTCCAGATGAATCTTAGGAGTGATTGCTCTAGAACTATGAGGTATATTGCTGGTATTTTCATTTGGATTGCATTGAATCTGTATAACGATTTTGGGAGAATGGACATTTTCACAATATTCTTCCTATCCATGAACAAGGGATGTGTTTCCATTTGATTCTTTTCTCAGGGTATTATAATTTTCCCTGTATAACTCTTTTACTTCTTTCATTGGTTTAATTCCCAAGTGTTTCATTTTTTTGGATGCTAGTGTGAAGGGTGTCACTTCTCTTATTTTACTTTTGGTGATTTTGTTGTTACTGTATAAGAATGCTATTGATTTTTGAGAATTGACTTTGTATCCAATTACATTGCTGAATTTATTTATTATATCTTAGAGTCTTTCAATGGAGTTTTGGGGGTCTTCTATGTAGAACATCATGTCATCTGCAAATAATAATTAAATTCTTTTCCTATCTTTATTACTTTTTTTCTCTTGTATGATTGCTCTGGCCAGTATTTCCAGTATTATGTTGAGTAGGAGCAGTGATAAGGAACATCCTTGTTTTGTGCCAGATTTCAAGACAAAGGCTTTCTATTTTTGGCCATTTAATATGACACTGGCAGTTGGTTTGTCATAGATGGCCTTTATCATATTAAGGTATAGACCATTGATTCCAATTCTCTGTAAATTTCTTATAATGAATGAGTGTTGGATCTTATCAAAAGCTTTTTCTGCATCTATAGAAATGACCATGTGATTCTTACTTTTGGCTCTATTGATATCGTGGATTACTTTATTGATTTAAGTATGTTGAACCATCCCTGCATGCCTGGGATGAATCTCACTTAGTCATGGTGTATAATCTTCTTGATGATTTGCTGCATCCTGTTTGCCAATGTTTTATTGAGAAGTTTTGCATCTATGTTCATTAGGGAGATTGGCCTGTAGTTCTCTTTTTTAGTTGGGTCTTTCTCAGGTTTTACTACTAGAGTAATATTTGCTTCCAGGAATGACTTAGGGAGAATTGCTTCCCTTTCAATTTCATTGAAGAGTTTGAGGA
The DNA here is from genome assembly GCA_004027455.1 of Hydrochoerus hydrochaeris. Classification (NCBI taxonomy): domain Eukaryota; kingdom Metazoa; phylum Chordata; class Mammalia; order Rodentia; family Hydrochaeridae; genus Hydrochoerus; species Hydrochoerus hydrochaeris. Next base: position 101,759 of record PVLA01004066.1, on the reverse strand, counting down.
GTGTCAGCATTAAGTCGTCATATTTCTTGTAAAATTCTGCAGTGAATCCGTCTGGGCTTGGTCTATTCTTTGTTGGTAAGGACTTAATTACACTTTCAATTTCATTAATAGAAATTGGGTTATTCAGCAGTTTTACATCTTCTTGATCTAGCTTTGGTGGTTCATATGTTCCTAGAAATCTGTCTATTTCTTCTGTTATTGAAAGTATGAGAGTAGAGGTTTTTGAAATAAGTGATGATCTATATTTACAGAGTCTGTAGTGATTTCACATTTTTCATTTGTTATTGCATGAATTTGAGTCTTTTCTTTCCTTTTTAAAATAAGGTTGGCTAGGGGCTTATCAATTTTATTTATTCTTTCAAAGAACCAACTCTTTGATTCATTGATTCTTTGTAGTTTACTTAGTCTCCATTGCATTAATTTCTGCTCTAATCTTTATGATTTCCTCCCTTCTTTTGGCTTTGGGCTTGGCTTGCCCTTCTTTTTGTAGATATTTGAGGTGTAATACCAGGTTGCTTATTTGTGTTCATTCTGTTTTCCTAATGTGGGAACTCAGTGCAATATATTTTCCTCTGAGAACTGCTTTCATTGCATCCCACAGGTTCCAGTGAGTTGCATTTATATTTTCTTTTTCAGGGAGATATTTTTTAAATTTTTTCTTTAATTTCTTCTGTGACCCACTGATTGCTCGAGTGTATTGTTCAATTTCCATGTGTTTGTGGGGTTTTTGCAGTTTCTTTTATCATTAATTTCTATTTTCATGGTGCTCTGATCCAATAACATGCATGGGATAATTTCAATTAGTTTGCATTTACTTATATATGTTTTGTGGGCTAGTATATGTTCTATTTTAGAGAATGTCCCATGTAGTTCTGAGAACAATGTATATTCTGATGTCATTGGATGGAACACTGTGTATATGTCTATCAAGTCCATTTGTTCACTACAGAGTATTTTTTTCCATCTTTTGACTTTCAGTCTATGAGTTTGCTTTTGGGTTAGATTGGTTTCTTGTAGACAGCATATGGTTGGATGTTGTTTGTTGATCCATTCTGCCTGTTTCTTTTAATTGGTTAATTGAAGCCATTTACATTAATAGTTATAATTCTATATTGGTTTATTTTTGACAAGCTATCTTTCTTCTGTTGTATCTTAACTTTCCATTCTTTTTAATTGTCTGTCTTGCTTGGTGGTTTTTTTCCTATGTGTCTCTAGAATGTCTTTCAGTATTCTTTGTAGGGTTGGTTTGGTGATTGTGAAGTTCTTCAGCTGTTCTTTGTCATGGAAGTATCTTATTTCTCCATCCATTTTGAAGGACAGTTTTGCAGGATACAGCTGTCTGGGTTAGATGTGTTTTCCCTTAGGATCTGATACTTCACTCCAAGCTCTTCTTGACTTCATTGTTTGTGTTAAGTCTTCTGTGATTTTGATAGGTTTTCTTTTATAGGTGATCTGTTTTTTGTCTTTAACAGTTTTTAATATTTTGTTCTTATGTAGGATTTCAGGGATGGTGATTATTATATGTCTGGGTGTAATTTTGTTTTAGCTATGGCTATTTTGAGTTCTATATGCTTCACTAATCTGTATGTGTTTCCAGTCTCATGTTTGGGAAGTTTTCAGATTTTACTTCTGTATATAGACTCTTGATATCATTTGTGTTGTCCCCTTGTTTTTCATTTATCCCTATTAATCTTATGTTGTTTTTCTTTGCATCATCTTGAAGCTGTTGAATTGTTATTTCCTGATTTCTTGTTATTTTTAGAAGATCTTTCCTTTCCTGTTCACTAGCTGCAATCTTATATTTGAGGTCTGAGAGTCTATCTTCACTTTTCTTAAGGGTTTTTGCAACTTTCAATAGTTTTTGATTTCCTGTATATCTCTTCAAATCTGCTTCATGTATTGTTTGTTTCTTATACTGTTCATTCAGGGATTCTTTTTGTTTTATTCCACTATTTTTTTAGCTGTCTTCTTTAGATGTGTTCAGTATTTCTTTCATTACTTTTATCATTTCTTCTTTTACCTGAGAAAGTATTTCTAACTTGAGTTCCTTCATGTTTCTGTACTTGCTTATTTATTTCAGTTGATATTATTTCAGGCATTTCAGGTGTATGACTATTATTTTCTTCTATGTACTTGGCATCTAGGATTTCTTGGGATGGGCTGGATGTGTGAGATTGCATTTTGGTATTTTGTTTTGTCATTTTCCTTTATTTCTGTGTTTCCATTGATATTCCAAAGCTCCCCCTGGGCATGTTGGAAATTCCTCCTGTGCCCTCTGCTCCTGGGACTCATGTGGCCTTTGCTCCCCTTGGATTGTGGGCCTGGCTCCCCTTGTTGAATGAAGGTCACTGGGCATGGTCCAGTCAAGCCTGTGGAATCTCTGGAGCTTAGTCCAGTGTCCTAGGGGGCTAAGTGTTTACCCAGCCACCAGGAGTGATGTTCCCAAACTCTTCCTAGGCCAGCGCCAGCAAGCCAGAACTCACCTCCCAGCGGCACGGGCCTGGATCCCCTTGTGGCAGGCCAGGCTCCCCTGGTTGAATAAAGATCACTGGGTACAGTCAAGCCCGTGGAACCTCTGGAGCCTAGTCCAGTGTCCTGAGGGGCTGGATGGTCACCCAGCCTCAGGGAGTGATGGTTCCAAATTCTTCCAGGGCCAGTGCTGGTGAGCTGGAACTCACTTCATGAAGGAATGTGCCTCTATTTTCTGTATTTTTAAAGTTTCACAAAATTAAAATAGGGTGATGAAATTTCTGTACCAGTAGAAATCACATTATAATCAATTAATTAACAATCAAAGATGTGTTGTATATAGGTATCCTCTCCCTAGTACGAATGTAAGCTGCTTGTACTGCAAATATATACTAATAAACAGAAATTAAATCTAAGGGTTGAAATAAATCTTAAAGAGAAAAACAAAGATTGTAGAAGCCAACACTGCAAAATATCTTTATTCCCCAAAGTAATTTTTAATTTATGCATGCTTATGCTTATTTTGCTTTTGTTTTTTGGTACCGGGGATTGAACTTATGACCTCGCACTTGCCAGACAGGTACTTATTCTGCTGATCCCCAGGAAACTGCCCCTGGTGCTCAGCCTGATATGAGCTCAGTGTATACTGTGTGTGCCCCCTTGCTCAAAGCACCCCTGCAGGGAGGTTTGTGTCTGGGCTCACACTGATTTCCCCTCACCATGATTCTCATGCAGTAATACACAGATTTGTCCTCAGCTCTCAGGCTGCTCACTGTGAATGAAACTTGGCTCTTGGAAATGTCCCTGCTGATGCTCACTCAAGATTGAAGGGTTAAGTTATAATCTGTTCTGCCACCTTCTCATATAGCACCAATCTACTCGAGCCCCTTCCCTGGAGCCTGACGGACCCAGCTGACACCATAGCTAGTTGAAGAGAATCCAAACACTGTGCACAAGACATCTGAGGATAACATGCATCCCCATCAGTCAAAGCCACCTGAGTCCCTGAGGCCAAGTACCTCTCCTGAAACTATGAGACACTCACAGCAGTGAGCCACCACCAGGCAGAAGAGGAGAGCCAAGAACTCCATGCTCAATGAAGGATCCTATGGGAGGAGACTGGGGCACCTCAGCCAGAACTGGCTTTTCATCCTGAGCCTGGGGTGTCTTTGCATGGTGGAGGCCCTGAGGGTACAAGAATGAGACAAGGGGAAGGGTGCTTTAGTCCTTCCCAGGGAGAGGAATTTTCTTAGGGTGATCAGAACTTTCTCCTGATGAGATACATTTCCACATTTTCCATAGTTTTAACACTTCCACACAAAGTGAAATTGAACATGGGTAAGGATTTGTTGATTTTGAACACAGTTTTTGTGGGAATGTTTAAAAGTAGAATATGTATGTCCTGGACAATTTGTCTTGCTGACTGCATTTACTAATTTCTGTCTTTGCATGGGAGGGTTTATAGAGTGGCAGAGGATTGTGTATCTGTATGGTTCTTACTGGAAATGGAGAAAAATATTTCAAAATATAACTAAACTTCCTTCTTGTTGCAACTCCTGTGTTCCTCTCCATGACTACCTTTTCAAAAATTACTGTTTCATTCTCAGGTTTAGTCTTCATGGATACTTTTAGACCTTATTTCCTTGATCCCCAGAGTTTCCTGACTTGGGGAAGTCTAAGGGAATTCCTGTATCTCCACCTCAGCCCTTTCTTGGCTTTGAGAAATCAAGACTCTCTACTGCCATGTGAGAATGTCAGGACACCTCATGCCCACAGACGGTCTGTCTTTCCTTCCTGTATCCCTGACCCTGAAGATTCATATTTTCATAATGAATCAAGTGTGGGGCCAGGGATTTATCTCAGCAGCATAGGTGCCTGCCAAGGAAGCATAAGGTCATGAGTTCAATCCCCAGTACAAAAAACAAAACAAAACAAATATAATTAATCAAGATTGTAGACCTGCAGGATGCAAATCTTTCATCATAGAAAATCCTCTCATGTTAAAAGTATATCTCTTATACTTAAAATCTTCTTGGTATGTCTTCCTTCATCCCACTTACTGTAAATTTTTTATGAGAAACTTGACTGATACCACTTGAAGAGTTTCATATCATTACATTACCCATTAACCAAGTAATAAACATGTATTTTTAAAAAATATATAAAACAATACTATTCTGCCAGAAAGAAGGATAAATTAGAGGCATTTCTAGCTAAATGGTTATAACCTGAGACCATACATTTAAAAGGAATAAAGCAGAGTTTCATGTGTCAACATTACATGTCTCTCTGGGGTGAGAAACTGAAAGAGCAAATAAGGATACAAATGAAAATAGATGTTGTTAAATGAGTAGCAATGGTCCAAAAGGAGAGAAGAACTGGGATGGGGGAGGAGAAAAGAAAGGAAGAAAGGAAAATTTAAAAAAAACTATTAAAAAGGAAACAAATCTCCTAAACAGGGGAATATGGGTTGTAGGTAGGAGAGCAACTGGGATTACAAGAGAAATCATAACTTATATGTACAGGTAAAATTTCTCTATGATGAATATGATCATCATGTATATCTAAAATGACCAAAAATCTTAATACAAAGCCTGAAACATCAAATTAACCTTAATTCAATTGTAATGGGGAATCATAGTAACCCACTGCCACTAATACATCAACCAGACAAAAAAATCAGCAACATTTCTACAAAATTGACGACATACAACCACTAGAACATGCTTAAAGAAATGCAAAGGAATTGAGTTTATCCCATCACATTATCTGTCCATGGTGCAATGAAATTAGAGTTCAATGGAAAAAGAAACTAAAAGAATCCCAAATTCTTCTTTATAACTGAGAAATACTCCAATGTATAAAAGTACCACATCTTTTTTATCCATCACATGGTTGACGGGCATTTGGGCAATTTCTGAGTTTTAGATATTACATATCATGCTGCTATAAACATGGATGCACATATATTGCTATGGTATGATGTTTTCAATTTTTCTGGAAAAATGCCTAGAAGGAGAATACTTGGATTGAATGTGAATTTTAATCCTAGTTTTTTTTTTTTTTCCCATGAATCTACACACTGATTTCCACAGTGGTTGCACCAGTCTACTTTCCCATCAGTAGTGGAGAAGCATTTTTCCCCACAGCTCCACTAACATTTGTTGTTGGTTCATGACAGGTAAATGGATACAAATTAAGACTATACTCATAAGTGAAATAAATCAAACTTACATGTGAAAATATTGTATTGCCTCCCTAGTATAAAACAAACAAATAAAAACCTGAAAGAATGAAATGATCCAATATATACAATAGGTGATGTGAAAATGAAAGAGAATGTAAGTCTTCAAAAGGAAAGAACTGGGATAGGGCAAGGGAGAAAAGGAAGAAGGGAAAAAATTCTATGTATACAAGTGTAAATATATGTATATGTGTATGTAAATATATTTAGGATAGCTACAATAATGATCTCTGTAAGTTCATCAAATAAAACAGCTTTCATTTTTTGATTGTTTGATCATGTTTTGCATGCCTAAATCTTGTAATTTGAACAACTACTTCTAAGACAACAATATGCAATGTATTAACTAGTGTTATTTTGCTACTGTATTTTGAAATTCTGTATCATTTTTATTCTTTTTTAATAAAAAAGAAATGCACAAAAGTTAAAAAATGCAAATTCACATGAAAATTAAATAATAACTTCTTGAACAATGAATGGGTCATAGATGAAATTAAAGAAGAAAGTACACATTCTACATTTAAACAATAATGCCAATATAATATATTGTAAATCACAGCATAAAATGACAAAAAATTGACAAAAATTATAGTGGAAAATATCCATATCAAGAAATGAGAGAAGATCACATAAACATTTAATGTTGCACCTCAACCTTGTAGGAAAAATGTACAAGTCATATCCAAATCTCTTATGAGGAAGGAATTATAAACAAAGACCAGACATTAAGGCAATGGACACTAAGAAAACAACAGAAAAAAAAATCAATGATTCAAAGAGTTTATTCCTTGAACAATGCAATAAAGTTGACAAAACATTATCCAGCCTCATAAAAAAGGAAAAAGATTCTCATAAATAAATTAAGAATAAAAAGGGGAAAATAAAAAGATTCCACAGAAATTCAGAAATCAATATTGACTTAAAGAACATGTCTTCTATGTAGCAACATAGAAAATGTGGAAGAATGGACAGATTCCTAGATACATATGAATTACCAAAGTTGAATAATGAAGATATAAAAATTCTAAATAAACAAATATCTGGCCATTGAATTGAAGATGTAATTAAAAGCCTATCAATAAAGACAAGCCCAGTCACTGATGGATTCACTGCTGAATTCTACAAGAAATTTGAATAAGACCTAATGCTGCTACTTCACAAACACTTCAATAAAATTGAAAGGGAAATTATAATCCCAAATTCATTACTGGAAGCAAGCATTACCCTGATACCCAAACCAGAGAAGGATACAATAAAAAAAGATTGCAATGAGCCAAACTCTCTAATATAGGCACAAAAATCCTCAATGAGATACTGGCAAAAGGAATGAAGCAAATCATCAAGACACTGTAAAACATGACAAAGTAGGATTCATCATAGGAGTGGAGGAGTGGTTCATCATATGCACATCACTACTGTAATAGAACATCTGGACAGTGCCAAGAATAAAAAAATTTCATCCCCCTATAGATGAAGAAAAACCAGTTGACAAAGTCCAACAGTCATTTATAATTAAAAAAACTACAGAAAATGTGAATAGTTTTAACTCAATCTGATAGAAGTCATCAATGACACACCAACAGCAAACATAATCAATTGACAAAAAGTGAAAGGTTTCACTCTAAATTTGGGACTAAAACAAGAAGGTCCATTGTCACTACTCTTATTTAATAAAATTCTGAAAGTATTAGCCAGATCATTGGGATTAGAAAAGAAATAAATTAATAAAGATAGAAGTTAAATTATTATTGGCAGATGACATGGTACCCTACATAGGAAATCCCAAAAAATTCACCAAATTCTCATATATTTAATAATTGAAATCAGTCACACAGCTGGATGCAAGTCATCATTTAAAAATCAATAAATTTCTCATATACAAGTAAACTCACAGAAAGAGACATTAAGGGAAAATGCCATTCACAGTAGCATCCAAAGAAAGGAAATATTTTGGAATAAATCAACAAGAAAACTAAAAGACGTCTTTAGTTAAAAGAATTTGATTCTAAAATGGTGATTGAATAGGACATCATAAAATGTAATGGTATCCCCTATTCTTGGGTAAAAAGAATGAGTATAGAGAAAATGGCCACGGCTCCAAAATTATCAGAGTTTTAATGGAACCCTTAACAAATTACTGCAACATATGTCACAGAATTACTACCTTAAAATTTAATTGGAAACAGAAGAGACCTAGAATGCCAAAAGCAATTATCAGCAATTAAAGGCAAGGCAAGGAAAATTACAATTTCTAATGTGAAAGAAATTTGATTACAAAGCTACTGTGACCCAAAAAAGAGAAAAAAAAAAGGCATGTCATTGGCAAAGTAAAAAAAAAAAAATACAAAGATCAATGGAACAAATTGAAATATGCATAAACAACTACAAACATTCTCAACCACTCTTTTACTAAGGAACCAAAAAACTTCACTAGAAAAAAGAAACTTCTAAATGTTTTGCACATGCCAAAATTTAAATTAGACCCAAATCTTTCACCATGTGCTAAACCACAACTGAAGTGGATCAAAGTTATAAATAGTAAAACCAAATCATTAAATATACAGTAAAATAGAATAAGAATTCTTGAAGATACTGGTGTGTGCAAAGACTATGAAAAAAACACCAATTGCACAGAAAATATCATGAAGAATCAACAACTGTGTTGTTTCCCTAAAAAGTTTTACATAGCAAGAAATACTACCAACAGAGTGAAGGCACTACATACAGTGTGGGGGAAAAAAAACTTTGCCAGCAGTTTCTCAGAGAAAAAAACTAAAATAAAGAATATTTATTTTACAGTACTTAAATATTTAAGAATATATAATATTTATTCAAAAAATCAGGCCCCTTCCTCAAATTTTAAGATTCAATCCATAACTAGGTGTCTAACGTGAATAGACAATTGTCCGATGAAGAATTTTAAATGCCAAATGAATGTATGAAAAAGATTTTATTATCTTTGGTCACTGAAGAGATGAAAATTAAAATGATGCTGAATTTCCATGAATTTTCCGGAAAAAAAAGTTGTCAATAAATCAAACAAGAACAAATGTTTGGGAGCTCTGTAGAAAAGTTAATGCATCTACACTGTTGTTGGGACAACTCAGAAAATAACAGTGGAAATGTCTCTAAAATTAATACTAGGGATGCCATATACTTTTGTATTTTCCTTCATAGTGCCTTCCTGAAACTAAAAGGTTCAGACCATAGTGATATACTCACATTCATGTTTATAATTCTTCAGTATATAATATGTTAATCTTGGAAGCAGCACAAATGTCTGCAAATAAATGAATTGATAAAAAAGAAGTGTTCTTTTTACACTAGTCAGACTTTAAGAAGGATAAACTTGGAATGTTTCTTAGTAAATTGAGGCAACATGCTCAATTTATTACATGCTTAAAACAGTGTTTTAAGTGAAATATGTAAACATTGGAGATTATTTTCTTTGCTGGTATGAAAATCTAAACGTGTACATAAGGACCAAATATATACACATAGTGAAAGAGGAGAAAATGTTAAAATGGGAAAGGAAAAGGGAGGAGATATGGAGAGAGTGAGGAAGGGAAATGTAAAACAGAAAGGAAAGAAAAAAATGAAACAAAGATGTTGTGAATGAGGAGGGTAAGAAAGGTTGAAGAGAGGACAGGGGATGGTAAATGAAAGAATCACACTATCATGTAAGTGTTGAAGTCCCTATGAAGAATGTGATTCTTTTATATCTAGAATATAACAATACTTTTCATTAATTAACAAATAATCATCATTGATTAAAAGATACTAAAAAATAATAAAACTTATTCCAAATGCTGCCACATTTGACAAATTCTCAAGTCACTAATCAATATTTTAATTTTAATTTCTGACTTGGCTTCTTAAAAATGTTTATAAAATACAGGTAAAGAGTCAATAACTTAGACAATTTCCAGACTAGCAAAGAATATGGTTCAAAAAATAAAATCTACCTTTTCCTCTATCAGTTCCATCCAGGTGATATTTTGATACCTTGCTAGGCTTGATAAATCTTGTTCCTCACCCTGAAACAGTTACACAGAGCTGACCACATAGCCTTTTATACCATTTAAGAATAAAGAGTCAAAAACTTGAGGGCTGAGGTATGATGGAAGAAACAAAGATATGTAAAAAGGAAACAAGTGAAAATCATACTTTTGAGAATGAAAATCATACATTCAAGATACGAGCCAGTTTTAACTTTTTCCCTTTACTCTAGGAACAGAAGAAGTGAAAATTCCCTTTTACAAATAGACATTTCTACTGTAAACAGATCAACTGTCACCTATAAACTAGATTTTCCCCATTGAGTGAACCATTCATTTCCTTACTGTGAGTGAGCTGTTTACCTCATCTCCCCAAACATAGAAGACAAGATGGTCTCAGTTCAGATTTCCACTGCCAAAAGCACGTAAAGTTTCCCAGTTCCACATTACAGCACAGCTCTCACTCTCGATGGTCCACACTCCACTCCAGAGGATGTACTAAATATCTCCCTAACACTTTTTGTGCCTCTTATTCATGTTTTAAAAATTCTTTTTCTGCGCAGAGACTTACTCAACCTCTATAACTCCCATGTTTGCAGCAGGTGAAGTTTCTCAGACCAAGTTCAGGAAAAAGACAATTGGAGATGAGACAGAAGACCAGGGAAGAAGAGAGTAAAAAGGAAGGGTAAGGTCAGGATGGCTCCATCCACAGTGTATTCAACAGAATCTTAGACAAAAATCATCTGATCTCAATAGATAAACAAAATCTATTGTACAAAGAACAGCACAAACTTAGAAGACATTTCCTACAAAATTGTAATCAATGACTTTATCTCTATTTGATCAGTCCATCTATGAAAATCCAACAGCAAACAACATTCTAAATGGCCAAAAGCTGAAAACTCTCACTCTGAAATCTGAAACAAGACAAGGATACCCATTATCACCAAGCCTATTCAATATAGTTCTGGAAATACTAACCAGATCAATTCAACATGGGAAAGAAATAAAAGCAATAAAGACAATAATAAAATGAAAAGGAGAAATAGATATCAAAATGAAAAAAGTAAAAGGGAAAATTTAAATTATCATTTTTGCAGACAATACTGTATTTATAAAATTCCTAAAATTGCACCAAAGGAATTCTAGGTTTAGTAACCAAATCCTGTCATGTAACTGGATACAATGTGAACATTCAAAAATCAATAGCCTTCCTATAAATAAACAGCAAACTCACTGAGAGAGAAATTAGTAAAATCAAGTCCCTTTCTCAATAGAGAATAATACATGAGATACATAAGAATCAATGTAACAAAGGAGGAAAACAGCTCTATAATAAAAAATTCAGTACTCTGAAAAAGGAGATGAAAGAGGATAGCAGAAAATGAAAAGTATTATCTTGCTCATGAATAAGAAACAATATAATGAAAATGATATTCTCCTTAAAGTTTTATAAAGATTAATTCAATTTCAATCAAAATCTCAATAGAAAGCCTCACAGAAATAGGGAAAATATTTGTAACATTAATTTGGAACAAGAAAACATCTAGAATACCAAAAACATGCTAGGCCCAAAGGCAAAGCAGAGTGCATCACAATTCTTGACCTGAAATTATCATAGAGACCTACTGTTGTGAAAAACAGGGACTACAGGCAAAAAAAAGGGACCCAAATTCACTGGGGCAGACTGGAAGAGGCAGAAACAACTCCAAACACCCTCAACAACTTATCTTTTAAAAAGAGTAAAGACATTCACAGGAAGAAAGATAGTCTGTTTAATGAATGGTGCTTGAAGAAATGGATTTCCAAATGCTAAACACTAAATTAGATCCGTATGTCTCACCTTCCACTAAATGAAAATCAAAATGGATTCAAGTCTCAATAGTATAAAAAGATCTAAATATTAAAACAGAAATACAGAAAAACTTAGTGTAAAAACCTAATGAACAAAACCCACATTGCAAGGGAATATCGCAAAGAACAACAACTGGGATGTCATTATTAAAAAGCCTTTGTAAAATAAAATAAATTACCAGCACCATGGAAAGACAACCCACTAAGTGTGAAAATACTTTAGCCTGCTGTTACTCAAAACCAAACTAAATCAAACCCCAGCTACAATCAAGCAATAGCTACACAGGATCCTTGATTTGTTTTTTCAGTCTTTTGGAGACAGGGTCTCACGAAGCAGTTCAGGCCAGACTTGAGCACTTGTGCACTTTGTAGCACAGGACAGTCTTGAACTTGGAAGGATCCTCCTATGTGCCTGGAATTACAGGCATGCACCACCACACCCAGAAATCTTTGATATTCTAAATAGATACAGATCCCTTTAAGAAAGTCAAGAAGAGCCAGTGATCTACTTCCTGTTCTGTTCTATGCCTGCTTGCTATGTGACTTGCCTTCCCATTCGTTCCCCACTTAATCAATATTACTTGAGCACTTATGCTCAGAATCTTATTAGTTGACCATAGTTTTGTCCCCATCCCAGGCCCACCTTGTAATTTCCCATTTTTCTTCACCTGGTACCCACCTCACTTCATACTTTTGCCCTATGACAACCCCTAGAAAATGCTAGATCCTCAGTAACCCAATCAGGATTCTCTCTCTCTCTCTCTCTCTCTCTCTGTCTCTCTCTCCCTCTCTCTCTCTCTCTCCCTCTCTTTCTCTCTCTCTCAGAATCTTTCTTTCCACAATATATTCTTCTTCCCACCCCCCAAAAGACATATTCCTAGTGATGACAATCTAAAACATCTATGTATACTATTAAAGACCTGCTAATACTTTAATATCTTAAAACACATTACTTAGATATTTATCTCTCTTACACACCTACTCACCTTGACACTTTCATATCTGTACTGATGTTATAACTCATCTTTAATAAATACAAAAGTACTCTTATAATTACTCTTTAATAAATACAAAAAAAGAAAAATGCTCATGAAGTTTGGACAAATATATCACCTCTCTCTCTAACTTACACAGATTCTCATTGCATTCTGGGGGACTGGAGGGTGGGGATAACAGAAATGAAACTGAGCTAAATACTGAACCACAGATTCTCGGTTTCACTTTATTATTGCACAGACCTTCCATTAGAGAACAGAATGTGTTATTGTAAACTAGCACATCGCTACCCTCTAATGGTACCTACTGATATGTGCTTTTAAATTCAGACAGGTAAACCTGGATGACAGCATAAAACACAGTCGATTCATTTTATAAGCTATAAAGATAGATAATAAATTAGGAGAAATTCAATATTGCTTACAAATATTCATTATGTAGTGAGTTATAAAAATTTTGTATTCCTTAAGCTATGCCCTTGATTGATTGATTGATTGATTGATTGATTTTCTTTTTTTGAGACAGGGTCTCACTATGCAGTTCAGGCTATACTTAAACTCACAAAGTAGCCCAGGTTTATCTCGAACTCATGGTGATTCCCCCACTTCCATGCCCTAACCTACCCTGCTGCCTTAACCTTGCAAGTGGAGGATCACAGGCACACACCACCACACCCTGCTTCATATTAACAATTTCTGACACAACTTCCAGAGATGGTTCAAAGACCGATGCTGACCTTGAGCTCTTGGTGCCCAGACTTGCCTCCAGCTCCCCTCACTCTTGGCCTCTATCTCCCTGGTGAGTTGCAGAATCACAGCCATACACACCACACCACCCCACCCCACCCCATACCACACCCATCACTCACAGTTCTGAACGGAAACACGCTTTAGGAAAGGATTTTTGGCAGCCTGTGCAGGATTCATTCCTATCCCATCATTGATAATAACTGCTGATGTGGCTGCCAGGAGCCTTGCAGGCTTCTGTCACAAACCTTCAGAGGACTGGGAAAGGCATACTTTTCTGTTTGTTTCTTTCTTTTTGGTTCCAGGGATTGAACCAATGACCTCATGCTTGCCAGGTTAGGTGCTTGAAAGGCATATTTTATTTCCTTTTATCTTCTTTTATATTTGAAAGGCATACATTTAGCCACACAGAATTGAGTACTATACCTTGTGCAGTGGCAGCTGTGTCTCTGCCTGGTGACAATTTGATCTTTTTTAGCTTTTCTATTCTTTAGTTTATTTGGTGGGACTGGTAATTGAACTCATGGCCTCACATTGGCCAGGCAAGCACTTACAACACCAAGTTAAATCCCTGAAGACAACTGGATTTAAAGAAAGCCTTTGAACCATGGACCAGAGATGTTCCGGGGCTCCCTCCTTCCTTCCTTCCTTCCTTCCTTCCTTCCTTCCTTCCTTCCTTCCTTCCTTCCTTCCTTCCTTCCTTCCCTTCATCCAGGGCCAGCTGGCCACTTCCCAGGGAAGGCCAGGCCAGGCCAGGCCAGGCCAGGGTAGGGCCACACACTGAGTGAGGGAGGTGAGGGTGCACCAGGCTGCATCCAACATCGACTCTGCTTCCCCAGTGGTTGTCTTTATGTGATCTGGTCTGAGCTGCGTGCTGGGATAGGACTGCCTCATCTCTTGGTCTATCTTAGTTTTCCTTCCTTATCTCATTTTATTTAATGCTGGAGATTAAATTCAGGGCATACTAGTTTCTGTTTCCACAGAGCCAATGCTGAGCCCCTTGTTTAATTTTATCTTTGGAATCTTCTGACAGGGTCTCCCTAAGTCACTGAATAATTGCTCTGGCAGGCTGGGCTCAAATCTGCATGCTTTGTGACTTGGTTTTCTCCTTGTCTTTGAGTGCTGGGTTAGGATTCTAGGCCTTCACCCCCACACCCAACTCCCACTATTGTCATCATCCTCCTTGGTGCTGCCTGTTGTCCTTAGCTTACCGAGGTGAGAAACACATCCCATCACATAGTGCTGGGGCATGCCGGAGTGAGGAAGCTTGTAGCCTCCAGGTACGAAACAAAACCTACATCCGACTTATGATCTTTACCACCTTTAAGCATATATAGATTGGTGATGTTCGGAACACAGGAGAGGGGGATGGAACAGGACAATGACTGCCGGCCAGCCAGGGTCATGGGAGACATCGCCTGGAAGCTAGGTGGAGGCCTAGGGATTTGCCTGAGCAGATACTGGGGGAAGAGTGCTGCCAAGCCACCCCACCCCCACCCGATCCCACCCCACTGCTCTCAGCACAGAATGTAGCTCAAAGCAAAGAAGTAGCACACAGGCTCTTGACTTCATTCAGCCCTAGGTGAGCTAAGAGGCAGGAATGTCACCAGTCACTAGTTTGAAGCCAACCTGTGAAAGATGCCCATCCTCCCTCCCTCCCTGCCTCCCTGTGAAGGCACAAACAAAAATCTATACAAAATACGCAGCACAAAAATGCTGGCACACTAAGGGCAGTTTCCTTCCCTTTTGGGCATGGGAAATGTAAAGCTATTTAATATGCAATGTAGACTCTGAAAAGATAATCCCAGGGTAGCTATGACTAGGATGGGGGGTATGAGGGAGATGCTGGCTCCCAAAACTTTTTCTGGATCATTATGATTCCTTATTGTTAAGATAGCGATGACCATTTCAAAAGAATACGTCTAACAAGGCTCAGTCAGGCAAAAAGCAGCCACTAACTGGGATATCTTAGGAATGTCACAGAGCAACCTGCAATGCACTACATCCCAGCTTACCGACATCCAAACCACAGGAAACCCACCGTACTTCCGCTCAGTGCCACACTCCCTGTAGGAATTTCGCTCCTCCCCCACCATACCCAGTCACAACCCAATTGGTCCTCTGCTCCCCTCACCTCAGAGGATCAGGGGTAGCTGGCATGGTGCCCACACCCAGAAGCAAAACCAGGCACTCGGGAAGGCTGAAGAAATGAAGATCACAGGTTCCAGCCAAGGCCGTGTCTCTTTGCTTGCTCCTCTTCTTTTAGAATGAGAAACCTGGAAACCCTAATGACAGATTGCAAAATAAAGATGCAAATAAACACAAAGCTGTGGAATGCATGATGTTTCAGCAAAGGCTGGGCCAGGCATCAGAGGCTCATCTGATCGCAGTAGGCAGCACTTAGTTGAGAGATGAGGTACCATGATCATGGAGAGTTCCAGGTTGTAGTGATTTCAAGACCATCCTGAACTTCCTAGGGAGGCCCTGTCTCCAAATAAGCAAGCAAGCAAGTAGCAAACAAATTAAAAAAATCCTAAAAATAAATAACAAATAAAAGAAAAATAATTAAAAAAAACTAAAACTCAAACCCAAACCCTCGCTACCAATTCCCTGCTGCCTCTCAAGTGGTAGCTTTTAGGAAAGGCTGGCTTCCACCCCTAGATAGCGCAGCCACATGCAATTTTCTCTCCTCTTCTGGTGGTGGTAGGGATAATCAATACCACCTGGCCTCATTTACACAATTTTTCCTGGGGTTTGGGGCACGAACCAACCAGTGGGCCTCAGAAACATCATGCATTCCACAGCTTTGTGTTTATTTGCATTTTTATTTTGCAATTTGTCATTAGGGTTCGCAGGTTTCTCATCAGAAAAGAAGAGGAGCAAACAAAGGAGATGGGTTCAGAGAGTGAACGTGTGCATGAGATTCACTCCACTTCCACTTTTCTTCACTCATCACCCAGCACATATTTAGGGTCACACTGCATCGGGGTTGGCTTGCTGTCACCCTGTTAAGGGAGAGCCAAACAGAGTTCTACAATAGAGAGAGTAGGAGTCTTAGCGGCATTATTCTCAAGCCAGTGCATGCCACCACAGCCGCCACCACCACCACCACCACCACCACCACCATCACCACATATCCCAGTGTTCCTCGAAAGCCCAAGCCATGCTTCCCCAGATGCAAAGCGTAACAACCTCAACAAACCCAATCCCCAAGCAAGGGAAATGACCTCACCTGCCCAGTCAGAGAGCAGAGACAGCCAAAAGCTATGGTGGAAGTCATGTGGGTTAGAAGGCTGGGGCCGGCTAAAGCTGCATCAGCGTTCCCTAAGCACATGGGGTCGGTCCACAGCCCATAGAAGTCACAGGATCTGATCATCTGATCGGATCGTCTGATCCTCCCGAACAAACCTAGCAACCTAGGTGGACTCCCTGACTGTAGAATCCACATCAACACCTAGAAGAGAAGTTCTTCACTGTTTTTAGATTCCAGCCTAACATTTCAACTTATGGGCCAGGCATGGTGTCTCATACCCCTGATCCCAGCAGTAGAGAGGTCAGGCTGGAAGATTCCTGAGCAGTCTAAGGCAAGCCTGGATTATGCAGGGAGACCCCATCTCAGAAAACCGCAAAGGAAAAAAAAGAACCCGCCCTGCCCCAGAATTCACAAAATATTTTAAAAATCATTTGTCAATTTCCAAGTCACGGAAGAGTCAATTACCAAGTCATCTTATCAATCAGCCATCAGGAAATTCATGAAAGGAAGGAAGGAAACTTTTTGATGTGTACTCCAGGTGATTTGGGGTGGGAACATCAGTGCACACAGACACTCACATACATGCGCACATGCACATATACCTGCAGTGGGGGCAGGAGGCTCATGGAGAGTTCCGGGGTAGTACACTGGGCCTGGTTTACATGCAGTCTGTCCCTGTCTTAAAAAAAGAATGCAGAAAAAAAAGGCCCCATTTAAAAAGTTCTCCTATGTTTTTTATTTTAATCTTATTTTACAGAGAGTAAAGCCATACAAAATGAAACAAAAGAAAACAATGAGAGCCACAGAGGCAACAGGAAATCAAGGAGCACCATAATGACCAAGCCTGACCGACAGGAGGGTGCCGGCCGGCTGTGGCACTCACAGGAGATACTGCTAGTGGGTGTTGCACAGCTGCAGGAGGCCAGACCTGAGGCTGTTCGTGCCCTTGTCAATCTCACAGCTGTCTGAGGCCTGAGCCCCAGGTCCTCCTCTAGCTTCCTGCGGCTTTCGTGGACCTCGGAGATACAGGACTTGAGGCATCTGGCGTTGAGCAGGGTTCTGGGGAAGGGGCAGCTCAGAGAGACGCCTGGGCAGGCACTGCTGCCCCCACACCTCTCCTGTCTCTGTAAAACCCCTCCTCAGCCTTCAAAGCCTATTTCTGCTGGCCTTCGCCCCGTGCTGAGATGCCAGCCAGCGCCTTCCCCCTTCCTTCCTGAGGGGACGCCGTGCCTGCCCGCGGCCCTCTCACCTCTGCATCCCCTTCTCGTTGGCCTTGTACCAGAAGCACTCCAGATACTCCTTGCTGCCCCTCTCCTGGGCCTGGCAATACTCTTTGAAGATCTGGATCGTCTAGTTGAAGGCCTTGATTGCCGTGCACTTCATCTGAAGCTCCTGGGGGAAGAGGTGAGGCAGAGCTGTCTCCCACTTCTCCTTCCTCCAAGAGTACTATGTCTCTACCAGACATGAACTCCTACACAGCCTTCAAAACCCAACTCCACCCTCTTCCTTCCCTTTACACCCTCTGTGATCTCAAGAAAGAATGAAGGTAAGTTTCCTTGCTATAGCTCACGAGGCTATCTCTCAGGGAAGATGCTGCATTCACCACTTCCCATGTATTATCTCATGGAGTCTCAGATTCCCTATGGAGTTATACTTGTCTTTTGGGAAACTGAGGCTCTGGGGAGAGAGACTAACTGATGTCTAAGGTTACAATGTTTCTTTTAGTTTTATTGGATTTTGCAGGAGTGAGACCTCAACCTAGGGCCTGTGCTATGTTCCAAGCCTGTTTTCTGAATTTTGAGAAAGGCCCTTGCTAAGTCTCTAACTAGTCTGGGCTTGACATGCACTTCTGATCCTCCTGTCTCAGCCTCCTAAATGGCTGTGACACTGTGATCACTGGCATGCACCTCTGAGGCTGTTTTTATTTTTTCTTTTGAGACAGTCTCAAAGTCATCCAGGCTAGCCTTGACCTCAATGTGAGGATCATCCTGCCTCAACCTCCTAGGTGCTGGTATCACAGGTATGTGCTGCCATACCTGGCTTTGGCTTAGGTTTTAAAACCATATCCACGGTAAGCAAAGTGGCGCACACCTGTGACCCCTACTCCCTGGCAGGCAGGAGCATGAAAAATCCAAGCCTGGCCTAAAATTACAAAGCACTGAGATGTGGCTCAGTACGAAGGCATCAGCTTCCACCGCCAGTGCCGTAAGCACTAAATGGAGGAAAGCACAGCAGCGCAGTCCTGCAGACTTGTGCACTGGTTTCCCTGGTAGCTCCCACCTGTGAAGTGCATGTGAACTCCTCAAACAGTTGGTCATACTCGTGACACTTTCCTGGTACTGCTGGTGGCAGGCCTTGAGCTGGGCGTCCATGGCTTCCATGCTGTCCTCCTTGACCAACTGGTCCTGCTGCAGCTGCGACCCTGGGTAAAGCAGCCACATGTAAAGCTGGGCATGGTACTGGACCAGTAACTGGACCAGTAACCTGCAGGCCCACCTGAGGGTGAGTGTGTATTCCTCCCAGATCTTGCAGGAGGAATCTCATACCAGAAGGTGACATTGGGCATGTAGCAGAGTTTCTCCTTCCCTCCGCCCTGTGGGGACAACAGTGCTGAATCTTCGCCTCCACCTTTGCCACAACTGGGGATGATACTCACCTGCCCAGGCCCTACCTGGAGATGTCAACCCACGTCCTGCAGGGAGGGCAGGCTTTCCTTGCTGGCCAGGACTGGGCTACTGGCTTGGTCTTGGAAGGCTTTGGCAGCAGGGCTGGGGGCAGGGACATGAGCCACATTAGGCCAGAGAGTCGGCCTTCAAGACAAAGTGCAAGGAACTGTGTGCAATTGGGGTCACCTGGGTGCATGGTCTCCTGCTCCTCCAGATATTCCTGCAGCAGCTACTCCACCAGCAGCGCAGGGAAAGTCTGACCTGGGCTCAGACCTGGGGGAAAGAGGGTGGTGACTGCTGGGCAGAGCCAGTGTGCATGTGTGCGGCAGGCACAGGGCACACAGGTTGGATGCAGCCCCAACTCATGCTGCCCCATCTGTGAGCCCCCAATCTCTGCCCAACACCCTGCAGCCCTGGTCCCTAGCCCTCCCATCCTCACTCCTTTGAGGCCCCACCCACTCACCCCTCAGGCCGTGTGACCCCTGGCAGTTGCGAGGAGCCCAGGGTTGAGGGTACACCCAGCAGTGGCCTGAAGGCAGCTGACAGGGTGCACAAAGAGGGGCCAGGCAGAGGCTCAGAGGGCTGCCTGGCCCGGGTGCTGCAGCAGAAAGTGCAGCGTGAGCACCAAGTGCAGTGGCAGCCTTAAGGGCTCCAGCACCGGCCCCAGAGGCCTCCCAGGTGTCTGTGTACGAGGCAGGTGGTTGAGGTGCACCAGCCCCCTTGGTTTTGGGCTTATCTGGCAGGGCCTGGTGTGCCTTGGGGGCAGCCTCACATAACAGCAGCTGGGCTGGGTCAGCAGTAAGCCCTTGGTGTAGGAGAGGGTGCTGGCGTCCCACTAGTCCATGTTGCTTAGCTATCAGTCTGTGCAGGGCAGGGACAGGTGACAGCTGTGCTAGGTGCAGCTGCCCTCCCCACAATCACCAGGAGACCCCCTCACCTGTGCTCATCGCAGGCCGCTTGGACTTGCAGTGGCACTCAGCGTCCAGCCTGGGAACAGATAGGTGCATTAGCCCAGTGGGCCACTATCTACAGAGTTGGCCAGCATGGTGGGTGGGTGGGGGATGCCCCCCGCCGTGTCACAGGGCCTAGGTCACCTGTAAGGTTGATGGCTTCCACTAGCTTCGCCAGGATCGGGACACTACGGTGGATGGGGTGAACTGCTGGGGCAGGTCAGGAAGTGTGAGGCCTGAATGCAAGGGGACACCAGGGATTCACAGGACCTCAGGGACCAGGACTGGGTGGACAGAAGCTGTTCTAAAACACTGGTTCTAGTTGTAACCACTCGCACCTGACCCTGACTCCAGGCAGTGGGAGGATGGCAAAGGCTACACAAGACCTCTTCTTGGTCCAGAGATCTGCTAGTCTGGTCCCCAGTGTCTCCCTGATGACACACAAACACCTGCAGAGACCAGATAAGCAGCTGCCCTTGACTGGATACCCTGGGAGCCTGAGGAAGCAGGGGGCCTCCAGCCCTGCCAGGGGGCAGCAGCCCAGGTCCTGAATCCTGACCTCAGAAAGGTGACACTGCATTTTTACTGTCTGAGGTCACCTGATTCATGGGGCTTTCTTAGGGGAACACTTCAACACATAATAGGTTCCAGGTTCCGGCAAAGCTGCTGTGTAGCCCTAGGTACAGGACCCTCTCGGGGCTCAGTTTCTTCAAGGGAAGAATGCTAAGATGTCTTCTCACCCCATTTGCCAGAATTTGGGCCTTGGGGGCCCATGCACTGAGCTCCATGTCCCATCTCTTTTATTGAGAGACAGAGGCTTGTTAAGGTGCCCAGGTGGGGCTCCAACTTGGAATCCTTCTGCCTCAGCCTCCTGAGTGCTGGGATTACAGCCATGCGTCTCCAAGTTTGGCGCCCATGTCCAGATTCTTCAGCCAAACAGAAAAGGGGTTGGAAAAGAGTAAAAGGAAACTTTTTTTTGGTCTGATCCTGAATGGCTTACCTACCCATTTTCTAATTTTCCTTCTCACAATGACTTCTCACCCTTTTAAGGTGTTATGAGCCCTTGGAAGAGATGACAAGTGCTGCATGTGTGTACTCAACCCCACACTTGCCAGCCTGGCCCCTGGCGGAGATGCCCTGGCACCTGGCAGGGGCAGGATGGGGGCCAGTGCCTGAGTGACAGGCCAGGTGCTGCAGCTAAGGAAGGCCAGCGCAGAGGGGTAAGAGGAGGTGGGCAGTTTCCTGGCCATGGGGGCCCTGGTGTTACAGGGATCCAGCTGTAAAGCCTGGGGACAGGAGTGGGGAGGGCCCCACAGAGGAGCTGGGACACACAGTGAGTCACAGCCCGAGATGCTGCTCTGCTAGCTTGTTGCCTGGGGCCTGGATGCCTGTGGGGGGTGGGGGGTCAGCATCAGAAGCAGCAGGACCCAAGGCTGTGCAGGGACCCACTGCCATCTGGACTGAGACACTGAGGCCTCCTGCAGCTGAGATCACAGGCCTGGGAGCTGCAGATGGAGTTGAGTGGTTCTAGGGCCCAGCCAGGGTGGGAGGGCAGCTCTGTCACCGGGGGCGGCAGCAGATTCTGTCCAAGAGATGGCTGGGGCCACCTCCTACTCCTGCTCCACTCCTGCAGCCCAGTGGGACAAAGGCCTGCAAGACACCAGATGCTTTGAGGCCCAGCCCAGTGCCTCTTGGTGTCCCCAGCCACAGCCCTGGCCTGCACCTCCATCCCTGGGGCTTGGGCACAAGGTGGGTGTATCCTCAGGGACCTGCCTTATCCAACTGGGTTGATTCTGCTCACCCCACAGCCGCTTCTCTAAACCGAAGCCTCAGTTTCCCTGCCTGAACCCACCTGATGAATCAGCATGCAGTGACTTCAGCAGATACTAGGACCCAGTCTCCTCTCCCAGCACAGGCTGGGGACACAGGGGTGACCCCAGACCTTGCCTTCTCTGTGCTCAGATCCTCTTTGTGGTGTGAAATCAGGGTACAAGGGGGTCCTACAGGGAGCCTCCCCACACAGAGTTCTGGATCCCACTGACCAATGGCCCCACCACTGTGGCTGCCCACCTGCCTCTGCTGCCCACCACTGTCCCTGCACCCTGGTCGCTTTGTTCTTGTGTCTTCTGAATAAGCACCATGAGGGCAGGGCCAGGCTCCGCCAATGCTGTCAATGTCCCCACAGGGACATCCAAAGATGAACCAGGTCCCCACAGGGAAGGGGCGGGGCTGGGAGACTGGGAAGATCTTGAGCGAATGCTTACCTGGCTCTGGGGGCGCACTTCGGGGCCTGTCAGGCAGTGGGCTGGGGCCGCAGGGCTGGAGGCCGAGTCGGGACAGGGACATGGGCCCCATTAACTCCATGTAGGTGCTCAGGAAGTTACCCCACTGCCATGTGCACTTGTTGAAGCCTGGCATCCAGCCCACAGCCATTGGGAAGTGCTCTTTGCTGTCTTCCATGCCCAGTACCTGCAGGGATGCTCGAGTAACCACCATCAGGTCACCGTGAGCAGCTATAGATCCTGCAGCCACTTGCACCAGACCAGGTGCAGCGCACAGTAATGGAAGGCATGGGCACCTGCCATGTTGTTTGAGGAGTCACTCTGTCACTGTTGCCATCAGGCAGTGACTCGGGGGCACTCAGGCTCCATTGGCCAGGGTGGGTATAGGCTGCTGGGCAGCAGGGCCCAGTGGGCTCGGATCATCATTGAACAGGAGTCACAGGTGACCTTGAGGACCACTCATGACCGACTTCCTACCATCATTCTGCGATGATGACCACTGCTGACTGTCACTTGCCCACCATTCACCAGCTAGTGGAAGGGGGTCGGTATTTGATACCAGCTCACTCAGCCACTGCATTTGCCATCCGATGGTGGCACAGGGCCACTGGCTCTTGGGCTGCCAGCTTCCAGTTACACCTCATGAGGGAGCCAAGAGAAAGTGTTGTCAGCTCTTCCAGCTGCACCTCATGATGAAGCTGAGAGAAAGTGTTGTCAATATACTCCACCAGGGATGCCAACATACTGGGGAGGACAGGACAGCGTCAGCCAGGAGAGCTCCTCCCTAACCCAGCATGGACAGGGCTCAAATCTCTGGTCAGGGACAAGAGTAGTTAGGTGAGCTTTGGGCCAGTGCCTGCCATACTCTCTCTGGGTCTGTTTCCCCAGCTGTATAATGGGTATATCAGCACTCCCCAGGCTGTTGGGAGAAGAGCTCCAAGAACCTGTTCTTTAGGACACCCTGTAGGGTTGGTAAACCAGCTGTTCATCAGCCCTGATGGCCAGGGGGAAACTGAGGCTCAGCAGGGAGCATGGATCTGGCCAGGAAGAAGCCAGGACTGGAACAGGGATCCACTCAGCTCCCAGGCCCAGAGAGATGTAAGGAGGTAGCAGTGACATGGCCAATTAAACTCTGAGTGGGTGTGGTGAAACCGGGGATAGTCAGTATTTTGTGGTCTTGGCTGTGCAAGGAGGGACAATGGAGGGAATGATGGGGTAGAGAAGAAGACCCAAGGCTTGCAAGTGGCTTCAAGCAAAGGGTTATCAGGACAGTTTCGGTGTCCTGTCACTTGGGGGCTCACTTGAGGAAGCAGAAGAGAGGTGTGGGAAGCGCCCCAGGGGACCCCAGCCAGAATAAGACAGGGCACAGAGGCAGGGTGAAGTCCCCAGGGCTTGGGCAGTGCACGAGCAGGGCACCCACATTCCCAGGCCAGCACAGGTTCTGTGTCACCACAGGCTCAGCGGGGTGGGGGGCTGCATTCTGCCACAGGTAGGCTGCAGGAGACGCCACCAACGGAGTAGGCCGCCACCCGCTGTGTGGCAGCGCTGGCCTGGAGCTACATTCATGGGGGCCCAAAAGCTCCAGCTCCTAGGCCCTGGCCCTGCGCATTCTAGAGGTAGGGAAATTGAGGCGTGGGCTACTCTAGAGAGAGCACCAGGGCAGGGGAGCAGCGTACCCCGATCTAGGAGCTGGGGTCCGCAGCTGGGGGGCGCAGGCCCGCAGCCCACGCACATGCTTGCTCCAGCCTGTGTGGACCCCTTGGCGCTCCAGGAGGCCGGAAGTGTGGCGTCCTGACTCCGCAACCTGAAATGCTGCACAAGAGGTTGGAGCATCCTGGCACATACCCTCTCTGATCCCGGCACGGGCCCCAAGGAGTTCTGGCCCGCCACCAGGCTCGGCCCAGCCGCCCTGGTCGGTTACCATTCCCGCGGTCCCTTGCCTCGGGCCCAGCACTCCCCGGCGCCGTCAACCACAGGGCCGGAGCTGACTCACCTGGCGGCGGCCGCGGTCACTCCGAGCAGAGCCTTCCGCATGACTTCATCGCTGCCTCAGTCCTGGCAAACCGCAGGAGGGCCCTGGCCCGCCCCCGGCGGAAATAGCCGAAAGCATTCGGGATGGGCGGGTGAAACGAGCCTGAGATAGTCTGGAGGCGTGTTGGAGAGGGAGGACGCCGGAGAGATTCCTAAAATAACCGAACAAACTCCATTAAGACAGGCGGGTTGGAGGTTGCCACGAAACAGCCGAGCATTTCCGGAAGGAACGGAGCACAATGGAGTAGGTGAACGCTCCGGTCCGCAGCTTGACTGATGTTGGATTCGGCGCGGCTCGGAGATGACCGAATGAGTCCGGAAATGGCCGAATACGCTCCATAAGGACTGGCGGGAGAGGCTGATACCCGGATACCACCCTGCGTTGCTGAAAGGCTCTGAGAGAGCTTTCTGGGCACATTCAGACTCGGAGCTCCCCAGGGATTCCGGAAATTGCGGGATGATTGACGGTTCAGAGAGGGATTTGAGGCGGCCATAGGCGCAGGGTAAAGGAGGGAAGAGAAACGGGGAAGACGCTTGCCATGGAAAGCTGCGCTTTTTAGGAAGCCGCAGAACCTGTGGTGGTGAGGGCAGAGTTAAACGTGTTTCCATGGCAACCCCAAGCGTTGGGAAACAGCCAATGATTGAGCGCTGCCTGCTAGAACCCAGAGGCATGATTGTTACCCGGCTTGCAGTCGGGGGTGTGGCTACGGGTGTTCTGCTGGGGCCCTGAACTCCGAAACTAGCTGAGGGCGCTAGGGCTAAGCTCCACTGGGGCACAAATTGCGTGGCGCAGCACCCTCACAAAGCAGGACCGTAGTGATGCAAACGTGGCGTACTTTTTTTTTAATTCACGTGTTTCAGGGCTGTAGATTGGTGGTTAAATGAAGTTTTTCATTTTTTTTTCTTCAACAGTTCACTGTGTTGTCTAGGCTGGTCTCAAAATCCTGGGCTCCAGCCTCCAGGATAGTTGAGACTACAGGGGAGACCGGTTTAAATAAAACTGTAACGGAAAGTACCTGAGATGTTCACTCATAGGGCACAGGCAGCTTCTAGGCTCAGAAATTTGCGGGGAGAATTGCAACAGTAACCCCTATGCAGCCTTCAAAATCCACATCCAGTGCATTTGAGCCCGGAGACTTTTCAAACCACTCCCCCTGTCCACCTCGCAAATCCATACAGTGAACCTCTTTGTAAATGTCGGCTTTTATTCACAGCCGGCTCCAGGATGGAAGGAGGTGCAAGTCATGCACAGTCTTGTTTTGCACTGTGAGCCCAGGTGGGGCTGCCAGGGTACAGGGAGGGATGCAGTGCCTGGCGACCTCCCTGGCCCACTCCTTGGTGAAAGGTCGGGGCCAGAATCCACAGGACACCCCCATTGGATGGGAGCTGGGACCACGCCCACTTCAGGTGACCTATCCTGCCTCCCTCAGCCTCTTGCTGGCCCAGGGTGGGTGTAGCACCTGCCCCTGTCTGGGCCTCCACTTCTGGGGCCACAGAGGCCACAAGCTCCACCAACCCCGGCTGTCTTACTGCTAGCTGAGGGAAGGGGGCAGGAGCGAAGCGCTGGGCACACACAGGAGGCACTTAATACATAATGGCTGGGATTAGTCTTGTAAACACGAGGAAACTGAAGCACAGAGTGGGAAAGCCACTTTCCCAGAGCCACACAGTGAAGCTGAAGTTCAAACCCAGGCCTCCGTGCCTGTGCAGCTTGGCTTCCTCACTGTACACTTGTTCCTGGGAGGTTGGACGCACGAGGGAAACTTCCTGGACATGCGGTGTGTGTGACACCATCCTCTCCACTCAGCAATGTCCTAGGACAGGCTAACACCACCGTAGATTGGTGAACTACTCTTCCATAAAAACCCCAGCAGCTTCAACAGTGGGATGCCATCCTTGGATTCCAGTTTCTTACAATTTTGAAGAGGCGGGAACATCCTTTGTGAACTTTGGGCTGCAAAGCCTGGGTGGGCTCTGTGAGGCTTGGGACCTGGTAGCCACCAACAAGGCAGCCCTGATTTGCTTAGAAAAAGTAAATCTGTGCGGGAAATAGCTATTTACAAGGTTGCCTTCATCCCGCTGGGTAGCTCCCGGCCTCTGTTGCACGCAAAGGATATGGGAGGGAGGCGACACACTCCTATTCACCTGGTGTGCCACAGGCCTATGTGGCCATTTCCGATGTGAGTACAACTGAAATCTGGGTCCTCGGGCCAGTCACAATCCTTGCTGATGGGCATGGGCTCAGCGCACTGCAACGCAATGTGCTACACAGACAGGGTTACTGGTGCAGACTCTGCCCCAGATGCCTCCTCCTTATAACTGACCTTCTGTACCACCTTCTGGTTCTTGAGTCCTGGTGCTTGGACAGGTGCAGCTGCCATGCGATCACCAGCTCCAAGTCAGGCCGTTCACCCTGCCATTAGTCCATGCCCAACCCAGTTTGTTGGCTGAATGCCCGCGGCACAACAGTGGGGACTGGGCAGATGGGGGCAGGTGGCCATGATGGGGAGAGAGTGAGTGCAGCCCCAGGCTGGGCTCGAGCATGGGTGAGCAGGCCAGCGGCGAGGGTGGGATGCTCCTGGTGGACTTACAGTGCCCACCCTTGTGCCGCAGCAGCCCCAGGTTAGTGGCCAGGCCAGACCAGGCAGGGAGCTGGAGGGGGCATGGCAGGCAGTGGCCAAGGACGCAAGGCTGCTGGATCTGGGGGATATGCTGAGTAGGCATACAGTATCTGTGAGTGGCAGGTACAGCTCAGCACTGCTGTTCTCAGTGTCCGCAGACTGGAGTTGGGGCCTCCAGAACCGCCCATACTTGCCAAAGCCCTTCATTGTCATCACCCATACACAGTAGGCATTCCCTTGGCCTAGATACACCCAACTCCTATTCATCCATCAAAGGCCACCTCTTTCACCCCCTTCTCCTTCTGTTCTCCTTCCTCATCTTCCTACCACCTCGATCAGGGCACCTGTGTTGGTGCTGTATGTGGGCACTGGGCTATGGCAGGGGTAGGTGCTGGGTGACAGGCTGTGGGTGAGGGACCCTGGCAGGCTTTCACTGGAGGACAGCAAATGGTGGAGGCCAGAGAAGCAGCTGCAGCTTATGTGTAAGACAGACTACTGCTTCAAGATCTTGAACAATAACTTCCACCTGCAGGTGTGGGACATGGGGTGGGAAAACAATGAGTTCTGCCTGACCCCTTGCCACCCTGGCCACCTGGATCCTGCAAACTGCTCACCTGTCCTGGGTCTCCTGTAGCCAGCTGTGCAAACTGTATTGCTCCAGGTGCCCCTTGGCCACGTCCCTAAGTGCTGTCTATCTGGTCCTGACCTAGATCCCCAGTCTCCCAAACAAGTCGATGGTGTAGGTTTAAATAAAATGAGACAAGTGGTATGATTTTAGGGCCTCAGGAGGGTCAAAACCCTTTAGCTGAGCTTGAGACTCAGAGTGATAAAACAAAGACTTCTCTGGACCGCCCATTTTTATTAGGTCCAACAATGAAGGGAAAGTGAGGAAAACTGGGGAAACTGAGGAAAGCACAGGCAAGGACCAGGACCTTGGTAGTCACTTCAAGGACGTCTCCAAGTAATGAATCATGTCAATTCAGTAAAACTGTCTTATCATGAAGACATTGGAGAAATAAGACAGTTGGAGTAATTCCTACAGCAGTATTCTCTGTCTACTTAATTGATGTTTGAGCCAAGTGTCCTCAGCTGTGGCCTTATCTTGCCCCTTGAGGTATCTCTGACCTCACTGGCCTCAGCCAGGACCAGTGATTCATAGAGGTTCACTTATGATGAATCAGCTCCCATCACCAGGCAAGAGGCTGAGGCCTAGGACAGACTCACAGATAAACATAGAAGGCCAATTAGTTAATTTTAAATCCTGCTCAGAGCTGTTTTGTAGTGGTCTCCAACAGGTGTCTGTCCAGGGATGGAACACATCAGCACCTCAAGGTGGCTTTTCTCCAGCCACATGGGCTGTGCCCAGGCCCTATGGGGCAGACAGGGACACAGGGTCAACACTGATGCCCAGGAGATGGGCCCTTGCCCCCCACCCCTGAATCTAAATTCTCAGGAGACCGGGGTTGGTCACATGCTGAGAAGCTCTGGGCTGGGGGGAGTGAGGTTTGGGGTGCATGGCAGAAACCACAAGCCCCGGGCCATAGGGCCCACTCGGGATCCCCATGTACTATTGAAGTAGCCGTGTCATCTTCAGCCTCCAGCTATGGCACAAACTCAGGCTTGTGTCACAGCAGCATCACCCAGTCCAGGCCCAGGACAAAGGAGTGCTGATTGACTTTGTGAGTGCCCCCGGCAGATGGGTCCAGCTGAGTGCTCCAGCCTCTGCCCCAAACCCTGAGATCCCCTGGGCACCCTGCTCTTCCCTCCAGAGGACTTTGACATGGTAACTAGAGTGCTTCCTCTGTGACCCTAGAGCCAGAAGTAGCCTATGAACTGGGCCTCTGAAGCCTCAGAATACAACTCTGGTCACATTGTGGGTCCATATAACCAACTTTGGTGTTCCCTGGGAACCTCAGATCTAACTACCTCCTGTTCATTCAAGGTCTTGTTCTGCTAGTTTTCTGCTAGCTCCTATACTTCTATTAAAACTCCACTTCCAAGCCCCCTCTTCTATGAAGCTTTTTGAAGAACAGCTTTTTATAAAACAAACAAACAGCAAAAAACCCCCAAAAACTCTTTACGCCATGGGCCCCAGGCTGGAGGGCACCTCCATACCAGTGCCCAGACAGTGCATATCTCTTCTTTCTTTTCTTCCTCTCTTCTTTTTCTTCTCTTCCTTATCCTAATGCTGCACTTTTTTTTCTGTGACACTTATGTACCCTGGCCCTTCCGGCTCCCTCCCTCTGACATGCCTCCACCAACTTTTTCCTTGTCTTCTTCCCTGGGATGTGCTAAACTGGGAGACTTGTCCCTTCTATGAGGGCCCACCATGAAAAATAGCTCTGCACAACAAGACTTCATTCATGTTGTATTCATCCTTTGTCTCCTGTGTTTCTGTTGTTGCACTTGGTTTCTTTGATTGTATGTCTGTATTCCCGTGGTCAATTTCATGTCAGTGGTGGTTGTTGTGGTCAAGGTGGTGGTCATCGTCATCGTCCTCTTCCCACTTGTCCATTTTGTTGGGCTTTTCTTTCTCTTTTCATTTCGCTTTCTTTCCTAATTGTTTCTATTTCCTCTTGTTTTCTAGGCTTTTGCAATTTTCTTTTATCTGCATTTTCTGCTTTTTCTTTTCTTCCTTGATTACTTTGTTCAATTCAGCTGCAGCTTCTTTCTTGGTGCAATTCTCTCATTCATCTTTTCTTTGATTTATTTCTCCACTCTTTCTCTTTTTCTTCATTTTCACTTCTTTTGTGCTATTGTTTCATTTTTTTTTTTTGCTATTCTCTTTCTTTTGGATCTTCTTGCAGACTTCCTGTCTTATCATTTTCCTTCTTGCATTCCCCATTTTCTTTCATTTTCATTTCCACCACAATATTTGCCTTTTCTGATGAAGATGCTGCCATTGTCCTTGGCACTATTCATTTGTGGAAATTATTCATATTCACCTTTTTCTTCTTATGTCTTCTTTCTTGCCTTCCTTTCTTCTTTTTCTACTTCTCCTTGTCCTCATCATACACTTTCCCCTTCATTTCTGTGACAATTATGGACCCTGACCCTCCTTGTTCTTGTCATGCCCCCAACAACTTTTTCCTCGTCTTCTTCCCTGGGATGAACTAAACTGCGAGACTTGTCCTTCTGATGTGGGCCTATGAGGAGAAACAGCTTGGAACACTAAGACTTCTCTTCACTCAGTGTTTTCATGCATTGGCTCTTGTGTTGCTCTTGTTGTTTTTTGTTTGTTTATTTGTATGTCTGTTTTCCCATGATCAATTTTGTTGTAGTCGAGGTGGTGGTCAACCTCTTTATCCTCTTCCCTCTTGGACTTTTCCTTGGGTTTCCCTTTCTGTTTCACTTTCTCTCTCAATGTTTTTCATTTTCTTACCTTTTCTGGGCTTTTTAATTTTTCTTGTTCTGTATTTTCTGTGTTTTGTTTTCTCCCTTGTTCATTTTGTTAGATTTGGCTTCAGCTTCCTTTCTGTCTCTGATACTCTCATTCATCTTCTTTTGATGTTTCTTTTTCTGCTGTTTTCTTTTTTCATTTTCACACTTTTTTCACTGTCTTTTCATTTCATTCTATTCTCTTTCTTTTGGATCTTCTTGGTGACAACATTCCCTATCATTTTCCTTCTTACATTCCCCCATTTTATTTCCATTTCCTTTACCCCATAGTATTTGACTGTTTATATGACAGTGCTGCCATTGTTCTTCCTATTGTTCTTCTTTGTTTTATAGTGCTTCTTTGTATTCTTCCTTTTCTTCTTGCATGTGTTTTCTTTCTTGTATTCCTCTCTTCTTTTTCTATTCCTCCTTCTCTTCATCCTACACTTTCTCCTTATTTCTGTGGCACTTACAGTTCCTGCTCTCCTTGCTCTTTTGTTGTGCCCCAATTTTTTCCTCATCTTCCTTGGGAAGTGCTAAACTGGGAGACTTGTCCCTCCTATGTGGGCCTGCCAGGAAAAATAGCTCTGCACACCAAGATTTCTCTTCACTCATGACTTTTTCTTCCTTTTGTTGTTGTGTTTTTGTTGTTGCTCATTGATAGTTTGTTTGTTTCTATGTCTGTTTTCCTATGGACAATTTTATGTAGACAATGGTTGTTTTGGTTGACTTGGTTGTGATCTTCATTATAATCTTCCCTCTTGTCCATTTCATTGGGTTTCTGCCACAACCTATGGGGCTTCTTAGCTTCTTGGGGTTTAAGGACCATAAGAGGATGAGAAAAAAAATAAGAGACAAAGCTGAGATCAGGTGAAATCCTTATCCTCCTGATATGGGGAAAGGGACTGGCCCTCACTGCAGGGGTATTTATTTAAAACTTTTAGCATTTAGATTTTACAATGAGTATCTTTTAGATATTGTGAAAGACTTTCTCCACATTTAACGTGATGTGTGATTTTGGTCCTTGTTTCATTTATGTGAAGTATTGCATTTATTTCTTTACATGTGCTAAAACTTTCTTGCATTCCTGAAGTGAAATCAACTTGATCATGATTTCTGAGTTTTTAATAACTTGCTGCATTACATTTGCAATTAAATTGTTTACACTTTTGAATCTAAGCTGTTTATGTTGTTATTAAAGTGATTGTCCTGGATTTCTTTTTTTCTTCCTTTTTCAATTTTTGTATCAGAGCAATTTGAGCTTCACAGAATGAGTTTGGTGCTACTTCCCTAATGATTTTCAATCTTTTCTAGAGTTGTAGAATTCAGGAATGAATCCATAGTTACCAGTGATTTTCATACTTGATAGTTTCCTCGTTACTGTCAAATTCCTTCCCTATTGTTTGACTCTTTTATATTTCTAAATTTTTGATGTGTTTTGGTAATTAATATGTGTATCAACCTGAATGTTTCTTCCAGATTCCGAATTTTTTAGAGTATAGGTTTTCAAAGTAGTTATTTCAAGTGTATCCAATGTGATTTTATTTGATTTTACATATAATCTCATTACTATGGGTCTTTGTTTCCTCTTTGATAAGTTTGGATAAGGTATTGTCTATTTTGTTTATCCTTTCAAAGGATAAGTTCCTCAATTAATTAATTCTTTGTAATTTTTTTATAATCATCTTCTTTTGTTCAAACTTAGATATTTATAATTTCCTACCATGTACTAGATTTTGTTTTTTAGCAGTTTAAATAAAACATTTATTTACATTTTCTTGTAAGTATAAGAAATAATTCATAAATGCCAGTAATTTATTATTTTATTTTGACTATTTTTCTTTAGACAGGGTCTCACTATGTAATTCAGGCCAGCACTGAACTCAACATCTATCTCAGGTTGATCTCACTCACAGAAATCCTCCTGCCTCAATCTCCTGAGTGCTGGGATTACAGGCATGTACCACCATGTCCAGTCTTACCTGGTTAATGTTAGTGAAGTGCTCATGAATTTAACAACTACCAAGTGAATGTATACAATATTTATGAAGTGTCATAGAAAGGCACAACACAGGATAAGACACTTGATTCCAAACAGTCTGTGTTTTGAAATGTGATGCAGACAAGCAGATCAGCCATAAAAGTGTTTCTTAAGCTTAGCGACATCTGGCCCCAATGAAACTTACATCTACACTCCACAATTACTAAGAATTAAATTCTTCTACTCTTATGGTTCAAACTTAAGTGTTATACTGTTTTATTTTGTTCTCAGTACTGGGGATTGAATCTAGGGCTTTCTTCCTGAATTATATTTCTGCTGCTCCCTTTTTATTTTGAGACAGGGTTTTGTTAAGTCCCCACATTGCCCAGGCTGGGCTAGGACCTGCAGTCTTCCTGCTTCTATTTCCCAGAGTGCTCTTTATAACTATTAGACTCTTTTCTAAGTATTCAACTCCACTACTGCAGCATAAAAGTATCATATCTAAAAAATGAGCAGGGCTGTGCTTCCACAAAGCCTCATTTACACAAATATTCTTTAACATTCATATAAAGGATAGAATTTATCTCCACTTATCAATTAAATGCACATCATTCAGTCTCTGATCCAGTCAAATCTCACAAATACATGTAAATGTCCCTCAAAAAATGAAAAGAAAAAAATAGAAAAAGTTACCTACCAGATTTATCTAAAACCCTTTTCCTAATGAAGTAAAAAGTTTTTCTTTACTGTGAAAGTGTGGCATACAATAGAGTGTCAAATCAACTAGAATCTTAGTAAAGTTAACTGCATTTTAAAAATAAACATTAGATAAAAATGAAAACTTTCCTGAAAGAAATCTTAGCAGACACCAGACACCTACTTAGTGCTACCTATTCAAAGCAAACAGGCTTTGTACTTCATCATTGTGATAACATATCAGGTCCTCCTTAAATGTACACCCTGATGTTATCTTGAGGCCCAGGAAAATGTATGATGTACTGTCAAAGTAACTGTGTAACTCACTGCAGGATCCAAACAATTTCTTTGCTTTCTCAGTCTCTGGTACCTGCCTGGTATGTTGAAGTCAATTGAAATTAAAATGGCATTATTTAATGTGTTTTGTGAATAAAGGTGATTTCAGAACTTGAAAATAATGTAAAATGAATTACTACTATCAACCTGTGTTACCCACCCTTTTATTGTGAAATAAGTTGCATGAGTTCCTAATTTCCAAACAGGTATGATAAATATTTTTCAAAATAGGGCACAAAGAGAGTTTATAGTCAATTAAGTGTATTGAAAAGGAAGTTTGTGTATCAAACCCTCCTTGTTTGGTGATACTAGAAACTAAGCTTGGAGTGTTTTCACTGATCTACATCCCCAGCCCTTTTATATAATTTTTAATTAGACCAGGGAATGGTGGCACGTGCCTGTAATTTCAGCACTCAGGAGACTGAGGCAGAAGGATCACTGTGAGTTCAAGGCCAACTTGGGCTCCAAAGAGATTTCAAGGTCAGCCTGAATGGCATAATGAAACTTTGTTTCAGAAAAGACAAAAAATAAAATAAAATAAAATAAAATAAAATAAAATAAAATAAAATTAAATTTTAAGACAGGATTTTACTAAGTTGCTTAGTCTAGGTTTGAACTTTTGGTATTCCAATCTCAGATGGCCAGAGGGCATAGATTGCAGATGTGTGCCATCATGCCTGACTGTCCCTTTTTCATTTTGGCAAAATAAATTTAGAAATTTCCTGTGCCTCTAAGAACTTTGTCTCAAAACCTTGTATCATTCTTCTCCAAAATGTAAAATAACTTATTTTCCTTTAAAACACACCGATTTTTATACTTTTATATTATTGTCAATTACAAGTTCTTGCCTTCACTACATATTACAACTCGATTCACAAATAAAAATCTTACATACAAATCACCTGATGCATATAAAGAAAATGGTGTAGTAGGAAAGTAGAAAAATGATATCTGTTAAATATTGAGTCAAAAGTTAAGAATTTTGAATATCAAGCTGGGGATTTAGGTCAGGGCTCAGGCACATGATTCATAAGCTTGAGGTTATGAGTTCAATCCCCAGTACCAAAAAATAAATGAATAAATATATAAAGATAAAAAGTATCAATATAAAGAATTTAAGTGACATTGGAAATTATTTTGGGCTGGGAATTTAGCTCAGTGGTATAAGCACCTGCCTACCAGGCACAAGGTCATGAGTTTGATACCCTTAACCAAAAAAATTATTTTGAATATAAAATCATGCAATATTTTGGTATATGGAAGATATCATCCTAATATCCATTAAATGCCTTTCTACTGTTCAGTAGAATTGCTTCACTCATTTAATATTAACCAGAAAGAAAAAAATCCACTAATTTTTTTATGAACATAGAAAAACATGGGAGTTCACAAGGCTTAACTAGGAGCAGTTATTAGTACAATCAGTAAAAGCATGGATGCAGCATCATTTTTACATGCCATAAAAACTACTAGTCAAAACAGAAAATACAACTTTCAGCACAGTCTGACAACTGTTCTCGGTTGGCTGCTGCCAGCTTGGAGACTTGATCACACTGGTGACCACAAGCTTGAACAGAGCATGCATGCACCTGTCTACCCCTGCTGTCCTGGAGCATATGCTTTCCAAGTTCTTGGGTCAGCTCTGAGTTAAAGCTGTAGATGAAACCAAATGTTGAGAAGACTCCTAAACAATATGTGCCTTCTTTGTGTTATTATTTCAGATTCTTTCTGAGGCCCAGGCCCAGTGATCTGGGCAAGGATGTGGAAAAAGTGAGACTGAGTTGTTCCAATCTTTGATGCCTGTCCTCAATAATGTCCCTCAGACTCTTCTTGCTTGCATGACTGTGAGTGGGGATGTGATAAAACTCCATACTGCACTCCATAAATATTTCTTTGTGGGCAATTTTTCTGTTTATTTTTACATAAGATCCTCTTGTCTGTCACTCTGGTAGCTCCTGAGCAAACTAGGAACACATCCTGTTCACTGAGGGCTTCCTTGGGACACTGACTGCAGTTCTAAGAGTGTTCAGTGCAGACAAACACTGGCCATCACTAACACTGGCATTAACATGTTCTCCAGGAGCAGAGCTAAAGGTAAAAGTGACATTAGCTCCAGATGGATGAGGAGCAAGTGATGAGGGGGTCACAAGGGCTGAGGTGAAGCTCAAAGCTAGTGATGGGATGGAGATGACTTCTGGTGAGGACACAGAACCAAAGGGCCATCCTGCCTGACTGTAGGTCATGTTGGTGGTGGGAATGAGTCTGGATACTGTGGGAGATTCCATGGGTACAGGTTTAACTACTTCTTTAGGTATTCCCTTTTAAACAGAAACTGTCTCAGGATTGGCTGTAGTAGATACTCTTTGTAAACAATATTCAAGACTATACAATCCTTAATCCTGCTTTCGGCTCCAAGAACACTTAAACCCAAAAGTTAAAGGAGGAAAGGTATATTTCACCTCACAGTGTGTAGTGGTTTCAGTGTATAGATGGCTGGCTGCTAATGAGGGTGTCATGGCACAGAGTACTGCACGAGGCAAGCAGTCCATGCTACAACAAGCAAGAGGCAGTAGCAGGAAGGCTGTCTCACTTTTATGCCATCCAGAGTACAAGCCTTTTTGGTGGTGCCACTCACAACCAGGAGAGATTTCTTTCTTCAGTAAGTCCATTCAGCCACACCAAAAAAAGTGCTAATTTCAATCAATGCACTAATTTAGTACCACATTCCCTTAATCCCAGTATCACACAGTCAAGATTCAGAAACCTCCATAAAGCTTCACCTAGGACTGTGGCTTTGGGGGGATACCCAGTCATAAGACATAATGGCAGCACCCATGTGATCACAATAAAATGTTTCATTTCATGAAAGGATCTTTAGATGCAACACCAGGCATTCATGGAGCTTAAGTCTTGGTCCTGGCCTTCTCCTTCAATGGCTACAGCAACTGAATAAAATGATCATCATCTCACAGTCAGATCAATGCCTATATGTGTGTTACTAAAGCATTGCACGGAGTTACAGTAACAAAACATATGCTACAAAATCAGGAGATATGACACTGAATGCCAGAAGAAACCCCAAATAGGCCACTGAGGGTAAACCAGGAGCCGCACAGTTGACAAAAATTGCCCTCTGAACAAATGCTAAGTTCATCACAAAATTTGCATCAGGAAGGGATCTGTCGGCACAATTCCCCCAGAGGCATGCTACTTACACTCTACAATTTGTGCGGATCTTAGAACTTGTTGCCAAGCTTGTTATTTGAAAATATTCCTAAGAAGAAGTCAGCAAAGGAGTCAGGAAACAAGACTAATTCCACTGGAGTATGAGTGTGAGATTCAGAGTCAAAGCAAACAAAATCATTGAAGGCCACTGAATTAACTCACCTTTGTTTTAATATCACATGCCTGAGATTTTGGTAGTGCTTTTGTTTCTTTTGTTGCTTTGGAATGGAAATTGAACCTAAAGCTATTTTACAGAGCTGCATACCTAGACCTGTTTTTTTTTTTCTACTTTGCAACAGGATATCTATAAGTCACTGATATGATGAAGTTAGGCTAGATTCTGCTTTAGGCTTCAAAAGTCAAAGGTCAGGAAAAGGTGAATCTGGGCAGCTCTAGGGACATGGCCCCACTGTCTAGTGCAGACACAAACTGGGGGCCAGTTATATAAGGATAACTTATTAGTTGACAACAACCTATCTGCTATTTCATTCAAGGTGGAAGCATGTGAGGATGAGATAAGTACTTGTGAAACAATAAGTGAAACAAATTGCTTTCTTGGTGCTGTATGCCTTTTGAATGCCCAGCTGCATTTTTTTTCCTCTGTGGATCTCATTGGCCAAACTTCCTTTTAAAGCACCCAGCTATGACAGCAGCCTTCCCTTCTTCCTCTCCTAGTGCACTGGGACTGCACCAACACACAAGACTTCAGCATCCCAAGGATTTGTCTCTGTTTTTTTTTTCTTGATAGCCCCATTTTGAAATACTTACAACATTTGTTTTCAATTCTCATTTATTGTACTGACTCCATAACAAAGTTCACCTCTCTCGTGCTGTCTAGCAAGCAGCTAACCGAGTGGAACTCAACATTTCTTCTAAATCCCCGCATCTCCACTAATCTTCAACTACAACTCCTGGAGCAGAGTATGTATAAAAGCAGAGCTCTCTCCTTATGTCATATCTTGAGCAATGTTCTGTAAATGTGAAGAGCAAAAAAGGAGCACAGACCTGAAGTCCAGGCTGCAGGGAAGGCCAGAGGAGCAGACACCATAAGCACTGACTGGGAAAGAAAAAAGGAAGTTGTAATAGGGGAAGGAGGAAGTGACCTCAGGGTAAATGTTCCTGATTTGTACTTCCACCGCCATAATGTCCTGTAGCTTATTCTAGGGAAAAATCCTTTCAAATAGTATATACTGCCAAGTGGAATCTTCTACAAGGTGAAATTCCCCTTTTGTTTTTGAAATTTAAACTGTGACCACATTTAATCTTTTTAGATCAGAGAATAATTAGGAATTTTTGTGGTAAGATAGAGGGAATAAAAAAATGTATTTTTAATTTAGGCTCTTTGGTCTTTTGTTATTTGTGGTTTTCTTTATTTTAAGAGAGAAAGAAAAGAAAATTAAGAAGACAAAATGGAAAAAACAAGAAAAAAAAGTAGAATACAGAGTTCAAAAATTAATATCATAAAATCACTAGTTGATACATTACATGTTGTTAACAACAATAGTTATTAAAGTTACAAAGTCAAAGCATAAAAAGTGTCTGGACACTCAAACATAGACAGTACAAACTCTTCCTTCAAATGACCTAACAGAAGTTCAATAATATGGTCATCTATTTACACACTATACATACTGTTATATCCTTTAGAGCACTTTTCTTCCCTTTCACTTTTACAATATCTATTACATCTATTATATTTTTTATATCTATTATACTATTATATCTATGATACTTTTTGGATACAATTATTCTGTCTGTTCTTATTATTTTTTACACTAGAGAGAAAATGTGATATTTACTAATGTGAGTCATATTTATTTCACTAATCAGGATATTCTCAAGTTGCATTTGATTTTTTATATAATCTAAGGATAATTTATTAGAGTGAGTATTGACTTATGCATTGTCTGACCTGTTTACTTGCTTTTAGCATTTAATGAGATTTGTGGTGTGTGTGTGTGTTATTTGAAGAATAGAATTTCAAAACACCCTACTCATTTGATGGAACACTAGTGTGAGACATGGTCTTGCTATGTAGTTCAGCCTGGTCTTGGAATAATGGTAATCCTCTAGTCTCAGCCTTCTAAGTACTGGAGTTACAGCTATGAGCCACTATCCCTACCCTTATTCTTTTTGTTTACAGTTGATAAGTTTAAAATTTACAGAGTTCTGTTTTGTAGATTTCTGAGTTTCCAGCACTTACAGGGCTTCATGCTTTTATCAGATGTCCCTGCATTTTAAAGATTTTTCTTAGGGCTCTGGTATTGATCTGAGTTTCCTGGTTTTGAATGTTACCAAATACAGAATTTCAATTGGGCACATATATTTGTGTAATTTAACTGCAATTCTTCTGTACTAGTCATTCCACAAAGACCAAAATTTCCTAATTGTCATAAGCATTTGATTTATACTTCTGCTTGCAATTCATTGGTATTTGTAGCTTCCTGTGAATATTACTCATGTAACCTGAAGCATTTAATACATAAGTGAGTGCAGTTTTTTTTTCATTTTTTAAAATCAAGAACAATTGATAAAACCCAAGTGATACTAATTTGCTTCTTCATTCTTACACTTTCTTCTTTGTATGTGGAAATTAGAAAGGTCCTTTTGAAGTCATTTTTTAAACTATAAAATCTAAGAGTGTATAGGTGCCAATTTTCTAAAGACAGATTAAATTTATTGGTTGTATAACCACAATTAAAGTGTTATCTTAGCCTGTTGCCAAAATGTATCACCGACTTGGTGACTAATCCTATACTGTTAACTATTGTGGAACATGAGAAATTAAATAAACCACCTGTTTCCTATCTCATTCTTGACAGTACTTTTTAGTGTGTCTTCAC
This sequence comes from Hydrochoerus hydrochaeris, assembly GCA_004027455.1. Taxonomy (NCBI): domain Eukaryota; kingdom Metazoa; phylum Chordata; class Mammalia; order Rodentia; family Hydrochaeridae; genus Hydrochoerus; species Hydrochoerus hydrochaeris. The sequence goes on along the minus strand of PVLA01004066.1, from coordinate 62,190 downwards.
ATAGCAATAGTGATACAGCAAATTTCTCTGGATAATTGTAAGGGTAATGACCACATTTGTAAGAAATCTACCCTCAAGACCTCTTCAAATTATAATTACTCTTTCAGCCCATATTTCCAATGCAAGAACATTCATGCTTAGGTTCTTTAAATGAAAATATCAGAGGAACACAAACCATGAGTTTGCTAGATTAGAAGAAAATCATAAACTGAGTCTTTTTTCCTAAGAACCTGTATGCTCTATATGCCGGCTTAAGACCTACAGCTATTAAACTTTTCTAGGCTTCATTTTTCCTATAGATGGAATTAGTGGAAATCCTCATCTTTCACCAAAGAATCTCCAGGATAGGGTCTCCAGAATTTTCTTGACAGTCATTGGTTTATATCAGAAAATTTCCTTATTCTACTCACAATACAGGATGAGATTTCCAATGATACGTGCCTGGGAGAAAGCACCACTGTAGCAGTATTAACAGAATCATCTTGGGCAACTTCTGCTTCAGCAGAAACCCTGAGAAAACTCTACAAATTTTCATAGGTGATGACTAGAATGGAGCAAAATGAAACTATCTTTATTGGTGTCATTTTCAGGTGACTAACAGAGTGAAAGAAGAAGTGTGGGTTATCCATCTTTCAAAGTGTGTAATTTGAAAGAGCAAGCACAAAGAGACTTAATGGGTTGCCCAGCAGTATATTTTCTGTACCCAAGAAAAGGAAAGCAAAGAAAGTTTCTGAAAGTCAGAGTCCAATCAGTTCTTTTCTAAAAATACTCTTAAGAAGATGGTTAAAAAGGTGAAAAGAAGTAACCCTTTCATCAATTTAAAGCTATTACTTAGTAATGTTCAAGTATGAGATTGTTTTATGTCAACATTTGTTTTCATATAATTTCCAAATTTCTTTTTCTTTTAGGTCACATTTTATTCTGAAGATCATACACTAAAGACAATGCCCAGCTTCTTTCTAAAATCAATTGGCCAAAGGAAATATCTGTGGTTCTTGTATGTTTTCCTTGCTGTTTCATTTCAACTGGAAGAACTTCAACTTGGGTAGGACTTGTCATTATAGAAGACCATGAAAGTCCTCCATTTCTGTCAGATGTGAAAGCAGAAAAGCATAGCAACACAGTGTCTGTAGCATTTGTGAAAATGCATCATGTATGGCAAGTATACATTAACAGATTATCCCAACCGGGGAAACATCACTGGTAATGGTAGTTATAATTTACTTTGATGGTGATAGCCTAAAGATGTAACTTATGATGTTCAACTACATTTAGTGACATGAAGATTCTGGATCACAAATTCACAATGGTATGTTGACATGACTGTGAAAACTTTAATACTTGACTCACACTATGGTACTCTCATTTTTTCAAACTACTATGAGGTGACTTCAAAATTTTGACCAGGCAGGTAACTTATTCAGTATTTTTGATACTCAATCTGAAACAATGTGGAGAACATGAGAAATAAGGAGACAAATTAGGTGGAAGAGGCCTAAAATGAGGGCATAGGAGAGGCTGTGGAGAAATGCAAAGGCCCTCTTGGTAGACACAGGGCTGGGGGCTACTTGTAGTAACTCTCACTAGAGTGGTGTTAAAGTAGCTGATGATGCTGGAGCAGGAGTGATGTTTTATCTGGGGATTGGAGTGCCTTTGATGTGAACAGGAATGAAAACCAGTTGGTCTATTTTGGGTCTGGATCATTGGAAAAATAAGAGAGATAAGGCATCTTTTTATGGTCTCCTCATCATGTTAGACATCTGTCATGATGACTTATAGATGTATCTAGCAGTAAACCTAACACTAACCCTTTCAAATACCCAGAACACAAATACCTCTCTACTTATTGCTTCCATAATTTGCATTGTTCATGCTCTGATTCTGATTGCACAGTCAAGAATCATACACTTAATGCCACTTTGATGTGGTTACTTGTGAATTATTTAACATGACTGTGAAGGCTGGGAGTTGTATTGTATACAATGCTGTGTCTGTGGTAGCCCATGCCTTCCATGGGATATCTCTTCAACAATAGAAATGTCCCCAGCAAGAAACAGAAGCAATGGTGATTTTTTCATGGGAGGTTATATTTATTCCACTGTATGCCATAGACTTTCATCAAGGTGCATTTTAAAAATTATTCTACTTTTTCCCTATAAATGATGTGTAGAAGCTACACTCAAAAAATACAAAAAAAATTGTTACACACTTGTTGATAAGGAGGTAAATCTCTTTTTTTGTACTGGGAATTGAACTCATGACCTCACACTTGCCAAGCAGATGCTTGTGAGGCTGAGCTAAATTCCCAGCCAGAGGTAAAACTTGAGCTTGGTAGAAATGGCCATTAAGGAATCAGTGGGAGGAAAGTAATATGAGACAAAATCTTTCCCTAAAAAATTCTAACCCAGTGACTCCCACCAACCTGGGAAGACTCAGTGATCTATTGTGGGCCTGGTAAAGTCCCATCCAGTGATCCCCACCATACCAGCAAGCCTTGGTGAGACACACTCGGTGCACAGGAATTCTGGCCAAGTCATCTTCCCACAACTAGAGAGACCTCCTACTGGATGGGCAGCCGATGCCAATGCAAGAAGCATCTGAGACTTGGCATCCAATTACACTGGATTAATACAGGACAAAGACAAAATGAGGGAGCAAAATGCAACCTCAAACGTCCAACTCATCCTAAACATGTCCAGGAGACATGGACATAGAAGAAAGTGAAAGTTACCACCTGAAATTTCTGAAATGATAGCAATAGGAGTAAAGAAACAACTCCATGAGGCTGTAAAGGAAAGCAGATCAGAAATAATCACCCAGGTAAAACAAGGGACAATACACATAATGAAAGAAATGCTACGTATTGTTAAAGAAGACATAGATTTAAAAAAAGGACCATTGCAAAATAATATAAACCTTGAATGAACAATGTCAGAAAGAATTAGGATGTGTGAAACATTCAAAGAGATCTTCTAAAATCAAAAACCCCTTCAAAAGCTGGCAAAACCACTTGAACAAATGTGAGTATAGATTTTCAGACCTCAAAGTCATTACAGCTAGTGATCAGGAAAATAAAGATTTTTTTAACAATAACAAGGAATCAGGAAGTAACAATTCAACAGTTAAAAGATGATGCAATGAAAAACAATATAATATTCATAGATGTAAATGAAAAAGAAGAAATCAATAGCAATGACATAAAAAGACTATTTGCAGAAATTGCAGCAAAATTTCCCAACCATGAGAAAAAAGCTGACATTCACATAATTGAGTTATCTAGAACTTGAATTATTCATAAGAAAACAAATCCACACATCAGACATGTAACAATCAAGATCCCAGAAATTTAGTTTAAGAACACAATATTAAAGGTTATTAGAGAAAACAAACAAAACCCCATAAGAAAATTCTCAACAAAAGCAACCAAGTCAAGAACAGCTTGGATTGAAGTATTTAAAGTCCTGAAAGAAAATAACTTGCAACCCACATTGATGTACTGTGTAAAACTATCTATCTTTCAAAGTTGAGGGAGACAAAAGATACTTTTGTAGGGAGCAGTTGAATTTGGAGATTGATCACATGTGTGGGCTAAAACAAGGCCAACCTTGCAAACACAGTGAGCCAAAAAGAAGCTACATAAATAGTTGGAGCTCTTGCAGCTCCATAAAAACAAGGAGACAAGGCTAGCCAGGCAAATAATTTGCTAGTCAGTGGGGTTCAAATTTACATTGTTCTTGGGAATGTATAAATAAATGTGCCACAATGGTTGAACAGTTCCTACTCTCCCATCAGGATAGGAAGGGCTCCATGTAACCCTAGCTTTGTATCTTCTGTATTTTCTCCTCTTCTTGCAGTCCTTCACCCCAAGAACCTCAAGAGGTGTAAGACATCTTTCTATGACCACAAATAACTAAAGAATTTCATGATCACCAAACCAACATTTCGTCTCTACCTGCTGAGTTGTTGGAATTACAAACATGCATGACAAAGCCCAGCAAAATTATTTTTTTATGGTAAAATGGGAAGGTAAATGTGTTCAAGGTCAAACATATTTGTTCAATATTTCAGCAGAAGCTGAAATAACATTACACACAACATATCTTCCTGTTGATGGTAAGAAGCAGAAATGTTCTTTAGGGAAGTTAGGCATAATCTGTGAGGTATAAAACTTGAAACTGTACCCTGAAGCATATTATATTTAATGAATTATAGCAGATATTTCAGATGTAATATTACACAACTGGTAAATAATATATATCTAAGTATAATTAAGAAAAGGGCATTATGGGTATTTAAAAATTAATTGTTCACTTGTTTCAAAGAGTTTGTAACAATGTAATAACTTCATCAAAAATTGAGTTGTTTTTGTGTTTGAGAACACCTCATAAAACATTTTACAAAATACCTCAACATTAAAATATTTTAAAAATACAGTTTATAGAAGACCAACTGGGACTCATACATACCTTGAGTCAGTCTATATGCTTGAAGGCATTGGTCATATACTGAAAATGTTAGGCAGTGCTCCTTAGAAATTACAAATGATATTTGCATAAATTTATCTCTAAAATTGGCAAAACATCACAACTTGCATCATAATTTATTAAATGCCACTTTTTAGAAAACTCATTGGTAGCTCTTAGGGTTAGGTTTTTCTTCATGGTATTATTTCCATTTATCAGATAAAAAGAATAATGATGGCCAGACATGGTGGTTCAAGCCTGTAATCCTAGTATTCAGGATGCTGAAGTAGGAAGATTTCCATGAGTTTGAGGCCAGCCTAGATTACACAGTGAGTTCATGGGCAGGCTAAACTACACACTGAAAAGTTTTCTCAAATAATATGATTACCAAAGAGAAAATGGAAACACAGCACCAGGGAGCAAAGACATTTGCCTCATTATATTCAATAGTAATTACTTTCCCAAAAATAATTTCACTGCTATCACATTTTTTTTGAAAGTGTTGTTGCTGATGAATCATATATACCATCATTTATAATTTTGGAGAGATTATTATAATTCTCTGCTGGTCTTCAATCAGAAAATAACAGTAGTGTGTATTAATTTTGCTAAATATGGAGGAAAATTTACAACCAAATTAAATCATTGGAATATAAACAAGAAAAGCACAGCTTTGATGGTAAAAAAGCCAAAATTTTATGTAAATGCTACTACTGGCACTCATATAAAAGAAAAATAGGTAAAACTAGGTACATGATATACTATAAAATAAGAGGGTATCTTGTCATATAAGAAAAATGGTTGGCTAATTTACATGTTATAAAGAAACAAATCAATTTTGCCCAAAATGCATGTTTACAAGTAAGGCCCCAAATTAAAACTCTCTCTTTACACAGAATACAGAGTAGAAACACCAAAAATTTAAAGAAAAAGGAGTCATGAAATTCCAAAAATTGACAAAGAGCAACTAAATAAATGAACTTTATTATTGGCTACTTCCCAATTGTAATTACTAAGCAAAAGTGACATACATACTAATTGTATTTGAATGTAAAAATATATTTCAATTTACTATGCTTAACCAAGACTCTATATAGTAAGCTCAAAGTCACACAAAAATACCTAGTTATGTCAAATCACTATTTTTATGTTAAATACTGCAGGCATATAATCCACATACTTAAGTGATTTATAGAAAAACACATAACAAATATATTTTAGGACTATTTTATCTGGGATTGCATTTTCCAGAAATTTTATGGAAAAATACTGACTTCAAGCTTATAATATTAATTATTCTTACAGATTTCCACTGCCTGAGAAATTTTCAAAATGGCTTATGTATATAAAGTTTCTCTCCAGTGAGATTTCTTTTACTTATTTGATAATAGACCTGTATAAGTCCTACTTAAATAAGATTATTTTGCCTATATAAATAAGGTTTGTCCCTGCTGTGAGTTGTTTGATATTTTTAACAATCTCTAGACATGCTAAATGCTTTCCCACACTGCTTTCATACATAGAATTAATGCAAGATGTGAGTTCTTTCATGTGGTTTACAATAACATGTTTGCTAAAAACTTTCCTATATTGCTTATGTTTTCTCCCCAGTGTGAGTTCTTTCATGTTATTTTCAAGAATCTTGCACACTGAACATTTCTGATAATGATTACACACAAAGTGCTGGCTTCTCAAGTGTGAGTTCTTTCATATCTTTGACAAGCAACACACATGCTGAAAAGTTTCTTCAATTGCCTACACACACATAGGATTTCATAATAATGTGAGTTATTTCATGGCTTTGACAGATAGTATACATGCTGGAAGCTTTTCCACATTATTTACATAATAGGGATTTTCCAGTTTGAGTTCTTTCATGTATTGTACAATAATTTCTTACACTAAAAGCCTTCCCACATTGCTTCTATACATAGGGTTTCTCACATGTGAGTCCATTAACGGGTTTTACAGTGACTAGACCTGGTGAAAGCTTTCACACATTGCTTACATACATAGGGTTTCTCTCCAGTGTGAGTTCTTTCATGGGTTTTACAATTACTTTGTACAGCAAATGCTTTCCCATGTTGCTTACATACATAGGGTTTCTCCCCAATGTGAGTTCTTTCATGTGTTATACAACATTGTTGTGTATGAAAAGCTTTCCCACATTGCTTACATACGTAGGATTTCTTCCCACTATGAGTTCTTTCATGTATTATACAATATTGTTGTGTATGAAAAGATTTCCCACATTGCTTACATACATAGGGTTTCTCCCCAGTGTGAGTTCTTTCATGTATTACACAACATTGTTGTGTATGAAAAGCTTTCCCACATTGCTTATATACATATGGTTTCTCCCCAGTGAGTTCTTTTGTGGGTTTTACAATGCTGTTTGGTATGCAAAGCTTTCCCACATTGCTTATATACACAGGGTTTCTCCCCAGTGTGAGTTCGTTCATGGGTTTTACAGTGACTGGACTTGTAGAAAGTTTTCCCACATTGCTTACATACATAGGGTTTCTCCCCAGTGTGAGTTCTTTCATGGGTTTTACAATTACCTTTTACAGCAAATGCTTTCCCACATTGCTTACATGCATAGGGTTTCTCCCCAGTGTGAGTTCTTTCATGGGTTTTACAATTACTTTGTACAGCAAATGCTTTTCCACATTGCTTACATACATAGGGTTTCTCCCCAGTGTGAGTTCTTTCATGTGTTATACAACTTTGTTGTGTATGAAAAGCTTTCCCACATTGCTTACATACATAGGGTTTCATCCCACTGTGAGTTCCTTCATGGGTTTTACAATGCTGTTTGGTACGAAAATCTTTCCCACATTGCTTACATACATAGGGTTTCTCCCCAGTGTGAGTTCTTTCATGGGTTTTACAACTACATTGTGTAGCAAATGCTTTTCCACATTGCTTACATACATATGGTTTCACCCCACTATGAGATCCTTCATGTATTCTACAATATTTTTGGGTACTATAAGCTTTCCCACATTGCTTACATACATAGGATTTCTCACCAGTGTGAGTTCTTTGATGTGTTTTATATTGACTGGATTTACTGAATGTTTTACCACATTGAATACTTACATAGGATTTCTCTCCATTGCTATTTGTTTCATGGATCTCAACATCATTGGGTATCCTGAAGGATTTAACATTTTCCGTATATACAAATGTCTCCTCTCTAAGATGCGTTCTTTCACTAAGATCAGAGTAGGATTTTCCACACTGATTATATATATAGGTTTTTTTGCCAGCCTTTGTTCTTGCATGTTTCTGAAATGACTGGAAATCATTGCAGGATCGTCCATGCTCATTATCCTTATACAAATTCTTTTCTGATCCCATATATTCAGATGTCTTCAGTGTAGCATGAGCTCCAATGGGTATATTTAGTGACAAATACCCAATCAAGGGCTTTCTGCAAGCAAGGTCTTCTGCTGGTCTTAAACCAGCTTGTTTTATGTGCACATTAGCATGTGGAGTCCAAATAATGTTTCTTCATTTTGACTGAAGCCTTTATTTGGGTAGTATTTCTCAACTTCTTTATTTCTGTAGAGAGATTAAAAAAACATATTTGCAATGCAATGGATCTCCATATTAATCATGTGACACAACTTTGGCTTTGTTGTCTGCTAAGAGGTTCTGACAATGAATTAAATAAATGCCATGGAGGCTATCATCATGTGAGCAATTCCCAAGAGTGGTATTCATTTGGAAATTTTTTAATTGGTGTACTTTATAATACCGAGAGCTTACTTTCATTTTGGGCATTTAGTATATATATATATATATATATATATATATATATATATACCACATACTGATCATTTTAATACCTTTTCTACAATCACTCTCTCTTCTCTCCTTACCATATTTGTCTCCCCAAAAATTCAGGCTTCCCCTTTTTTAATGGACTCTTTTATTTTATTCCTTAACCTATATTTTTGTGGTCTCACATGAGACAAAACATATGACCTTTCATAGTATGTGTCTGATTTAGTAATAACACTAAAAAATGAAGATTCACTCATTTCTTTTGACATGATAACCTTGATCTTTATGGCTAATTGTATACCACACTTTTTCTTTTTCTTTTGAGTTCTGGGAATTAAACATGGATCTTAGCACTGAATTACACTTCCAGCCTTTTTATTTTGTATTTTGAGAGAGATTTTCATTGATAATTAAGTTGTTCAGGCTGAGCTTCAACTTGCTATTCTCTTGAATCAGCTTCCCGAGTGCTGAGAATATAAAAAAGTCACACTAAATCTATCAAAAAAGTTTTCTTGTCCATTCAAATGATGGACATTGATTATATTTTTCCTGTTTTTGATAATGGATGCATGCATTATAATGTGATGACTTTAAATCTTTTGGCCCTATACCCAGGAAAGGTATTCTTGGAACAAGTGAAACTTCTACTTGTAATTTTTGACATGTCTGTATGCTGCTTATCATAATGTCTACAACTAAAATTTACACAAGTAATATTGTAGGATACCTCTTAAGAATTTTAAAAAATAAAAAAGAAATTTTAAAACATGAATGGACTCAGTTCTCTTGAGGATGAGTTGAAATCACTTGTTATTACAACATGAACATTCTTATGTACTCTGAATGCTGCTTCAAGGTTAGCAATTGTTTTTGATACTGAATGTTTCATATTTACATATGTGCATAGATATGCTGAAGAAAGGTTTTAAAATTCATTACTTATACATTAGTGCATTACACTAAACACAATTTCATGCATTTTTTGATGGTGACCATGAAAGAACTTTTTCTGTACTTGTGTCACACAGTGTCACTTTTTACACTATATCAGTACTCAGTTTCCTATATTGGAAATATTTGAATTTCCTGTATTGGATTTGTGTTTTGAGTTATTAGATTATACATACTAAAACTACATACATCTTTGGAGAATATTTGTGATTAAAGGTGGAGATTAAATAAATTTGAACATGGCCATGTTTCCCTGGTTGTGATATTTCTGTTCATACATTGAATAATGAGTAATATTCTTTCTCCATCTCAGTATGAATTACATTGAATTTCTCCAGTAATTTTTGTACTCTTCTTCAACTTCCCCATTATCCGAGACTTTTCCTGAATTACAAACATGGAAATATAAGGAGACACTGCATTATTACAAAAAGAACTGAGTAGATTTCAGTTATATTTATAGTATAATGTAACCAGGTCTGAAATAATCCTAAAATATTTTCACATTCTATGTAATTGAACTGCACAGAAGAGCAACAGTGTTCTCTGTAAATGAGAGTCATGTCGTCCTTACCTATGGCAGCCATGTTCCTAAAAGTTTCCCTCATGACATCTCTGTAGAGCTTCTTTTGGGACCAGTTAAGTAAAGCCCACTCTTCCACGGTGAAGTCCATAGCCACATCCTCAAAGCTCACTTCCTCCTAAATGATCAAACATATATTTTTGAAGGAAACTTCAGACACACATCCTGGGATATCTCAACTTTTTTCAAAAAAAAATTGAACTGAAATCCAGGTGTAGTGGTACATGTCTATAATCCAAGCCTCAGAAGAGGCTGAAGCAGGAGGATCATTATGAGTTAGAGACTAAGGTAGGCTACTAAGTGAGTTCAATATCAGGCTCACCTGCATAGTGAGACCCTACTTCAAAAAAATTAAATAAAGGTAAAAAACACAAACAAATAAGCAAACAAACAGAAACAAACAAAACTGAAGGGGGAGCTGAAACCTTCAAATAGTAACTCTATGTCTTGATCATCATATTCATGTCAATGTACATTATTTCAGATAGCAATCTTGATGCCAGATTGCTGCTTATTGCTAAAGCAACAGCAGAACAGCAAGGGTGCATTGCCAGAGTGACTGTGTAATGTCTCAAAAGCACCACTCATAGAGGGAGCCTATAATATTACCTTCCACAAAAAATGGAGGCAGACAACAATCTACTGAATGGTTTTGATAGACCATACATGATATCTCCTCACATTTTATTATTCATAGATTGAGTCCTTCTTTGATTGTACTTAACTTGATATTTGAATTTCATTTTATAAAAAATGAATATCAAATATGTCTATCAGTAGTAATTAAAATGTTAATGGAAACTTGTATTGGAATAAGTCTATGAACACTTAAAACAGAGAAAGGTTATCATTTTATGTTAGAGCTCAGTGTCACCAAAGATTCATAAGAAATTCTAGGGGGATATGGAAAATTAATGAGGAGAAATAGATAAATAAAATGTATTACATGTACTGAAAACCAATATGTTACTAGTTATTAGCCACAAAAGGAAATCTTTAGCCAGGTATGGTGGTGCATGCCTTTAACTGCAGCACTTGGGAAGCTGATGCAGGAATATTACAACAGGGTTGGAGGCCAGCTTTGCCTACCCAGTAAATTCAAGATGACTCTGAAATACAAAGTGAGACCTGCCTTAACTCCTGCCCAAAAAAGGTAACTTTAAAAACTGTCATTTAATGAATAGCATCTTATATTTGATAAAAAATTTATAGCTGTACAGTATAATAAATATCTAACAACAATCAAAACTTTTTAAGCAAGAATGTTGATAACCACTAGGATTTATTATTAATAGAGACAGTGACAAATGGATGGTAGAAAAGTTAGACAGTGTTCAATGTGTCAACACATGCATAGAATATTGATTCAAGACAGGGCTGATGCTATGTGTCTCTGCAGAAAATCATAGCCTGTTTCATTTATGTTCCAGGATAAACAGGTGTGTACTTGGAAACCTGGACTGTATATTCTTTTTGTACAATAAGTTACATACTGAAGGAAGAAAGATAAACTTGAATGTCTTGACAATTGATACTAAAATAACTCTTACATGTGAAAAAAGTGTCTCCATGGGAGAAAATAAACTACCAGAATTACAAAGATAAATCAAAATATATGTAAATCATGAAAAAGAAGACACGATGAAAAATATTTGCTATGAATACAGTATAAAAATGTTGTACAGTGAGTAAAGATCAATGAACACAAATCTCAAAAATGAACACAACATGTCTAAATTGAGAAAACATGAAATATAAAACAAGAATAAAAATCTATAAAAAATGGGGTTTGGAAGAACACTATAAGGAAGCAGAGATTTGAAAGTGGAGAATAAATTGATATACTTCATACTCATTTTGTTTAATTTGGAGTTCATCAAAATCTGCAGACTCCTGACCTTGTGCCACTGTCTAGAGAAATCACCATGCTCCAGGAATATCTGGAGATAGATGCTTTTCAAGTAAGCTTGAAAAATCCTGAATCACATGACCAATAGAATGGACAGGAAAGTACTTTGCCCTTGATTCACATGTCAGCACTTGTGAACAACACAACAACAACAAAGCATGGAAATATTTATCTTGGCAATATTTAGAATAATTATTTATTAAAAATTCAAAGAGAATTAACTAAAAGAACATTTTTCATAGAAAATCACACCTTGTGAACTTAGGAAGAGCCATCAAAGTGAGACAATGTTCATTCACTGGGCAAGGAAGATTTGAGTCAGGTAGGGTTTAAGTCAGCTGAATACTCTCATTCATTGCCTAAGGTTCAATCATGAAAATTTCTGAATATTCCCAGGATCCAATGTAACTCCATAAAGTCATGGTTTTAGAATTTGTGGCCTCAGTCATTCACATATTTTTCCTTAACACTTAATAATTGTTCACAGAAACTCTTGAAAATTTTAAGAAACAACAAATATTCTCCACTTTTTGTGGGTGTACATGCATTTTCAAGTAGCCAGTCCAAGAGCACACAGTCGTCCTTAGGGTTAGGGATAACTGGCTGCTACTCATAACCCATCTTCGGCAGATGCACCAGCACACCCACATCAATAACTTTATATAAATTTCTATCTTTCTTTCAAGCCTGCAACTTTGAGTCACTTTCAAACAGAGCCAGCATCAATAATCCTCTACTACTCATGTTGTCCTTCTTAAAGCTCTAAGAGGCCTGAGATGCCACCAAATTCCCTGCATCTTCTAAGGCTTTATGAATACAGTATTACATTAAATTACATAATTACAGTGGAGTTTGCATCTTTAGGGTTCAAATAATGAAAAGAGTCATTTATAGGCAATTTTCCTGACTATATCTGAAATTTACAGTTCTTCACAATACATGAGTGCTATTGGAATGTAAACTCATGTATTTCATGGCCACAAATTTCTGGTGTCCATTGTATCTACACTATTATTATTGTTAAATCTTACCAAGAGTCTTGAAATTAAAATTTCTTGAAAAATACTTAAATACTAAATAACCATGGAGAAAATACATATAAATTTATATCAGCCTAGGCTACACAGTGAGAAATGGTTTCAAAACAACAAAATCACTTTAAATTGTTCCATACTTCATGAGGTTTAATCAATTCTTCATTCCATTTTTAACTACAGAAATCACAATTTTATGGTTAAATCATGAAAATAAAATTTTAAGACCTTAAGAGATTTATATTTTATTCAAACAACTTGCTGCAAAAGAAGCAAAAGAAAGCTAGTTGGGGGAAAATGCTGCTTAACTGTAGCTCACAAAGGAACCCACACTGGGAAACACACAACATAGAGAACTTTACATTGGCCCAATTTCAGTTCATGGTCTGCTAGATCCAAGGTAAAAACATGACACCAAGTGGCATGGTGAAGGAAAAATATACTCCAACTATGATGCCTAGGAGGGAAAGAGGGGAAGACCTGCAAAGAACAGACTTTTCCAGGTCTTGCCTCTAGGGACTCATTTCCAAGTTTTCACAGCCAAACAGAATATCCAGATACTGAAATCACCAATGAATGAACTCACTAATGAGTAAAGGGCCCACACAAAGCAATCAAATTCAAATTCATAATACATTTTAAATACAAAGCTAACCCTAGTCTCCTACTGGGAGTGAAACAGGACATCCAGCACTGTAATTTTACCTACACAGAAACCTCACACATGCCTCATGAGCCCCTCCTCAATCCTTTTGCTCACTGAACAGCATAGAGAAGATTGGGGCTGCAGGTATTGCACTGGTACAGGTAATGGTAAGGTCACCTCACTGGGTAAAGGACAGTGGAGGTCACTTAGGTCATTGCAAATGACAGCCTCACTCACAGGGATTTAAAAGACCAAAAATGTATACAAGTGACAGGTGACAAACAGAAACAATGATTAATCACCCAATCCTGTGAAAGCTCTTTCTAATCACTTCCAACCACATGCTTGGCATGTAGTACAAGTCTCCTCCTACATTGGGCCATCTGGTCTTCTTTAATTGGCATTTTGAGGACTGTGGGTCTCTCAGCACTTTCTCTTGATGCCACAGTCGGTAGAATTCATAAAGTCAGTCTAAGCCAGGCTGGGAGTCTCTATTCAACAACTTGGAGCTTCTGACTTGAGAGTTTGATTAAAGATTGTATATTCTGGCCAGCATGCCTCCCTGGACAGTTTATACAACAGAGATTGTTTTGTGTGATGCAGAGCTTCTCCATTTTTGCCCACTGATCCAAGAGTCAGCAGAAAAGCAATACAATAGGTGCTTGAATAGAGCCTCAAATGTCTGCTTTATAAAAAACCCTTCCAAGTCCAGGCTTCCTCCTTGCATACTCTCTTGAGCCATCCTGTGTTACCATTGCCTTGATGCAGAATATGCTTCCAGCTTTACAGAACTACCTGTGTCTCTTCAGTATATTCATGGACACTTTTTTCTTGTCTCTGAATATAGGATCACAACTGGGCCACTGAACTTCCTGAGACAATGTCAGCTGGAGAAAACTATTAAGCCTAAATAACCTGGGTCCAGCAAAGGCTGAATACATTGTAAACAGAAACAAATTCATAGTTTGAGGTTGTCAGGGAGATAAAATTAAATGAGCCACTAGCTTCATGGTGAAATGGCAGCTACATGGTCATTTTGAATAGACCCTATTTTAACTCTCCTTAAACCTTCTGCCTACCCCTATTGACTTACCCTTTGCTAAGTCATATAGACTAATCAGCCACAATGTAGACCTCTGCCCTGGATGAGGTCATCTCAAAAAGCTGCTCTCAGCACTAAAAGCCACTCCTAGTCTCCACCCCTAGCACCAAATGAGGAGCAAACCTCAAACCTAGAAATCACCACCTATATATTGTCCAAACAACCCAAACCTCTGGGTCAACACTCCAGAATCCATGTCAGATCATGTTCTCCAGTTAATAAAGTTTGTTTGCCTCATACTAAGCCTGTGTGGAAAATTCTCTATGTCTCACTGCAATAATGGCACAGACTTTCTTGAGTTTATCTACATATTTTCAGTACAGAAAACAAAAGTGCCAAAAAGGGAATTTAACTTTTTAATCAACAAAGAAACTGATATAATTTGATGATAGTATTATGTAAAGCAGTCAAGATGAAAGAAAATAAAATATTTCAAATGCCACAGACAGAAAACTTACTTATTTCAAGGTAAGAAAAAAAATCCAAAATTCTGAAAAGTAATCTTTGGATAATCAGAATAATACTGTCAATTTAGGCCCCTTCAATCAATTCTCTGTGATGAAACAGGTATAGCTAAGAGCTTAACACCATAAAATCTTTATAATGTGCAGTTTCCTCTTCACAGATTGAAACTTCTATCTTTCAAGATATTAAATTCTGCACAGTAAAGGGCTCAACTGGAGTCATGTGATGGATAGACTGATTGTCAATGTATTGGCTTATGAGATGCCTAGGATATTAGTAAAGTATCTGTCTAGGGGTGTCTGAGAAAGGGAAGCCTGTATGGCTTTAGCAATTACCTTTCACCCCTGGCCCCTTCATCTCAGGCTCTTTCGTACTCAAGAATTTCCACTGGGAAGTGGAAGAGTTTATGCTAGAAAGCTTAAGGAACTGAGACCAGCATCCAAGCAAATGGCAGATACCAGAGCTCCTCCAAAAGAAGGAGAAACTAATATTTTTTTGCCTTTTTGAGAAAGGGCCTCTCCTCTCTGTGCAGTTCAGTCTGGCCTTGAGCTCACTTTGTAGCCTAGGCTAGTCTCAAATTTGCAACGATCCTCCTTCCACAGCCTCCCAATTGCTGGGATTATAGGCATGAGCCACCATGCCTGGCACAGGAGATACTTTCTTTGTTCTTTTTATTCCATCTTAGGCACAAGCTTATTGGTTGATGCCTACCCCATGCAGAGTGGAATTCCACAGCTCAGTTTATGTCCTACAAGTGAATCATTCACAGGCCAAAACTTTACTAACTTCCTAGTGTATACATTAAGGGGTCTTATCACAATTAATGGTCACCTAAATGAGTCTTTCTCTAATCATTCTCTTCACAAAGACTTTTCATATGTACAAATGTTAGTATGAAGCCATTGAATGTTTGCAGGTAAAAAGGCAAACAATTTTTAGCAAAAGAACTATGACAATCAGTCACCTCCACAAAGAGAACAACCCCCTAAACTGTCTGTATGTGAAACACCTCCTGAACATGGGTTTAAAGCATGAGAACAATTTTTCATTCTGAAAAAGCAAAGACAGCAAAGTTCATCTTTAAATAACAGGATTTATAGACAAATGTGAAACAAATGTGAATTGCACACTTTTTTCTGAGAATGGATAATGTCTTCATCATTCCAGGAATACAGCCTGAATCTGTTCTGTGTGTAATGAATGTTGTCCATGTTTAAAGCTATTTAACCCCACACCTCAATGGACCCAAGTAGTCATTTCTTTAATAAATCCTAAGCATTTTAGAAGTTTCTCTCTCTTTCAAAAAGTATAACTGTCATATATTTGAATGTACTTGAGGTTGAAATACATTATTAAAATTACTCATTTTAAGCCATGTTAATGGACATATGATGACATTTCAAGAGTACACTAGGGTTGTACATTTTGTGGCTATTATCAAAGGCCTGTCATAGCAGAGGAACAATGAAAACACACACTGAATACTATATTTGGTCATATTCTATGGATTTTGACCCAAGAGCTTCCATATCACTACAGAAGAAATCAAAGAACAGAGGAAAGTGGGAAGTATGAAATAGAGAGAGGACAGATGGATAGAAAAGGAAGAAATATGGAGGGCATAATGTCACTATTAATTACACATCTGGTGAAAATACTCTGAGCTAAGAGTTTTATGGATAATGACTTTTTCCTGTTCTGATCCTTGTCCCTGAGGCAAAATATGAGGGAATGAACTACAGCATGCAGGGTTTTTCAAAGAGTCTCTGTTATTTCCAAAATTGGGAGAGAGGTAAATGACAAAGGAAAATCCAGAGTGCATTTAAAGCTACAGTCAGATAAATGCACTCGAGGAGAAAGATACATATCTGCTGTTCCTCACAGAGTGGATCCTTAAGATGGCAATTATCAGAGACAAGGGAGAACTCAGTGACAACTAAATAGCCAGTGAGACTTCTCATATGGTGGATACAATTTCTTGCTATAATTTAACATTAATTCAAAAGTGTGGCAGAGACAACTTTGAGTTCCATTTAGACTCATACCAAACAAGGTACAAAGCTACTATTGCCACTAATATGCTACAACTGAACAAATCTGTCTGAGTTACTTTCACACTAGTGAGATATAATATCCAACACTCACAATTTAAAAGGGACGGTTTATTTTAGTTGATGGTTTGTAAAGGTTTCAGTCCTTAGTAGGCTGGTTCCAAGGCAGGGTGGCTTGGTAGAGAGGCATAGTACATAGGAAGGTTGCTCATGACATGGCATTGGGAAGAAGAGTGCCACCCAAGGAAGAAGAGTGATAATAACCCACAGTTCTAGGTCACACCCCCAGGGACCAATCTCTTCCAAACAGGCTTTATCTCTCAACATTATACCTTGCTATAAAACCATCAGTAGACTAATCTAGTATCACACCCATGGCTCAGTCATCTTACAAATGCCCTACCTAATAGAACAAGATGCTTTGGGAGAACATTTAGATTTAAACAATAACTTACAGTTAACTACAAAAGATAATCATTATGCATATTTGTATTAAAAGTAAAACAAATATTTTATTAATTTTTATTTTTGATTCTTCAGTTGAAGTACTCTAATTCCCAAGCAAGCCAATCAAACTCTTCTGGTTAAATCATAATGTAAAGTTTTAAAATATTTGTGGTACTTTCTATTCTTTACACACGGCATGCTGGAAAGAAGCACTAAGGATGCAAAACAGGGAAGAAGTCTGCTTCCCCATAGTTCAAAAAGTAACCCATTCCCAGGTTAAACACATTTCTGAGATTACAAATCACTCTCACTAAGCAACCCCAAATGTCTCACTCCCAGATGGTGCGTGAGGAAGATCTGAGAGCCAGGAAATATAAATTTAGGACTTCTACCTGGCCTACTTGTGCACATGCTCCAAGGGTAAAACTGTTTTAATTTCCATAGACTTAACTCTGCACAGAGACTCAACCACAGATATAAGAGGACTGAGCTATTCCTTTTCCTTCTGAGCTCAACTGTGTTGTTTGTTAAGCATCTAGCAATTCTCTAAAAGGAACTAGTATGCCTCAAATTCAATACTCTGTATCCAGGGACACAACAATTCAAACAAATTGAAATATCAGTCTTAATATGCTGTTTAAAAAGCAGAGTTCAGGCTAAACCATGTGCTGCTGAGTTTCACCATGAGTCATTCAGAAGGTTAACAAGAGATGGCACACTGACCCATTTCAGTAACATATATCCAGATAAATTGTCTCTAAGAGGCTTATAATGGAAAGAGATGTTAATTTTTGATTTTTAAATTTTTGGAGACATTTGTATTGTTCAAAAAATTATGATAGATACTCTTAAGGTCCCAGTTCCAGAATCAGAGGAAAAGACAATTTAAAAACAACATACCACACAACTAATCTAAAATTTCCAGACACTTACTACAACCAGAAAACTTCAAGTATTCCTTTCAGACTGGCCATCACACATTCTCAAACATTTCAATTTTGTGTCATGTAAGTGTTTAGATAACAATAATGAAAGACAACAAAAATAACAAAATTAATCTAATATTTCTAAAGTTTCTTTCTTTTAGGTCTCTAATATTTTACTGAAATTCAACCCAAGCCAGCATAAGACCTCTTATTTAGTATCACAGTAAAATATTTTGGCCTCAAAAGTAAATATTTTCTAAACCAAGAGTTGACTTTGTCACACTCCATCAACCACTCCTTTCCCACATTCGATCTACTCCTTCTTTATTCCTCCCTGCCTCACCTCCATCTAAGGCCCCAATTCTAGCATGATTCATGTTCATATTCATATATAGGATTCACATATAGGATATATGAATTATATCCTAAAATTCATATTCATGCAGACATGACATTTGGTGCTTAAACCCCACAGCTGTACTGCTTGTATGATGAGCTACCTCAATCAGCATTTCATTATTTTAAAATTTTCTACAAATGATCCAACACTGTATGGACCATGTGAGAGATGGCATCCATGTCTCTTTAAATGCACACCTAAGTGACATTTACATGAGGATGGTACACTTCAAATAGAGTATCAGCTACTGGATATTATGCAGTCCCTTTGGGAAAGTTGTCATTCGCAAGATTACTTCATTTTTTCCTTCATAAATCAGTAATTTCTCCTTCAAATTTTTGACATTCTAAACAATAAGAGAAACTTTCTTTTACTCTTGTTTCTTTCAACATTGTAGATTTAACAGTGAAATTTTGCAAGCTGATAACTGCTCAATCACTGAAATGCACTGCCAGCAATAGTAATTTTTTTCAGCTGTTCTTGGATATTATCAACATCACACAATGATTTTTACATTGTGAAAAAGTAGTTAGAAATATAGCCATTTACTGGGATCACAATAAAGATCAGGACTAAGGAGATATTTATGGGTTTGAGGCCCTATATTGCAAACATGTATTACATTCAGCAAGGATAGATGGCTTACTCAATTTCCTGTTCCTATGATGAAATATCCCATACCTTCCACATACAGATTTTATCACTCATAGTTTCAATCAGTGGTTAGTTGGGAATAAGGCAGTATGAGGATGGCAGAAAAGGTGCCAGGAAGTAGGGAGGGAAGAAGGGAGATAAGATTTATCAGAGAATATACATTTCTGGGTCACACTCCCAGTGACCTATCTCCATCCAAGTTCCCAGTTCTAACACCATATTCAGTTAGGCCTAACCCTGATCCTAAATAAGCCTAACGAAGCTACCTGAATTTAAAATGGAAAATACCATGATCAACCAAAAGGACATTGAGAATAAAATGCAGGCCAGGCATGGTGGCACATGCCTATAATTCCAGCACTCAGGATGCTGAATCAGGAGGGTTGCTGTGACTTCAGTAGCAGTCTGGGCCAAAAAGTGAATTCAAGTCCAGACCTTGTTTAAAAAAAAGAAAGTAAACAGAACATATCTGACCATCATAAATCATTGTCAAGCCTTGGATCTTTTAAATGTGCTCAACACACTTGCTTTGATCTGTGATTGGGGAAACATGTTTCACAATACAAAATTCATAATGAAATACTAAATACCTCATGAACTTTATAAAATATAGTATACTGTAAATCATTGGCTATTCTCCATTTGTGTCCAGTTGCTCACAGGACAGTGACCCATTACTGCTGTTCACCATCATGAACAAGTATTATATCACATAACACTAGTACTTAAAAGCCTGAATCCCAAATAGTCATTTTAAATACACAGCCACCTGTCACAGAATCATTATTGAACAAATACTGTGCTATGCTTACTATAATTAGCTCTGGAGTGAGTAGCCACCTGGTCACCCACTCAGGGTGCTTCCAAGTGATCAGGGGGTTATTCTCATTTCCAATAATAACTGTTCTAACAGCCTCACTTTTGTTTATCACTTTATCTCACAATGGTGGAGACCATGAGCTCTGTTCTTTATCACTGTGAGTAGAAACATAAATAATTATGGTGATAATTTTGTGGGTTGCTGACTACGAAACAAAGGATTTCACTTCAAGTTTAGCAAGAACGCTATCCTTTGAGTCACATCACCTGCAATATTAAAACTTTCTTTGGATTCTTTAGCTCACGTCGACATCTATTATGACTTTGGTAATATGGGGAGATATTGTAAATTTAGTAATTCACTCTGAATATAAAAATATAGAGCTCAAGATGAGTTATGGCTATTAGATTTCGCATCACAGACTTTCATAAACCTCAGATCCTCTAGGTCTGCCACTGAAAGGGATGAGGCCAGAGTCTTAGCTTAACACAGCTGCACTCATACCTTAACTGGGGTCTCCCCAAACTCCTTCTCTGCTCTCCCCAGATTGGTTTAGCTGATGCTGTGCCTGTGTCCACCAAGAGAGCATTGTGATCAGGGAGTGTCACGATTGCGACAGGATGTAAGAAATGTAGAAATAACCGTGATCAAGCACAGAGAAAAAGGGACAAAAGCACAAAGACCCAGAGAACCTCAGGATCTGGAGCTGAGCAGGGAGCTGGTAGTTCCCCCAATTAAGTTCTGGTCACTTACTTTCAGACCTCATCTAGATTTCAACCCAGCCCTGTCTCCTGTCCCACAACATCACCATAGCGAGGCTTCGGGGTCTCCCGGAGTCCTTTCCACGCAGAGTACAGCCACCAGAAGTAACACAAGGTAGCCCAGCAAGATGGAGAGCTCTCAGCAGTGCTCTTGAGATGCACTTTCATGCCATGTCACGGGAAGTACCAGCCTACTTGGCCCACGTGATTGGACAGTCCATACAGCCTGCCTCCGTATCCCCTATTGGCTCCTGCTCCTTTGCACTGGCTCTGTCTGCAGTGATTGGGAAACTGCTGTCTGCATGGATAGAGCTGAAATGGTAAATTGTAACCCAGGAACTTCTGGTTCAGGATCTTTCCCACAATGTGAACATTACCTCTCCTATCAATAACTGTATTTATGCAGTGATGCCATCAGACTGTGCAGGCAGTAAACACGCGTGAGTCTTGCAAAATAGGTAATGTCTGCCTTTGCTGTGACTACCCCAAAGCTTTCTAAGTGGCTGTTTCTTGTTTCTCTCCTTGATAGTGCTGATATAGGAGAAAGAAACACTGCACCTACTATATGTCTGGAATGAATTCATGTTCTCTAAAACTGAAGAATGAATTTTAGGAACAATGGAGATTAAGAACGGAAATATTTATTGAATGAAAGGAAGCTTTGGTCTCAGACAGAGACAGAAGGGTTCTTGAGTGGGTTGCTAGATTCTATATTTTCTCAGGATTTTTATAGAGTAAAACCATAAAGTAAGGTGAGTCTAAAATTTGATAAAACTGGGAACTTGCAAGGTAGAAGGGCAAGAGGTGGGACAATAAATTTAATTGTTCAGGTAAATTCACCAAATTACCAAAAAATGCGGAAGCAAGTCACATAGCAAGGGAGCATTCTTTATGGATCAGTGACTCTTCCTATAGGGTTAGGATGGTGACTTCTGGCTTCTTAAAGTGATCCAGACTTAATCCCTAAATATTGTACTTAAGGGTGTGTTTGCTTTTGTTTTGCTTTCTGTTTTGAGACACATAGCAAAAGGTGTGTGTCTCCTCTAAGGTCACCAAATATTTGGTCTTCCCTGCCATCTTCTTTAATGATGTAGCCCTATCTGACTGCCTATAATATTTCTAACTAGCTCAACTGCCTGTAACAGTGATGATGCAAGTGTGTTATGCTGTGGTGAACTCTTCGGAGTGCCAGTGTGCTCCATGCCCTTGCCAAACACCTTGCACTTTGCAAAATGAAAAAGGCAATTCCAAAGGCTGTTGATCCTTACTTTCTGAGTGGAGCCTCTTGTGCCTGGCTGGCAAGAGGAGGTCAAGCCAGAGTTTCTGTAGTGTATTCATCAGTATATTTTTTCTGTGCATATTTCTTCCCTTAAGATTCTCTTGAACTTTATGATAGGTCTTGTATTTTACATTGCAATTAAAGTCATTTCTTATTTCTACAAGCTCTTTTGGCAGATCCTATGGGGTTGTTTATTTAATGAGGTGGGCTATATGCTCAATTTTAGTTGCTCCTTTCCAATTTGCTTTTCTTATTGCACTGGCCAAAATACAGTAAGAGTGGTAAGGCACATTTCCATGTCTTCTTTTCTTAGGGAGAAAACTTCCAATCTTTTACCACTAAGTGTGATATTGGTTGAGGGATTTTTGTAGATGCCCTCCATAAGCTTATGGATGCTTTGCCTTGTTTTGTATTTGAGAAGTTTTCAGCTTGCATGCTATCTAATTTTTCCTAATGCTATTTCTGCATCCCTTCAGACAACTATTTTTTCTTCTTTAGTTTCATTGAAATGCCAAGTAGTGCTCTGTGTATGTAGAGCTGGTAGTTCAAGTGGTAAAAAGAATTTACCAATAATCACAGAATATAGAAAAAGAAGAACTTATACACTGCAAGAGAGCAGTGGTGAGTCTAAGAAAGGACTGCCCCCTGAGAGTGAAAGACTGAGATTTTTAAATTTGATTTTAAAGAGGTGAGGCCATCTTTCAGGATCATTTATCTCAGGAAAACTTGCATCAGGGCACAGTGGTCCTGTTGTTCATCTATCTGTTTTGAGGAAAGCAGGTATTGTTTGAATATGAACACAATGCTTTTCTTTGAAAGGGTTCTATGCCCTTGGAGTTGCTAGAAGCAATCCTTCAGGGAAAACCTGAAAAATATGTAAAGATTGACTAGTTAGTGGTCAAAAGGATCAGAAATTTTATATATGAAATAGGGGAAAGATGGTATTAACATTTATTAAGCATTTAGATCACTTGGGAATATGTGTAGAGTTTTTGTCCATAGTTCACCAGGTACAAACTTGATGCTCTAATACTAGTGTTAAAGAAACATTTGTATGATACCCATGACTCACCACAACATGGTGAACTCCACCAAATGATTTTGAAATGCTGATCTATGTTGTGTTCTTAGGATAATTTCCACTTGATTGGTGTGTATTCTTTTTTATATTGTGAGATTCATTCTGTGAAAATTTTAAGTTTTTGCATCTATTTTTTTGGATATTGATTTTTAGATTAATTTTCTGAGACCTTTTCTGTCTTTTTAAAAAATCAGCATCTTGCTGTGCAGCTCATACTGAATTTGAGCTCACTATGAACAACTCAGGCTGTTCTTAAACTCATAATAATCCTCCTGCCTCAGATTTTTAAGTGCTGGGGTTATAGGCCTGTTCCACTGTCACCAGCTATTTGTCTTTAGGTTTAAAAACTGTTCTATTAGCCTCAAAATGAGTTGAGAAATATTTCCTTGTTTTGGACATTCTGTAAAATTTTGTATAAAACTATTATTATTTCTTTCTTAAATGTTTGGCAAACTTCAGTACTGGAAACATCTGAGCTTCAAGTTGATGGGGAGGTATTTAATGGGATTTTTGCTCTAAGTGTATCAAATTCTTATGTGAATTATTTTTGTTCTGTTTTTCTTTCAGGAAATATGTTCAGATCACAGTTATTGAAATTATTCACCTTAATATATTTATGTTCTCTCCTTATCCCCTTGACCTTTTATTTATTTTTATATTTTATTTTATTTTAATATATTTATTTTTAATTTTTTGGTACCAGGGATTGAACTCATGACCTTGTTCTTGGTAGACTCGTGCTTATGCCACTGAGCTAAATTTCCAGCCCTCCCTTTTTCCATTTAAAGTCTGTAATACATTTAGTGATATCTCAATTGCCAGTTTTAAAAAATATTCCCTTGTTGGCATGGGAAATACTGTCTATAATTTCAATCCTCTTGATTTCATTTAAATTTGTTTTGAGACTCAGATCATACATCGGTCTTTGAAAATATCCTAAGTTCTCCATTGGAGAAGAGGAAGGGGATGAGAGAAGGCAATGAAAGAGGGTGAAATGAATCAAAGAGTGCATTAATAAAAGGAAAATATTGCCTCACGTATATTTGATACCAGTAACTATTATCCTTTTGTTATTGTAGAGTGACTTGTAAAATTTTCTTTTTTCTCTCAAATTAAAAGAGGATCCTGGTGTGAAGATGCATAGCTGTAATCCCAGCACTTAGGAGGCCAAGGCAGAGAGATCGCCTTAAGTTTGAGCCCTGCTTGAGCTATATAGTGAGTGAAGATGAGACTATACTGTATAACAAGACCCTACTTCTGTAAAGCAAAACAAAAAAAGAGGAACATTGCAATCACTTACTACATTTGTATATTTTTCCATTTTGTTTCTATTAGGGTGGCTTTGTTTAAGGATGTTATGGGGTCATAATAAATTGCCACATTTCTCATGAAATGACTTGTATTCCTATTAAGATGCTCTCTGCTCAGAAATCTGCTTTGCTTTTTATTGAAAGCACCACTCCAACTTCCCAGATTAGTATTAGTGTTGTTACAGTTTGGTGGTCTTTGAGAGGCCAGGGGTTTTCAAGGACCTTCTGACACCCCACCCCCAGATATCAGGGCCCCTCACCTCCTCTGTGTTAAAGAATAGAGAAATGAGGGAAGAGCTGGCTCAGAGTTAAGGGCCCCCAGCAGAGAATGTGTAACTGAGGTCCTTTACACCACTGCCCTGAAGAAAGTGGAAGTCAGAAGTGAAAGTAATATGAGGCAAAAGTTTATTTATAATATTGTAGATGCATGGAACAGCTACCAAACAAGAGGAAGCAAAGTTCTCAATGGTTAGAGGACCACTGTAGTCACACTTAAGAGGATAAGCTGATTTCTCAAAATAACTATTTCACTAATTGCATAATATATCTTAATCAGAGACTTAGCATTTATTTCTGGCTTGAGGAAAGGTCAGGAGTTTAGTGGCACAAAGTGAGTACATGTAATAATTTCACAGAAGCTAGCTTCCCTAAGTATTTAGTTTACAATAAGCTTCTATATACACAACCATAACAAGCCATGTCATGTGCTGTTATTCCTATCTACATTCCCTTCTAAGTGTCCCTACCTTAGCATTTATACTTTAAGCTAAATTTGTGCTTTTATAATCACATGGATTCTCTGTCTACATTAGTATAGAAAGAAAAATTGTATTAACCAAAAACTACTATAAAAATGATTCATGGCAAAAACAATTCTGGAAGATCGAGTAGATTTTCCTCATTTAATAACCAGATTCTATAACTAGGTCATTAACTGAGTGGGTTGCTAAATGAGGAATTTATAGTATAGAGTATGTACATTTCAATATTCAGCACAAAGAAATGGTTAAAGGAAACTCTGACCTGATGACTTGGCTTTTTATTTGTATAACATAAAATCCAGAACTGCAATGTAAAGATACGCAACTGTATTGTACTGTACTGTACAGTACAGTCAACAAAAATTACAGTATGGTAATTTACCAAAGTGTACTGTACAAAAAAAGACATTAAGGCTCTATAGGCAAGGTGTACAGAACTGTGTTTTTACAAAGACATTTAAAAGTCCAAATGGCATATCACAATACTTAATAGCATGCCTGTGTATAGTTATTTAACAGGTAAGTCCTGTTAAATAACTATACATGAAGACCATCGGTAATGGATGCTATAGTGTGTAGATATTTGAAGAGAAATAGGTTATTTATGTATTCTTGAAGCTCTCATTGCTTAAGGATGTGTTGGCTCATGCCTCTTCTCCTGTTGACTTCCACTCCAATTTGGTCTTGCTTCATGCAGACTTCCACCTAGAAGAGTCAACACGTAGGGCTGGTTTCTGTCTCTCTTTTGCTGTAGTGAAACCTCCTTTTACGTCTTCAGCCCTCATACAGGAATTAGTCTCTAAATAAGTTGGGACTTGAGTACTCTTCAGCTTCACCGTAAGCTAGGCTTATCTTCCCACCCAACGCATCTCAGGCCTCACCAATCCCAGGCCTCCCTTTCTTGCAAATGCTGCCCTAAGTCTCATTAACTCCAGGCATCACTGAGCTGCCAGCCTGGGGCTAAGCTATCTCTCACAGGATATCCACTCAACTTGGTACCAGACCCAGAGAAGCAACTTATTTATCCAACTATTGCTATGTTCTTCTAGTTTGAGAAGTAAGCCTCCCACTCACTTTGTGCACATGCAACAAGCCCGCTCCAATACTGACTCCATGGCCAAGCACTCTACTGCCAGCCCTCAGGAAAGCTTTCTGTTTTCTGTTTTGCACACATGGATGCTCCTTCATGTCAGCTGTTGATGTGTCATTTTGCTGAACTCTCAAACTCCTCCCCCAGCCAGATCCCAGCCAGAAAATAGTACTTCTGCTCCTTTGTTCCCACCAGATGGTGCTTGAGTCTCTTCGGCAGCCCTTCTGTTTCAGAAATAAAGGCTTTTTTCCCTTTATCTGTCTCTTACCTTCCCAGTAAACCCACCACAGGCCTCTCTAACCCCAGGCCTCACTTTCTGTTAAGCCTGCTCCAGACCTCAATACCCTGAGGCCTTACCAATGTGCCAAACCTCTCTCCATCCTTACCAACCTCAGATCTAGCCTTCCTGCCAGACATGCCTGAGGCCTGCATTGAACCTCAGTAACCCCACAACTCATCCTTTGTAGGGCCACCAGCCCCAGGTCTCTCCTCACCAAACACATTCTAGGATTCAGGAACTCCAGGCCTCATCTTCATGCCACATCCAAGCCCTATACCTCCAACCTCAGGCCTCACATTTCCACCAAAGCCCACCCTAAGCATCCCTCAGACTTTAGCAATGGAAGTGTGAGATTCAGCAGGCAAACGGGTCTGGATGGGTGAAGAGTGCTTAGGGGAGACAGGGAGGCTGATGGAGAGGGGGCAACCCACTTTCAGGTACTAGGGTTGGGTTAGGGTGAATGGTAGTTAGAGTTGGTGTTGGGTGTTGGTTGGGCTCAGGCTAACCTCAGCATTATAAATAAGAATTCATAATATTGCTTGGCATATCATTGTTTATTGGTCACAGGTAAGTTATCTCAGTTGTTAAATCAATGCTGTTTTTAATGGGATAATGTAATTGTTAGGGCCACTTTATTTCATTATCTACCCTGCCTGTGAGAAAA
Organism: Hydrochoerus hydrochaeris; assembly: GCA_004027455.1. NCBI lineage: Eukaryota > Metazoa > Chordata > Mammalia > Rodentia > Hydrochaeridae > Hydrochoerus > Hydrochoerus hydrochaeris. The sequence goes on along the minus strand of PVLA01004066.1, from coordinate 34,721 downwards.
CTTCTAAATCACAAATTGTAGATTCTGGCTACTTCTGTATATTCCTGTTTCAACAAATAACTTCAATTAGCTATTTGGAAATTTGTCAACATATTTGTCTGAGTTTTTATAACTGACATTGCATAGCATCTCTTAGATATAGTTTTTTCCCCTAAAAGACAATAGTAGTTTAAAATGGGATATAACTTTATACAGCAGCTAATATTTTGGGAAATATTGTTAGGAAAATGTAAATAATTCATTATCTTCTAATCTGTATTTTAATGTAATTTATGTAGCAAATTTGAATTCTCTTATCTATAATCTCTCTTTATATAGAGTATCTCAGAACCATATTTGCCTAAGTGTAAGTTTTTTAAAATACATTTTTTAAAATTTAATAATACCTCTGTTATCCTTTTTTTTTTTCATTTGTTTCTTGGGATAGGGTTAATCTGTAATTCAGGCTTACTATGTAGCCCAGGCTTTCCTTAAACTCAGGGAGATTCTAAGTGCTGGAATGAGAGTCATGTACCACCACTCTCAGGTTAAACCTTTTGTTTAACAGCAACTATAGGATTTTTATCAAAACTTCAATGCCAGTCAGTGAAGACTGTGTCACAGTGGAGTACAGTGGCCTACTTGGTATTCAACTGTTACAGGCCTAAGATTCTTAGGGCACCATGGTTAGTTTTCAGTAAGTATAGTTTTTCACATAATTTAGGAGTACTGGAAATATACGAATTAAGAATAATTTCATCCTTTAGTTGTTTTTATATTTACTTTGTCATGCATCCCAGGAAGCAGTGGTTTCCATTCTTTGCAGCTTCAAAACGGCAAAAGTGAAAAAACTTGCTCAGAGGAGAAAGATTCAGAGCACTATGCTCCAAAATGGTGACAGAGGCCACACGAGGTTCCAGAATGGTGGGAGAAGCTTTTCCTTACAATCAGGTAAAAAGAGAGCAGTGATCCAGGCACTGTATCCCTACAACCAAGAGAGAGAAAATCTTGGCTACTGGTCCAGCTGGAAGGAAACCTTGGTGGAATCCACATGGTGCTCATTTTAGGTGCAAGGACAATACAAAACTTCTGAGGGTCAGATGGCTTCTGCATCAATTGCAAAGGGCCTGGGAGGCCAAACACTGTTGCCCTGAGAGGGAAATGTGTAAAGATGTAAGGTGAAGCCAAAGGATCAGTGGAGATGCCAGATGTTTGGAAAAGCCAGGAAAGTGGATCATTCAAGGAAAGATGCAAAAAGCAAGCAGAGAGCATTTAAGAGAGAAGGTGTAGGAGATGAAATCCCTGGGAGTGCCATGGGAGTGGAATCACACAAACCTTTTGGAGCTTGCAACCACATTGCTTCAAATGTTGAGCATGCAATTGTAGGACTTAATGTTGGCCCTGTTGGAAGTTAATTTGCTTTGTTTCCAATGCTTTATATTCCCCTGTTTGTAACTTTTGGAATGGTAATGTCTGTCTTGTGCCTTTGCATTTCAGAAATGTTTAACTTGTTTCATTTGTACAGGTGGTTACAGTTAAAATAGTTTGCCATAAATATTGCAGGAGACTTGGGACATGGACTTCACAGCAATGCTGAAAATGTTAGGATTTTGGGAACTCTTGGAGATGGACTAAATGTCTTTTGTATATAGGATGTGTTGAGTCTTTGGAGGCCAGTGGTGGAATGTCATGGTTTATGTCATCGGTGGTCTCCAGCCCTCATGCATTTGCACTGTGCATTTGTGATTGGTTCATTTTCTAGCATTTGGATTGATGGTGTCAGTGATACACCCACCTAGGGGTGGATCCAACATACCATGTAATGGCTGGAAGAAGCCCTCTCTCTGTCACTTGCTGGCTTCTGCCTTGCTGTTTGCAGCCACCTGAGTATGGACTGAAACCTCCAAAACTGTAAACCTCCAAACCTCCAAAACCTTTCCTTTCCAAACTTTGGGCATCAGGTATTTTGTCTCAGCAATGAGTGAAAAGTAACTCAAACCAACTGAAATCCTTTTAAAGTGTGTACATAATCTGTCTGAAAATCCAAAACTTCCTCATTGAGGTCAGAGATAAGGGATAGGGAAAAACTTTGATTAATAAAGAGTTTTTGTGTAGACTATAGCCTTTGATAAACATTACAGCTGAGGAGTACAAAATGCAAAAATTATACAGTAATTAAAACTTTTGCTGTATGAGTTGTTAACTTTTACAGGAATAATTACTGCTAAAAGTAGAGTCCTTATGCTAAAGGAAAATTAATGCCATTTTGAAAATGAGATCTTGTTCCATGAATGCAGCTGAACTAAATATAAATGTTAGTTCCAAATCAATGCTTTCAGTAGAGTCAAACAGAAAAACTTCCACATGGCAACTTTCTATTGTAAATTGTGTAGTGTGATCAAACATGATCATACAGAATTTTTATATTTTTCTTTGTACAGAGGTCATATATTCTAGTTTTATTTTTAAAGAAAAATTTTGAAATCCCACAAAACAACATTTTCTATCCATCATGAATGAAAGATTTTTTCAGTAGTGCCTGAGATTTCTTTATTTTATTTACTTAACAGCAGAGAAACTGGATTGCTTTTGTATGTAAGGCTGTTTCCACCTGAAATGGTGTCACAAGTACACAGGGGAATTTACTTGTACATGATATTTTTAGAGTTAACAATGCATTGACTTATTTTATAAACTCTTAGACCATGTATTTGGTCTGTAATGTGTGTAACTTCATGTCAACCATCTCTTTAAGTTAGCCTGTAAGTATTGTTGTATAATTTTCTTTGTCTACAATCATCTGATCTAAGCTCATAGGGGTTTTCTGCCACTCAGGTCAGGATTTTCTTCATACCATTTATTTATTAAACTATTTTTGGTTTACACACTAGCCAAATTTTTATAATACAACAGAATATAGCTCTCTCACTTATCTTTTACGTGAGGAAATCTGGAGCCCATTCTAACAAAATTTGGGGGAAAGTTCTAAGAAGATTTAACAGAAAAGTCAACATTTTCAGTGTAAGGTTGAATGTACCCAAGATAAATAATGCCTACTATTTCTACTTTCAGTCTTTTGTGTTGAACTATACTTTCTGCTTATTTGTTGGGTCACTGAATAAAATTGGGGAGCTACATTTCAGTTTCATGTGCCTTTTGTATGAATAGAAAATAAGAAGTTACTGTAAAGTGCCTTGTGGACAAAGTGGGAGCTGTCCTGCATGATATTTAAGGAAACCAAATTCAAGACTATGTTTTAAACATATCATTTTAACAAGACTTTTGAGAAGATCAGAAATTATTTTGAAAAATAATAAAGCCTTTAAGAATAATTTAAATTTTTTTAAGAACAGATCACTATCCTAAACTTTATTCTTTTAAACAGATTTTTACATTATTTTGTATATTAGAAGTAAAAATATTTTTAGAACAAATTTCCTCTAGAAATATTTCATTTAAAAGTTGTACATATTACAACACATAATCAATTTATAACAAAAAATACCATTTATGTTTAAAAATTATGCCACCTCTGATAGGTCATCAGTATTTTAAATTATGTTATTAACTTAAATCTGTGTCTCACACTGTCATATATCAATGTGACCATTGTATAGCTAAAAGAATGCACACATTTGACACATTTGAGGTCAGAAATACCCACAATCATTGCTTTTGAACCTTACAATGAGTTTTAGTAAAAAACAAAGTGAGTTAAAAGTAAAATACCATTTTAACTAATTTATTATTTTAAGCAAAGACTACACAGATAATTACATAATAGCAATTCATCTATTATATAGAAGCCCGCAAGCCTTTCATTGTCTCTTAAAACTATTAGGCATCATAATCAAGCCCATTAGCAAATCAAGTCACTTATAGCTATTAAGTTTTGATAACAATAGACTTTTTAAGTTAAAAAAGCTTGTTATTAAAAAATTGTGCTTATATAAATAAACTGTCTTAAAATGATGGACAGATAAAACTTTGAGATCACATTGAGACTTATTTGTGCAGGTTATTTTAACTAGTAGACCCGTAACTTCATAAAAGTCTGCTTTTAGACATTTGATCGTACATTAGTACTATATACCAGACAAATATATCAATAATCCATTAAATTGTTAAGATTTAAATATGTTATCAATTATACATTTTAGGCAAGGAATATATGAATTTATATTTAGCAAATATCTTTAGCATTTTAACTTAATTGTACATAACTGAGAGGTTTATTTATCTATTTAATACTTAAGTTTTGTATGATCTTTAAAATACATATTATCTGACAAAAAGCTAATATTTTAAAAGATTTTTTGTAGAGAAAAAATTTAAAATTTGTCAATATGCCAACATACCATTTACATGCATTATAACAGAATAGTATTTATATTTTTTGAAGTTTTGGGGGGAACATTTGAACTTGAATCTTTACATTGACTCCCAATAGATTAATTTATCACCAAAATTTTATAAGACTAAAGGCAAACTTTTAAATGGCAATGATGCCCATATATGAATCCACTTAAAAGACTATGGAGGAAACTATTTTTGTTTGTTTGTTTGTTTTCTTTTTGGTACCTGGGATGGAACTCACAATCCCATGCTTGCAAGACAAGTGGTTAAGTCTCTGAGCTAAATCTCTGGCCATATGGAGGAAACTGTTAATTGTGGACCCTGAAAATGGGAAAGCACAGAAAATCTAAAAATATCAAAGAATTGTTGCCAGAAATATTTATTTTGTTTTAGCACCTGCTGGTGTCATTATTTGAGAGTTGATGGAGTTGTTACTTATATAACTAATTAATGACTCAACTTTTTCTGGAAATTAGGAAGACATATACTATTGCTGGAGAATGGTTATATAGATGTAAAATGATATACAAGAATAAAGTGCCTATTTTTAATATAGACAGTAAGAAGGCTCTCAAATGGGCTTTTATTAGATAAGGTCTAACAAATAAAAAGTTTTAAAATTGTTCCCATTTTAAAACTCATAATTAATGAAAAGAGATGTCTGTTGTTTAACTCACCTTCTAAGTAGAATAATGAAATAGAAACCATCAGGTTCTATAAACTAGCCTTAGTGAAGTAAGCAGTCTTTAGAACATTTTAGAACAAGTTAATCCTGACACTAATGTCAGGGCATGCAGATCTCTATAACATTTAGAAATAGCTAGATCTGTGCCTTTACTTGCTAGTTACTAAAAAGCATGATTTTCATTCTTTTATCAGAGATTAAAATGCCATTTGCACTCTAACTTTTAAAACTAAAGTCTAGCAAAATATCATTATATTTTACTATAATCTCTATCATTTTACACTAATATTGAGCAAAAAATAGGACCCCTGGTATGGACCAAGAAGCAATATTTATACTGACTATTGCTATATATTATTGTTTGAGAAGATAAGTAATTTAAACTTTAAAATAAAGGAATGATATATTTCTATTATTGCAGTGTTTAACTGACTGTCATTTTTTTGTGGTATCAGGGATCAAACTCATGACTTCACACTTGCTTGAACCACTGAGCTAAACCCGCAGCACCCATTGACTATAATTTTTTTGTGTGTGTGTGCCAGGGATCAAACTCACAGCCTAGTGTTTGCTGGGCACATTCTTGTCTTGCAGAGCTAAATCTCTGGTCCCCTGACTCTAATGTTTAAGTCTTTAAGACCCTAATAAACTCAAAAATTATAATTATAAAGTCAGGGATCTAGCTCAGTAGCATAAGCATCTGCCTGACAAGTGCAAAGTCCTCAGTTCTATTCCTGGTACCAATTTATATTTTTCATGCTTTTTAATGCTCTCTCTCTCTTTCTGTTTTTCAGACAGGGTTCTGCTTTGCAAATCAGGTTGGCTTTAAACAAACTCTGTAGCCTAGGGTGGTATTGAATTTGCAGCTTTCCTCTTGCCTCAGCTACCACAGTGCTGACATTCAGGCAAGTGCCACCATATCTAGCAATTAATTTTTTTTAACTTTTGTGATACTGAAACTATTTCTAAAGGTAAAGCATTTCACATAAGCCAGACATAGTGCTGCATGCCTGTAATTCCAGCTCTTGGGTGACTGAGGCAGGAATATTTCTGTGATTTTGTGTCCAACCTGGACTGCATAATAAGTTCAATGTCAGCCTGGACTACAAAGAACTTGTTTCAGAAAAATCCCCCCAAACAAAGGTTAATATATTTCAAATATAAATTTGATCAGATTATGAAAAGAAAACATATGTTAGCAGTTGAGGACATCTTTGTTATATCATTTAAAACTTTTAAAAATAATTATAAAACAAAAAGATATTTAGGTTTGTTTCTTTAATTACTGAACACAATTTTCACAAAAGTAATCTGCCACCATCTCAACAATATATAAATACACATATATACCTAGGCATAACATAATATATACATTTATATCTACAAATAAGAAAAAGACATAAAGTTAATAAATAATCAGTTTTTTAAAAAAATTATGGTACTTTCATGATTTTTAGTAGCCTTAAACCATATTTACTTTCACTATTAGAGGTAGTATTGAGGTTATAACCAAGTTGGAAATCTATCTATAAATGGAGATTGCTTGCCTAGATATGAATTTGAATTTTATGAATCTTTTATTCTTTGCTTTAGCTTATAGATCTTAATCAGCTTATACTTTTTATTTTGCTGATATTTAGAGATAGATGGTCAGAAATTTACATCTTATCAAATATGAGAAATACACCAGTTTAAAAACAATATTCTCCACAAAGAAAAGTAAAAAGGCAAAACATCTGTGTCTTAGCCAATCTTCTTATAATGGATCTTTCTAAGCACAGCCCTGTGAAATCAGAGAGTGCTGTGATCCATGTGGCTTCTGAAATTCTTGGGGTGAAGGACCATGAAAGGATGAGAAAATAAAGAGAGAATGCTGGGGTCAGGTGGAGCCCTTACTCTTCTAATGGGAGGGAAGGAACTGCTCAACCAATGCAGCATGTTTATTTATATACTCCAGAAGGATGATGTCAATTTCATTGGCCCTGCCTAGAAACTGATTGCTTGGATTATCTAGAGGCATGGTGACTTTCAGGACTATAACAATTCCTTTGTCTCTCAACCTATCCATCTCTTTTTGTTTTGTTGTTGCAAAGGATGGGGTGTCAGTTGAAGCTGGAAGAGCTGTGTTGGAGAGCTCAGTAGATATTTTTTATTTTAAGTGCAGTCTAAAGATTGACTGGGAGATATTTTCTCCTGGTGACTCTTCTTAAGCACACCACACACCAATGATCACTTTCCTCTGTGGTCTCATATTCTCCTTGATCAAAAGACCAGGGGCTCACTGAGTATTGGATGTTGCAGCAGAGGTTCTGTATGTAATGTCCTGTGTCCTCAATGACCTTGGATGGGTAGGGTCAAAATATTGGCTATCCTCTTAGCCCACCTATCTCTTTACTTGTTGATCTCTAATCCTCAATTGTTAAAGAAAGGGTTGTTGAAGAAAGGATCCAGAATTAAATACTGATAATAGTACAATGTAATAGAAGCATTGATACTTTATCTAAATATCCAACATCTTAGAACATAAAATAGAATAGTTTTTTTAACTACCATGGATATAGTAACAGTTGAATACCTGTAGAATGTGAACAGTTACATATTTTACACAGAAAAATAGAAACTATAGGTAACATTGTAGCATGACAATCATGACACATTTGGATTACCATTTTGACATCAAATTTCTCCTGTATGATAAATCATCACTACCTAATACATAAAAGATTTTACTTAACTTGTTGTCTTTTAGTGGATGTGCATCTCTTAAGTTTTCATTACAGGCTAAGGTCTGAATCTGAAACAACATTTTGTCACCATGAAAAATTCCTGTTTTACATTTTGGAAAACTTGTACATCTGGAATCATGAGTACATTGATATATGATGATGTTTATAACAATATATCATGGCCATATGAAAACCTTTGTACAGACATCTTCATATCAAAAACCTTGTTGTATTATTTCTTTTGACAATGATCAATATGAACATATTACAACAATATATTTTTATATGTTTTTTTCCCTTAAGGCTATGGAGATCACTGGGGCCTCCAATCAATTAACAAGAGCTAGTTAAAAAGTTACCAGGTGTCCATTTTCTTATTCATCAATTGAAATCCTGTCCAGTAACCTCCCCATCCCCTTGTGATTTTGTTTAATCATATTTATAAGAATATTTTTGATTTAGGAAAACTCCAATCCTAACATTTAACATATTATTTTTGAGCAAGGAAAGACTCTCAACTTATGATAAAAAACAATATATATTACATATACACAACTAACTTTAACATCATTTGGACTAATGGGGAACCCTGGTAGAAGCATGTTTTTTGAGTCTATTACATTAATTAAACCTTGATCAAATGATCCAAGAATGTAAAAAAAAAGAGAGAGAAAACTGTTGAGCTCAAAATAAAAAGGAACCTCTGTTTACAGAATGGACAAATGGACAAGCATGGAAAGAGGATCTGTATAGATTTGAACAGATAGAAACAAGTACAGAGTTGTTAATACCTGCAAGAGTTCTTTAAGTTCTTGGGGCTATTTATACCCTTGTATCATGCCTCGTTGTTGAACTACTTCACTTCTTAAACCCCATGTCCTCGGGATTGGAATGCCTGTTACAGCCAGCACCCCATGCCCTCAAGCATTTCTCAAGTGCTCTGTGCCACTTGGGCCCTTCTCTATAGGCACTTATGCTTTGGCTCTGCATGTGTGAACAGTAACTGCCTCAGCTACTCCCAACAACAGGTTAACGGACTGGCCGAAGAGACAGATACACAGGCAGACTGACAAACATCTTACACAATCAGAGTGCACTCAAATATATTTTAGTCAAATTGAATTACACTAAATTTTTACAAGTGTAGAATTTATAGTTATAAATTGACTAGTCAAATTTGTTGTAGGTCAATTAGAAGAGATCGCCTATAAAAGAATTTGGAAAAGGAAAATATCTATAAACAACATATTTTGTATTTTTTCTTAAGAATACTATTAACTTGTGTGGCCCTTTCTTTCATTAAATGTTCAGTTCGGTTATATTGATATACTCATCAAATATTCAGACTTTCGGTTTTGTTTCTGGTTACCATCTCTTGGGTATCCTGCAGCAATTCCTTCAAAGTACTACAGTTCTCGTCTAACTTGATTCTTGTCTATCAGTTGTGACATGGTCACTGAGGCATCACTATCATAGGACTGAGCATCAGCTTCTTGAGAGGTGAAATCAACTGCTTTTCTAGGTTTTGGTCCATCAAAGAGCAGGGCAGCACATATTGGCACCCAGATAGGCCATTTAGCTTTTCTGGAAAAACATAGGCATACCCTCATCCACATATTAGCCTTGGACTAGGTGCTCATACTGTCCACATACTCTTTCCAACAGACTTTTTTTAGCCTTTATTTGATTGCATTATATTTCTGCTGTGGTAGGTACATCTTTATTAGAATTTAAATAGTTTAAATGGTATGTACTGACAAGTGACCTCTATTATGAAGTTTATTCTCTTGTTTGTTTCTTGAAATTTAAAATGTGAGAATGTCTAACAATTTTTAAAATTTTTATTTAAAGAAATATAAACAAAACAGAAAAAAGGGTGATACAGTACAGAATTTAAAAATAAACAGTAAGAAATCACTAGTTGATAAAATTACATATGGTCTTCTCAGATATAATTGTTCAAGTTACAAAATGAAAGCATAAAAAGTGGATATTCAAACAGTGAGGCTACAACAGTTCTGTTCAACAAACAAAAACTCAGCAACATGGTTATCAATCCTATACACTTAAACATACATGCAGTTATATATCCGGCCTTTCTGGCCCCAGGCTGAGGGCTACAGTGCTGCTGGCATGCCATGGAAACGCTTGCCAGGCCCTGGCAGAGTTTGATCTTCAGCACATGGAAGGCAGGGCTGCAAAGCTCAGCTCTGTAGCACAGTTCCCACCTCACAAGCTAGACCAGGCCACACAAGGGAAAGTTTTCTGTGCATTACACCAGTTTTACAGGCACTTTTAAAGGCAATAATCTCAAGTAGTTTTAGACCCCAAAGGCTAGAAGTCAAATCAGTGGAGATTTTCCCTGGTAAAGGAAGTTCCATCCATTCCCTGTGGCTGTAATTCTCAATTGATGATAAATTTGTAACTCAAAAGCAAGTGGAAGCAAATGTGGTCTTTGCATCCCTCCAGGTTAAATCAATTTAGCACTCTTACTAGGGTGAGAAACATTGCTCACACGTGTAGAGCTGTAGTTGTCACATCCAGAAGCCATGCCATAGGCCAATGGTGTTGGTCAATAACTGCAGCATTTGTCCCTGTGTCTAAAAGCCCTTTAAATGCTTTTTCTTTACTTATCAATTTTATGTCAGAGTGTTCTTGCTTAATCTGTTCAACCCAATAAGTATCAGAAGATCCAAAATCCTTATATTCCCTTTCTTAATGTATAGATTTTCCAATTTTTGTCAATAGAAGAATAACCGATTGAACAATACAAAAATCTTGAGAGATTTGAGACATGTTTTGAGTAGATTCAGCAATAATCTTGATTTCCACTTGCAGCTTGAAAAAGCACCATTGTTTTTTCTTCTCCTTGGTCTGGGCCAAACTCTAGGATCAGTGGAGTTCTTTGGTTCCCTCCCTTGCTTGGGGGCCTATGAGAAGTAATGAGAAGAGCAGAAAGCAGCAGGTAAGTAACATTTTAAAATCTTTAGAGGTTCAGCTAGATTTGTGTTCTTTTCTTTCTTTCTCCTAATCCAGCTCAATGTTGTTTTACAATTTCCTCCAAAGTATACAAATTTTTAATTTCTTTTTTTGGAAACAAACCAAGAAATTTAGCAAGGTGTGTAGTGTCACTGTATTGAAAACTATAATTGACTTAAGAAAGTAAAATAGTCCTAAGAAAACAGGAAAATTAATCACAAATTTGAAACAAGTACCCTTGAAGTAAACAACTTTGAAAAACAATGAAATTTGAGAATTTACAGTACCAGATATCAAGATTTACTACAAAGCCAAAGTGAGATAATGACGTGCTGGAATCAGCCTATTATTGTCTCGTGAAAGCCAAATACTGAATTTTTAGAAGTTTTAAATGTTAGTTGTTGTACTGGTTACTTGAAATTGTGTTTTGTGAGAGTATTTTGTGAACAAAAATCAGCAACCCACAAATAAAGACTGCATAACCCCTCAACCACTAGAAGCCTGCCTTTCCAAGCAGGGCTGTGCCATCTTAAGGAAGCTGTAGCACCCCTACTCTTTGGCAGGGATGCTGCAGGCCCCACTGGTGGTTTGGTTTCTGTTAGAGAATGGTCTTCCACATCAGTTTTGCCCTAGATGTGTGGGCACATGCCTGTAATCCCAGGACCCAGGAGATTGAGGCAGGAGGATTATTGTGAGTATAAGACCAGCCTGGGCTACAAAGGAAGCTCAAAGCTGGCCTGAACTGCACAGTGGGACCTTGCCTCAAAAAGACCAAGAAAAAAAAATAGAAAAGGACAAAAAGAAAACAAAATAATATCAGTTTTGCCTTTACATTGAGTGACCCAAAGATACTATCATTTGCACCCTAGACAGATATTTGAAGGTTTTTTGAAGGCACAGATAGTTGCTGTGTCACCCCCATAGGTACAGCAGCACAAATTTTAGCAAAATGTCCTCTCCCACCACAATAGATACAAATAGCTTTTTTTCCTCTGTCCTTTAGGCTGTGAAATGATGACCTGAGTGATTATAATTTGACTGGGACTATTGGGAATTTGATGTTTAGTAACTGAGTAGATATGATGAAATCCCTACATGTATTCCCTAACCCATCTGGATTCTTTTAGCATCAGTCACAAGGGAGATGGAGAAAATCAGTCTACTCCATGAAATGCAGAAGTTTAAGCTGTGACATAGCAAAATTTCTCTGAGATGAGAAGGGGTTCAACTAAAAATATCAGGTGTTGTAAAATAGAATTTTCAGCAAAGGTTTCCTCTGCCAGGGAAGTTATTTCTCATTTCTCCTTCCTTAAAATGTATTAAAATTTATCGGATTTTCTGTTACTCTGCCATCTCTTCCCTGCCTTAGATTTGATTTTAAAATATTTCTCTGAGCCAATTTCCTTGAGGGCATTTCAACAAACCCACAATCAGCAAGACATTTGCTAATCCACAAAACAAAAGTAAATACTGGTATTAAGTATACAACAAAAAATTCCTTATACATGTGTGTTCCTTCTTAATGTTTGTCCCATAATTAGACAGCTGATGTAACTGATAAATCACTCTTTTTTCTCTTTTCTTTGAAAGGGGTTTCTCACAGGCCTGTTTATAACTGATGCCAGAGAATAAGAGAGTTTCAATGCCCCACTTTTTACACCTGATGAGGCCAATATCAATGCACTCCAGTGATGAATATTGACCTATACCAATGTCCTTCTCCTCTTAAATTGTGCATACATGAGATGACCTCTCACCCTCAATCTCTTACCCTTTCCAGGTTTGGGCACCATATGCTGTGACCCATGCAACCCCTGAGGTTCTTGGGTTGAAGGACCATGAGTGGATGAGAAAAATAAAGAAGAGACAAAGTTGGGATCAAGTGTAGCCCTTAACCTTCTGATGGGAGGAAAGGTACTGCTTAACCAATGCATCATGTTTATTTGTATAATAGGAAAGATGAGTTCAATTTCAGCCCCACTGCATAGCAACCCATAGTTTTGATTATTTAGGGCCTTTTTTTTTCACTTGGCTGAACCAGGCCTTCTTTGTGTTCTGATAGGGTCATGTCTGGGTCATGCCCTATGTCAATTTCCAGCTCCAATGGCTCTCACCAGTTTCTAATTAAATATCCATGGTTGCATTCAGGGTTTGTGAATAGAACAATTAGAATAAGGACATAGAGATTATAATATTATTTTTATGATAGTCACCCAGTTAACAAAAAGAAATGCAGGAAATCTATGCACAACACTAAAGACACAGAATATTTAGCCAAGGGACTGAGTCCCACAGCAATGTCCCACATGAGTGCAGATGAAGACCCAGAACTCTTGACAATGCATCCCATGAGTCCAACTGGAGGTCTAGAGTGAAAAACAAGGATTCATGCCAGTCTATTTTACAGATCTCTCCAGGGAAGGCCCAAAGTTCAGGGGTGGAAGCTAGAAAGTCTATGCCAGCAGGGTGAAGGAGCTGTGCTGGTGTGTTGAGGGTTCTACCTTGGAGCTGAGAAGTCACACTCACAACTAAGACCAGGGCTACCCTGAAACGCATCATGGTCATCTTCAGTGGCACAGAGGCCCCAATCTCCACCAACGACAAGCACAGTTGAGTACATGTCAGGAAACCATCGTGATGAGTTCATTCTGGAGGTCAAGCAGCACACATCTTCTTCTCCGGAGCCAGGACACAATGCTCAATGGGAGGACCAGAGCTCCTCCAGGAGAATCAGTGGCTCAAACAGCAACACATAGGAAGACCCACAATGCCTCAATGCCTCAAGTCAACTCCCTTTTCCTTCTCCATGTCTCTATTTAAGCTGACAAGTTTCCTTAGGTGAAACATTTACACTCAGCAGCATGGTGATTTAATTCCACTGGTGTTAAGTTGACCACCAGTTTTTATTCCATAACATCCACTGTATACTTTGATCATCCACATAAGTTTCCTGAATGTCCCAGAGCCTAACACACGGGCAAGGTGTGACTGCTCCTGACCAGGTGATGAGAACAAGCATGTTTTTTGGTGAAGTAAAGAAGCAGGTTTCAAAACTCAGAGTAAGTCAAAGCCACCCTCAGTTCATGAAGAAGTGTTAGTGTTTTTGGCACTAAACTTTCCCATTCTCACAATTGTGAGGAGAGCGGGCCATGGGAACTTCTACCCCAGCACCCATGAGTCCATCCATGCTCGATACCCACACCACCTAGCTCAGTGGACAGAAGGAGCAGATGCAGAGTGTGCCCAGATGTGGGGACAGACCTTGAGATACAGCCAGTGATGAGCCGGCAGGTACCTGTGTGTGAGGCCATCGGGGCAACCAGGGCAGAGGCCATGCAGTGTGTACACAAGCAGCAGCATCACTGTGGGGACACATGCTACAGACTGCTTTCATCTCTGGGTTTGAACTGAAGGTCACAGCAGTAGGAAATTTTCCCTGTGAATTAGTCCAATTGTTTAGCTACCTGCTGAATTATGCTTCCAAATACAGAAAATGGAATGTTAGAAGTATGTTTAATGTGAAGGGAGAAAGAGTGTTTCTCTCTCTGTCTCTCTGTCTGTCTCTGTCTCTCTGTCTGTCTCTGTCTCTCTGTCTGTCTTTCTGTTTCTCTCTCTGTCTGTCTGTCTCTCTCTCTGTCTCTCTGTCTTTCTGTCTCTGTTTCTCTGTCTGTCTCTCTCTGTCTCTCTGTCTCTGTTTCTCTCTGTGTCTGTCTCTCTGTCTTTCTGTCTCCGTTTCTCTCTCTCTCTCTCTTTCTCCAGAAAAGCAACAAAAGCATGCACAGCAGTGAGTAGTTGAAGCACACTGAATGCAGATGTCTTGGCTCAGCTCCCAATGCAGGGATGTATGAAGCAGCCAGTCTCCACCTTGCCTATCAGTGCTGGGACTGGAAAATCAAGTGCTGGGAGGTGACTGTCCTGGGCCAAAGAAGGACATGAGCAGAGGTGGTCGCACCCAGGAGACACTATTCTGGGTGTGAGCCAAGGTGGATGTGCCAGTAGGCCACTGTCCTTTGGGCAAGGTTGGTGTCAGCAGAGGTGTCTGTGCCAAGGCCACTGTCCTGGGGGTGTGAGAAGAGGTGGCTGCACGTGGAAGCAGCTGTCCTGGGCTTGAGGAGTAATGAGAAGAGATGTCTTTGCTCAGGGGCTGCTGTCCTGAGCCAAAGGCATGCATGAGCCGAGGTGGTTGTACAAGGAGGATGTTGCACTGTGGGGTGTGAGCAGATGTGGCTGTGCTGGGAGGCCACCAGAACCTGTGATCCCTTTGGAGTCTGTGTGGAGCTTGACCTGTTCTTTCCCTGCCCTGACTTAGTTTCATTGTCCGCCCCATAAGCCATTGACTCCCACTGCACACAAACAACAACAGTGCAATCAGGTTGAGTCAATTTGTCTGAGCCAGGGACCCCAGTCCAATGCCCATGTAGGTCTCATCAGCTCTACTCCAAGCTACTGGTACAAATATTCACTGTGTTCCTCAGCCTCAGTCCATTTCCTGTAGGTCTGAAAGTATAGTTGCAAAGACACCCCTGTGCCCTCAGGAAATATAGTCATCTGAGCAAGAGGTGCAGAATCATGGGCCCTGGACCTCAGGTCAATCCTGCAGAGGTCAGCTCTCGTTCTTCCAGTTTCCAGTAGGGCTCTGCATATACCTGAGATCCTCCAAGCATCAGTCCCCTGGCACATGGAGTGGGAACAGTAGCCACTCTGTCATACTGTCATGGTCCTGGGAAGATTGGGTGGCACTTTCACCTGCAGCAAGAGGCTCCAAGCCAAAACTGGCTCCTGGACTCTTTGGTGTGGCCAGAGGACTCAGAAAGGCCCAGGAGGGAGAGAAGATCCTCACTCTGCCAAGTCCTCAGCCCCAAGAGAAAGAGTTTCTTGGAGTTTTCTGGGTCTGAAGGTTTTTAAAATGATGAATTATGTGGCTGTGGGGAGACACTGAAATAAAGTGTATGCTCTTGGTGGAGTGCAGGGTGTGCAGGATGCAGAAGGCAGAGTCCCCTGTTGGCACATTGGGCTTTCCCCTGAGTGCAAAGAGTTCAGAACTTCATGGCCATTGCCTGGGTGTTTCCCATCTGCCATTTGGCTTTCTGCTCCAGGATTGGTACTGAGATGATTATTTTATGACAGAGATTGCCAAGCACAATAAAAAGAGACTTTGATTCTCATTCACACTATCAGGGAAATGATAACCCCCAAACCCATAGAGAAGATCCGAATTGGAGAATTGCATTTAGTACCACACAAGACGGTAAGACAGCAGTACACTCAAGCCCCCACCAAGCAGCCTACCAATCTAGTAACCAGTTAGACTCCCAGCTGTGGCACACAGAAGAGTCAGAGAGAGAATCCTACATACATTGCTCGGTGAGGAAGAGACAGAGCATGACCCATGCACCTGATAGCTGCTCCACACTGCATCTCTTGACCCACATCAAACCCTTGCTGTAGACCAGGCAGCTGCTACCTGTCTTAGTTCAATGCCCTGCACACCTGCATGCACAATCGAACTCACGAGGAACGTTTCTGATGGTATGTAAATTGTATTTCATGTATTTGTCTTCTACTTGTTCAGCTTCCTGTTCCTAAACAAGGTGCAACAGCTGCTATTGAGCATATGTAGACTACAATGACAATTTCATGTGTGTGTAATCACAGGAAGGGAACATTCATCCTAACATTTCTAAATTAGTTCTCTAGTGTGAAGGATTCCTTTATGTGACTATACCACAATTTATCTAATGTTGCTTTTATTTATTTGTTTTTAAACAGTGTGCTCTGAAAAGTCTCCTCTATGTCTTGCAGGTACAAACACAAGAGACTCTTTAGGGACACAGATGGAAAACTGAATTGCTACAATGAGTTGTGTGTGAACATCTTAAGTTTATAGAAATCACCATCAGCTCACTGGAGCAGCTGCACTGACTTTAACTCTTCTTGGCAACGAATAGGTTTCCCTGAGCCACCCCATCCTCACCCAACAGTGCTGCTGGGTTTTCAGAACCACCAATGTGATCAGCAGGATGGGGCAGTTTGAGGTCACTTTTTTTCTGCCACGCTGTACACTGAAGAGACTGCTTTTATGTGTCCATTGGTCATTTGTATTTTCTCTCCTTTTAATTTTCAGTTCATAATTTTTGATCATTTAACTGGATTGATTTTTATAGATTTACAGATTATGGATACCTCTGTTGAGTGTGGATATAGATATGGATATCAATATAGAGGTATAGAGAAATAGTGATGGAAATTGAGGTGAGATTAAGAAACAAATGGAGAGAGTTAGAGATGATAGATATAAATATCTCTCCAATGTTTTGTTACCCAGGATCAAACTCACAATTTCATACTTGCCAGACAGGCATTTATGCTGCTAAGCTAAACCCCTAACCCCTTAGAGATAGAGATAGAGATGGAGATGACACACATTTCCTTTGTCATTATATGATGCAGCAGACACCACTTCCAAATTTGTAGTTTTTCTGTTTTCTCAGTGACATTGACTCTACTGAAATAAATTCACAAACCAAGATCTGCGGGTCAGACTTTGGGCCAAGATCTGTGCTCCCCACACAACACAAATGACTACTCTGTCCTGGCCTAAGAGGATCTCACGGTGGTAGCAGGAATGCAGAATGGACCGCGCTACACAGGATCAGATATGGAACCCTGTACACAATGTTCAAGGGCCTCTGAGTGGGCCTATGTCCTGGCCGACAGCTGGGGAGCCAGTCAGCACACCATGTGACCATTTCTCCTTCAGCAGTCCACCACCTTAGTTGGCTGGAGCCACGGCTCCTGGACTTATCCCTTCTCTATGTGGAGAGCCTCAATAGGTACTGGCACAGACACCCAGATGAATGGGGCAGCCAGGTCAGATGCCCTGGGGAAGCTCTTATTGCAGAACATGAGTGCCCTCCTGTCAGAAGACAATCCATGCATTGTCTGCTGTGAGCCTGGGCAGGGCACAGGCACTAGGGGTGTGTTCTGAAGAAAGAAGTCACAGCATAGCTTTTAAGGCAAGAAAAGTAACCTGGTAGAGAAGGGCTTCATGTGGGGGTGGGCTGCAGAGAGGCTTCCTGCGACTTCCTGAAAATTTCTGTGCCATGGAAGCAACCTGTGGGCCAGTGATCAGGCACCTTAGTGACCTGACTGAGCCTCTTCAAGGAAAGGGAACAGGGTAGACAGTGAGGTCCTGGAACACAAGGGAAGGTGTGTGTGTGATCACAGGAAGGGAACATAACCAGCACCTGCCACAGAGCCAGGATGGTCCATTGGTGATTCAGAGAAGCCCAGTCTGAATGCAGTGCTTGGGCACAGCTCTTATGGAAAACATACCAAACACGTGGAGAAGTAGCAATAAGGAAATTTAGGAAGCAGTTTATTACACTGGTGAGCTTTACCGGGACCTCTCCCAGAGTCATGTCAGGGCTTCTTTGGGGAGATGAAACAAGGAGGTGGAAGGCAGTTTTGGTGCATTGTGATTAGAAGGTTAGGTGACATCTTCCATTGCTTAGGGAGTTTAAACATTTCAGATCACATTGCAAGGCCATCAGCTATAAAAAGCATGTGTTATGTAGAGGAAGAAATGTCCTGATGCATTTTAAATCACCTTTCAAGGCCATCAGCTATGCAAAGACAGCAGAGTCAAGAGACATACAAAGGAAGAAAAGATTGTTATCATGCCTATCTGGACATACATGTCTGCCTGGTTTTGAAGGTGTGCCTGGTTGGCTTTATTTAAAAATTTAATCATATTTTCACAGCCACACCCAGGAACTGGGAGATGGCAGCAGATTTGGGCTGTCAGGGTTGATGGGAGTTCAAGGGTGTCAGCTGTGGCTGCTGTGTCTCAAAAGAATTTACTGAAGAACCAGGCCTTCTAAGCTGCAAGGAGAGGCAAAAGTTCCAGGGGCATCATAGGTGACTGGAGAAGGAGGAACAGGGACCAGATAGTGGGAGCTTGTGGTAGGCATCCATCTGCCTAGAACCTGGGCTCCAGGTCAGCACAGGCTGGGCGAGAGGGGAGGGGATGGGGAGAATGAGCAGGTGAATATCAGGAACGGAGGTAGGGAGATAGGAAAACGCAGTCTCTGCCACTCTGGTCTCCCATGTACTCTTGGTTTTCTCAAATGTTCCAAAGAGAGCATGCACTGCTCTGTGCCAAGGGGAAAGTCACTAAATAAACTCAAGGCTGTTACTTCAAGGTTAAAAAAAAAAGTCTTGTTCATCAATAAACCAATTTCCACTGTTTGCTAGTACTCTCACCACAAATTTGCCTCATCTGGGCCTATGCCAGTATTTCTCAGATATCTTCTGGGATTCCAGGAAATGAGATCCAATAGGAAATGAGTTTCCCAGTACACAGATTTTCTCTGAATAAAGCCCTGTTTTAAGCACTCTTGTATTTCTGTTTGTTGTCTCTGGATTCCAACACCCTGATCTAACAAACAGTACGAGGGATGGAGGACCAGTCAGAAGAATGTTCCTAATAGCTTTCCCCATTTTCTGTTCTTGAAACTGTACCAAGACATCCAAAGTCAAAATTCATTTTTGAAAGTACTTAGTATCAATCTAACACTTTTCAAAAGAAAATCTTTTTAAAATTCAACTTTTCAAAATCCTTGCTAAGAAACACCTGTGTCCCTTCCTTGGTCCTGAGGTCTGACGTGAGGCAAGCACTTCAGTAGTGAGCAACAAGTTTTTATTTTTGTTCTGACAATGGAACCCATGTCACAGTGCTCAGGCAAGCACTGTGCTGCTGAGCTGCATCCCTGGCCCCCAGTCCTTCATTACATTTTATTTAGAGACAGGTTGAACTAAGTTTCCCAGTGGACACAAATATGCAATCTTCCTGTCCTGTCCTGAGTCATTCTAAACAGAGGTCCTTTTGTTACATTTTTCAAAACAATTTCATTATTTTTAAAAATTGTTTAACTAAATTCAAAAATTTAGTTGTTGGTCAAAGATACAAATGTGTTGTTACATTCTTGCCTAATCTGTAAGACCAATTCACAGGCTTTCAACAAAATCCAGAAAAAGATAAAAGACTTTATATATGACCTTCCTCACCACAGATGTTCCTGCCCACAGTTTGGGAGCTTTATCTGGATCCAGAGTTCAGGATGAGAACAGTGGTTTCAAACAACTTCTACAGAACCAGGCTACATTCCTACAGGAAAAAGAGTAACTAAAACTGTCTGAAAGTGGAATCAGGCAGGGGAGATACAGGGGTACAAGTGTGAGACACAGAGTGGCACAACCTCCTCTGAGGCTGCTACCCCTCAGGGAGGCACCTGGCACCCTGAAGTCAGGCCTGGCATTGTCAGCTCCTTTAAGCCCAAATCCAATTGCGGTGTGAGTCCCTCCCTGGGGAAAGTTAACAGAAATAAGGGATGCTAAAGCAGGATTTGATCATGGAAAACAAAAGTGCCAGGGATATCACTCAGTGATAGAAGTACGGGCTTGCAAACATAGGGTGCTGAGTTCCTTTACAGGCACTAATCAAAAGACTGAAAGATTATTGTTATGGTTAATGCATTGGGTCAACTTGAGAAGTTTAGAAGTGTAACTGAGGAACTCCACAGAGAGACAGTATCCTTATTTTGTAAATATTCTCATCCTGTTCAAGAGGAAGGCACAGAGATTTCATGACTGCTACTCTTGCCCTGGAGCATGGTGTGGGAATGTTGTTCGTGTGCACTATAAGGAAGAAGAAGCTTGTTTTCCCCTTTTGACTGTGACTGCTGCCTCAAAGCATCATCCAAATGCCATGTCCCCCTGCCTTGCAGCCAATTCATAAAAATTGTAAGGTAAATAAAGCTTTCCTTCCTTAATTTAGGATGTTGGGTATTTTGCATCAGCAATGAGAGAAAAGTAACCAAGACAATCATGTAAAATGAGTGCGCATTGGAACATGCTGACAGAGCAACCTGCA
This sequence comes from Hydrochoerus hydrochaeris, assembly GCA_004027455.1. Classification (NCBI taxonomy): domain Eukaryota; kingdom Metazoa; phylum Chordata; class Mammalia; order Rodentia; family Hydrochaeridae; genus Hydrochoerus; species Hydrochoerus hydrochaeris. Next base: position 14,062 of record PVLA01004066.1, on the reverse strand, counting down.
CCCTGTACTAAGGACCCCCATCCCTGCTGCAGGAAAAAAATCCATTCCTTCCTGTGAGCACCAGAAAATGTATTAGTGCTAACAGCTGAAGCAATCATTCAGGGGAACCAAGACACATATCTATTCATTTTTTATTTTACCTAGAAGTCCAAGCAACTGTGTGAAATAAGCCTGCCTGGCACCTGGGACAGACATTCAAGCTGGTTCACCAAAGAACCTGGGCATTGCCAAGCTTCTGCCACCCCAGAGCCATCACTACTGTCCCACACTGCTCACCAGCATATGGTCCACTTTGTCATGATACCTACGGTCTCCTGAGCACTGCAGAATATGACATACTTACTGCAGCTGGATCTTAAAAGTCCTCAAGAACTCATGCATTGAAGGTCTGATCCTTGCTATTAGCACTGTGGGAGGCAGTGAACATCTGGGCCAACAGCAGCTGCAGTTACTACCAAACTCCCTGTTGAAAGATGCACACACTTTGTGCAGACAAGAATACTGTTTGCCCACATAGGAGATGTAAGTCAACAATGATTATTTGTCCTGTGATAGCTGTGATTCACAGGAACAAATGTCCAGGTACTTGCTGGCAGTCTCTACAGAGACTTCATGGGATATTTTCCCATTCTAGAACTTAACCTAGAAAAATCATCACATGCTAGCAAAACAGAAATAGGAAAGAGATCATAAGCCCATCTTTTCCTCATCAAGTGACAAGTGTTTCCTGGAGGAATTTCATCAGTAGTGTTGTGAGCTTGACTTAAAGCCAAGACCTGACCTGCTGCAATAGGCACACCAGGAACCAGTGATGGTGGGGTGGTGACCATGTCTCTGGCTCTAAGGGTATTGTTAGTGTTAGACAAAGAGATTGAGACCTGCTCTCTGCACTTGGTTATTACAAGTCCCAAGCCCCTGAAGGCCATGATTCCATTTAAATGGGCACACAAAGGCCTGCTCTCCTTCATCCCAGCTGCTAATATTTCTCTACAGAAAAGGCTTAAATAGTGAGCTTGATTGAGTGAGTGTCTCAGATATGGAGCTACTTTGCAGAGCAGAAACCCCAGGGATTTCCGCACTCTTTGCCTTTGCATTATTCCAGCCCTAATCTAGATGGAGGGATGACAAAGTGGCCCTATTCTACAGGTGCCTTTGCATGACTCCAGCCCTAATCTAGATGGAGGGATGACAAAGTGGCCCTATTCTACATTTGGACAAAAACTGAGAGCAGCTTTTCACTTGACTTGTATGAGCAATGGTTTTGGAGGCTCACCCTGACATGTGTATTAGGCTTATTTCCCCAGTAAGGCTACATTCAAATATACACAAAGTGGGCTGGGGATTTAGCTCAGTGGCTTAAGCACTTGCCTGGCAAGCATGAGGTCATGAGTTCGATCCCCAGTACCAGATATATATATATATATATATATATATATATATATCTGCACAAAGTTCAGCTACATTATAACTGGGTGCCTATAAAAGCTTCTCAGCAAATCCACTGTCCGTGAATATGACTTTCATATAAATAATAATAAATTCAAGCATTCCTGAGAGCTCTTTCTCCTCATTCTTTGGCTGTCCCATGAGGAACTTCAGGCCCTGTGCAGTCACACTTCCCTTTGGTGACTTGTCAGTATTGAAATGCATTCAGGCTGGAGGTAGGACCCTCTTCCCTGTTCAGAACACATCAACAGTCACCTGATCTCCTGGGCTTTGCTTCTGTAGCTATGAATAGAAGCTTCCCCATGGGATTTTCCACCTCTCCTCAATCAACCCTACGAGAATTCACAATATGTTTACAGGAATTAAGAAGAAAAATTTCCTCTTGGAATTAAAAAAAATGTTCAAGTGCATAAAAATGCCTAAAACTTTAATGTAAAAGCCGTGCGGTGTCCATACCAAGTGAAACCCAGAGCTCCTGCAGATATCTGTCAGCCCAAGCAGTCACTTTCCTGTCCTCTGGAATGAGGCGCATGGTGTTTGGTGACAGGGTGTGTCATTTACTGTGATCCAGGCACCACAGCTGCCAACCTGAGAGCATGCGGCCAAGCAAGGTATGTACTGTTGAATGAACCCAGATGCAGCCTCACCGCGGCCAGCACTGCCTACCATGGGGTTCCAGCCAGTAACAGCAACTCATCCCCGTCCTTGCCTTCCCAGTTAAAGTGCCAGCAGACCATGCAGAATCTGACCTTGGGCTGTGAAGATTCTGTTCCCAGATCACAGCTGAGTTGCCATTCAGGCTGAGTTATCTCCTTCCAAGAACCAAACCTGTGCCTGCCCAAGAGAAACACCTCCTGTGTGGGCAGATCCTTTACCCTAAGGCAGAAATAGCCTGCAGCGTGGACCAAATTATCACATCACTGCATGTGAAGAGAAATATAGGAAAGGGAAGCACAGCGAGCACAGACCATCTGCTCACCATGCAAGCAAGGCTCACAGCCATGAGAAGGGACTTGGAAATGTAGACGTGGTCTACATCCAGAGAGGAGCCTGGCTCTGTCACAGCCAGTGCTTCTTAGAGCTCAAACCAATCTCAGAATGCACCTGAGCCCACCTGAACCTTGTAGCCAATTATCCCATTCTCCAAGGTGTACAGCAAAACCAAGCTAAACCAAGTCTTCAGGAAAGCATGTTACCTAACATTTGGATGTATATTTTTCAATTTTTGAGGCAGGGTCTGACTATGCATTGAGGCTGGCCTTGAACTCACTTTGTAGCCCAGACTGACCTCAAAACACAAGGATCTTCCCGCATCAGTCTGCAGAGCACAGGGCTTATAGTCATGGATCAGTAGGCCATGCTAACATTATAACTGTAGGAAAGAAAATGGAAAAATAGAATCACCATATGTCCTAAAACAAGATGTTTTCCAGTGGTAGGAGAAAATCTACATCCATTGCTGATTGCTGGGTCCAGTGAGGGTCACAGAAATAAGCAAAGTTTCCTTTCAAATCTCAGAGCCAGTGACCTCTTATTGTCACAGTACTTTCAGAGGCACAAAGAACAACAGCTTCTTCCTGAGAGTGAAAGTGGGCTGGGGAATCTGCTTCCTCTCCTTGGTGGCACCTATCTGTTGTCTCTCACCATGGTTGACAGCCATGAGTATGGTCAGGATGTCCTGCTGTTTGCAGATAGAAATGCAACCAGTTCTGAGAAAGAGCCAAGGCAAGAAGAGTGTGGCAGATCCACATTACACTGCCAATGCCCTCTCCTCTCATGGCTAAAGGGGGCAAAAAGCTTGACATGACATAGTTCTGGTCTTTAACACTTAAAAAGCAACATGAAATTTTACACAGTATCTTTGCATTTAAAAAGTGGATTGCAAGGACAGCCTAGGAACTCAGAGGAGAGAATGCTTCTGACCAAGAGGAGGTGAGAAGGCCCATCAAAGAGGCAGCCATGAGGCTGGGTTGGCAGGACTGGTCATCCTTTCCAGAGCATTCAGGGGGTTGGGTGAAGCACATCTCACTGGGAGAAACTCAGGATCTCAGGCAGAGCTCAGTTTTGAACTGCAGCTCTACTGCAAGGTATTTGTGGGTTTCAAGCAGGTTCCTGACTTCTCTGTGCTTCTCTTCCATCAGCCTCATTTTGGGACCATGAGTGTCACTGTCTTGGGACATGTGAGGTCCCAAGAACATGGGCCATAGTGCCCCACTGACTGGCACTTTCACATAGGCATGAATCCCCTCTCCTCCTCCTCGCTCTGACCATATCTACTGGGGTCTCTCAGATGGGGTGCAAACCTACCATGCCCTCGACCCCCACATCCCCTTTACACCAGTCATTACCATCTCTCCCTGAGGAGATTCTTTCCCATCCTTTAATCTCAGCTGAAATAGCACCCCCTAGCCAAGAAGCCCTTCAGGATCCCTGCCAACTTCATTTCAAAGTTCCATTTTTCTTTGTCCCTAGCAGGTCTGGTCCTGAAGTCATTTATTAATTTGTACTGGCTGACTTATGTTTTTATTATCTGTCTTCCACTCCTCAGCTGTACACATCACAGAGATATTCTGCCTCATGTTTGCTACTGCATAGTAACCCACTCACTGGGCACACAGCAGGCCCTCTGTGGGTGCTGTCTTCACTGGAGCCATGGACATTGGCCTCTGATAACCCTAGTGAGGTTGGAGGGCTGCTAAGTAGAAGCAAGAAACAAGCTTGGCTCAAGGGTCTAGTCCTGGTTCCTTGGAGCACCCTGGTCCTGCCTGGAGATGGGGACTGAGGAGTCAGTGCACCTGGCAAGGACTGAGAAGATGGGCTCATCTAGAATCACTGAGTTTGAGCTTTGGGATGACACTGAGTCAGGGTGCCCAGAAGGCAGAGCATGAGGGCTGACATGAGCAGTCACTCATCAGTCCAGAAAACACCTGCAAGCTTAGCATTCCACAGGATCTATACTGGGTTCTGAGAATACAAAGGAGAATGAAGCAGAGCCTTAGAGTGTAGACCAGAGAGAGTGCTTGTGGATTAGGCAGATACTTTCATGAAGGTACTCTGAGTTTCTAGGTATAGGAGTGCTGCCAGTAGGAGAGAGAAGACAGAGGAGAGAGACCAGAAAAGGGTGTGCAAAGAAGAAACAGGGTCAGACAAGCAGCACATGGCAGAGACAGGGATGGCATCAGAGCCTCAGCAAAGGTAGCACACAGATGCTTGGTGGCTCAACTGTGGGTGAATTAACAGAGGAAAAATAAAGCCAAGGTCCCTGCCTCTGCCCAGCATGCCTTCTCCCTGGATTCTCTGCTTAACGTTTGCTTATCATCCCTGGAAACTTCTTCTGTTCCTCCAAATCAGGCCCCACAACACCCAAGCCTCACACCTGGATGAACTTCCCTGTCTGTTTGCCTGTCTAAACGATTAAACTGTGACACTGTGAGAAACTTGAGGGAAAGACCTATATCTTTATTTTTAAATTCTATGTCTTCCTTTCCAGGTCTGTGTTGGTGCTTAATACAAGTTTGTTGGATGGATGCATGCATGGTGCATGGATGCATAGATGGATATTGGATGGGTGGGTGGATAGATGGAGGCATGCATGCATATATGGATAAATTGGCAGGTGGGTGAGTGAGTAGATGACTGGGTGAGTGAACTGATGGATAGATTGATGAGTGGGTAGGTGGATGGACAGATAAGTATGTGGATAGATGCATGGATGAAAAAGGAGTGAGTAGATAGATGGATTTATGGATGAACAGATAAATGGATGAAGAATTCACAACTCTTACCTTGGGACCAGGTTCTTCAGAAAATTGCACAGAGACTGAATATACTAGCTAAGTTCTTCCTTGTGCAAAAAGCACATATAGCCAGAGACAGTTGCTAGACCGAGCAAGAAATCTGGGTCAGCTGCAATAGCACCTTGAAGGACATGGGACACATGCTCTGGATTCACAGCACCTGCTTCAATAAGCACAGAGGGATGCACCACATCACCTTGACAGGCCAGCATTGCTGGGTGATAAAAAGCATCAAAAAAGAGCTTTGGTTTGTGAGCTAGCCCCCAGGACTGCTGGACAGTGAAATGAGCTGTGATCTCCTGGAGGGTGATGAGAACCCTATACTGAGGAATAGATGCCCCTGAGCTCTCCATGGGTCAGAAAGCAGCACGTGAAGCAGTCTTCCTTGGCGTGGCCCCATTTACTTTTCTGCTCCTCCAGAATCCTTTGCATGTCTTCACTAGTCACATTGTGGTGCATGTGCACAGTCAAGCAAAGCCACCGGAGCACAGGCCTCAGATGCTCTGCAGGGATGGAGAGCATGGCACGTGGACTCAAAAGAAAGCACAGTCATGAACATAGGAATTGAAGCTGGTGGTACAAAAACTTCATTGCACATCATCTAAAGCTTTGAACTTTCTAACTTCGGAATAAAATCTTCACATTAACCTGACTTCTCAGAAAGTCAAAGTGGCAACACAGCAACCTTAGGAGTTGGCAGCCACCAGCATTTAACCCAGTTCACAGATAAAGCAGGAAAGCCCTCTGACTTTCTAGGGCCACAAAACCAGAGAGGAGCAGGATGACCAGGGCAGCCAGTCTGCACCTCCTGGTCCCCAAGCATTCATGACATTGCCTTCAAGCTTGTGTAGGAGGCAAATGAAATGCTAGAATGGGAGAGGACTTTCAGAACCCACTCACCAGCATCTATGTGCATCCTTGTCCTCTCATGCAGGCACTGGAAATTGTAGTTTTTGATGATGACAGAGTGCCCTCTGTGTTGCCGGTCCATCCGGTACACCTTTCCCTCCTTGAGAGGGGAGAGATGGGATGCCTTAGTAGGGATCTCTATGTAGAGCACTAGCTTTTTCTAATCAGCTACCAGTGGGTTCACTCCAAGAAAAGTCACCCCACAACTCTCTCTGTACTGGGGATTTAACCCAGGGCCTCTGAGGCAAGCTGCTCTCACTAAATTACAACCTAGCCCTTTTTTACTTTTTTAATTTGAAGCAGGGTCTCACTTCCTTGCAAGTCTTGTATCAAACATATCGTATCACAGTCTCAGCCTCACTAGGTCTGGATCACGGGGGGCACCACTGCATGAGTGTAGCTCTGACTGCTCAGTTTTAACCCATGATAATTCCTGGTATTTTGTTGTTAGACAGAGTCTCACCATGTTCCCCAGGCTGGCCTCTAACTCATCCTCTACCCTTAGCCTCTCAATCAGCTGGGACTATACCATAGTCTAAACTCCTAAGGGCTGGGGATGTAACTAGTGATAAGCACATGCTTAGATGCACAAGGCCCACAGTTCGTAAGAAAACTAAGTGAATGAACCACATAGAACTAGAAAAAAACATATTTTGCAATTTCTAAAGTTACAATGCTGCTGAGTGCTCTGCACTCGGTTCTGCTATTGACCTTCATCTGAAACAAGTGTCCAAGATTCAAATCAAATAAAAACTCATGCCTCAGCTGCCCAGCCCTGCCACCTCTGACAAGCTGAAGACTGTGGAGAGACACATCGGCTTTCTGCTGAGGTTTCCCAAGTCAGTAGAAGGACTACTAAGCCATGCAGTTGTGACTGTGGCCCTGCTGTGTTCCTGAGAACAGAATAGCCCATAGAACTGAGCATCCCCCCAACAAGTTCTGTCCTGAGGAGCTGTCACCATAGCCAAGACTGAAGTGTCTCAGGGACACTGGCCTGGGCCAAATCAGGCTTGAACATCTGTTCATTTTATGTGACTTCTCAACTCTGTGGTCTCTAAAAGTGTCCAAACAAGCCCTGCCGCTGACTGCTGCTCCATGTCACCCTCCTGAGGTCAGACCATCCCAGAATGCAGCACAGGCCCAGCTTCAGGTGTCCTTTTTCATACAACCCTCCTGCGGTCAGACCACCCCCGAGTGAAGCATAGGACAAACTACAGGCCATCCTGCTCTGTGTCACCCTCCTGAGATTAGGTCACCCCTGAGTGCAGCACAGGCCCAGGAAGCCACACTAGAATGTTCCCAGCATCTACTCATGGCCCTTATATCAGGTGGAGCAGGCTGAGCTGGCTGTCTAAACAGGAGCCTCCAACTGCAAGGAGACAAACAGTTTTGCTTCCATGGAGACCAAGGGCTATACAGAGTTGCCTGGCCACAGTGGCAGAGGCCCACGGAGGTGGTGATGCAGTTTGGTGGAGTTTGCAACCAAGACCCAGAACAAGTTCAAGAGCACAAGGAAGGCTGCCAGGTCTCTGAGCCTGCAGAATTGAGTGATGGCTATTTCACCAGCAGATAATGAGGGCTGCAATGCAAAGAGCAATGATGCTGACCTAGGCCCACAACACTGCAGGGTGCAGCACCAGGACCGAGAGTCTCCAACAGTAAGGGAAGGAAGGATACCTTTGTCCAGGTCCACAGGGACTGAGATGCAGGGTTCTGGACACCTGTGTGTCCCAATGTACAAAACTGTACCAAAAGAAGAGGTCATAGGTCCAAACAGCATGAATTTGTCTAAAATCCAAACTCAGTCATTAACCAAATAGGTCATCACACAAGGAATATCTGTAGAGTGTAAAATTATAAGTGTGGAAAGAACACTGGTGTTGGGAATGTAGAGCTTTGCAGCCAACATACTAAACCCCAGACCACAGATGAATTGACAACAGATCCCTAAATCACCACTGACTGTTCTCCCTGCAGGAAATTTTCACACAGAGCATGTTTATGAGGTCTGAAAATATCTCCCAGCACCTGCTTATTAAAGGCATGGAAAACACAGTCACTCCACTCCTGCAGTTTTAACCAAGCAAGAAGGAAAAATATTGAAAAAAGAAATTGCATTTGAACCAACTGCCCACACTTTGTCATTATTTTCCTAATACAACATAGCATTTATGTAGCATTTACACTTAGGCATTGATAAGTAATGTAGTGGTGATCTGAAGTATGTGTAAGATGACAGGGGATTATCTACAAAAACTACCCCATTTTACATACAGGACTTCAGATTTAGGTAACTTTGGGGGGGTTCTTGAACAAATACCCCATGGGCAACAATGGACACATGACCTCATCATGAAGAAATCAGGTACCTTGACTGAATGACCACAACCATCAGCGGACTGCAGGGCGTTTTGTTCCTCAGGATGCGATCCCCGATGGGACCGGACCTGTAGCCTGAGTCTAAACAAAGACAAACAGACATCGGAAATATGGAAATCTGGGCTTTTGAAATGAAAGGTGGGAGGAACAACTGCATTCCTCCAAAGTTTCTGTGTCACAGGAAGAGGGCGGCAGCCTAATGGAAATGGACCCTGGGCCACCCACCTCCAAGCTGGCTTTGAATAACACTCTCACTTCTTCCCCCAAAGGAGGAAAAGAGATGGAAAAGTTGTGGAAATATTCATGATTAAAAGAAGTCTGAAAAACAATGAAAAAAGCAAATAAAAAGTAAACCCCCAGAATCATTATAGGAGGCTAAAGGGAAATGACAAAACATGATATGGTGTTGTGATATTTATGGCCCTAGACTGAAAAGTGTGTGAGAAGTGAAAGTGTCTAGGACATTGTTGTGTCAACAGACAACCTTGGGGTCTGGATCATCAATTTGATAAAACATATCACTTTAACTAGCTTTTCAGCACTGGTGACTACCATTTGTCAAAAAGATGGCCTTATTATTAGGAAATGCATGCTGGAATCTGCAGGGGTAAAGAGGCTTGATATAGGGCAGTAACTTTTAAAAATTCAGAAATAAATGTGTGTGAGCATGTGTGTATGTGTGTGTGTGTGTGTGTGTGTATGTGTGCAGAGAGATGGAGACAGAGTCAGAGAGGGAGATGATGAAACATGGTAGGAAACGTCATGTGAATGTGGGCACTGAGTACAAACAGTACATTAATTTTCTGTGAATTATTCACATTGTTTCAAATTTTACATAAGGTTGAAATTGTTTCTAAGCTTTAATAGTCTATAAAAATATGAAAAGAGTAAAGATCCTATAGCAAAATTTTTACAGGTTTTATTTTAAAGAGAATAAAACAAAACAAAGCAAAACAAAACAGAACAAAGCAGAGCAGAGTAAGACAATGCAAGTAACACAGGATTTCAGCAAAAGAAAGCAGGAAACCACAGTGGCTACCATAATGTCTCTTTTTTTCTTCAAAACATCTGTCCACATCTTCATACATGTTGAAGTGAAATAAATGAAAAGAGACTTAAACCAATCAAAACCAAGAATAAAAGCATTTTTCAAATAAAAATGTTAGGAAATCATCACTGGCTACTATGGTTTCTGGTTTTCTTCAGTGTAGTTGTTCATACTATCACACACAACAAAATTAATTCTTGTAAACCCCATATAACAGAACTTTTTAAGAATAAAAAAACCACTACAACCAGCCCCTGAGAAGATGGCCTCAGGGCTGCATGAAACATTTATCCAAAGTGGATTCCTACAGGGATGAAATTAAAACAGCATTGAGATTTCATCTCACCACAGAAAGAATGGCTGCCATCAAGAAAACAACTGATAATAAATGTTGGTGAGGCTGTGGGGAAAAAGGAACACTGCTCCACTGTTGGTGGGAGTGCAGACTGGTGCAACCACTGTAGAAAGCAGTATGGAAATTCTTTAAAAAACTAGGATTGGAAGTTCCATTCAATCCTGCTATTCCCCTCATGGGTGTTTAGCCAAAAAAATTGAAAAGGTCATGTCACAGTGATATATGTGCACCCATGTTCACAGCAGCACAATTTGTGATAGCTAAATCTTGGAAACAACCAAAATGCTCATCAACAGCTGTGTGGATGAAAAAATGTGGTATTTTTATACAAAAGAATACTACTCAGCTATAAAAAAAGATGATCTTGAGGCATTTATTGGTAAATGGAGGCAACTTGAGAATATCCTCATAAGTGAAACAAACAAAACTCACATTAGTAAGTGTCACATTGTCTCTCTAGCATAAAAAATAAGAACTGACAGAATAGTGGGATCCAAAATGTGTAATAGATATAATAGATATCATAAAAGTAAAATGGAAAGAAAGTGCTCTAAAGGAAATAATAATATGTATAGTGTGTAACATAGATGACCGTATTACTGAGCTTTTGTTAGACCATTCAACAGGAGAGTTTGTGCTGTCAAGGTTTGAGTGTGTAGCCACTTTTTATGCTTTGATTTTGTAACTTTAACAACTATTGTTAAGATGACAATATGTAATGTATCAACTAGCAATTTTATGATGTTAATCTTGTTGAATTCTGTATTCTACTTTTCTTCTTGTTTTTTCTATTTTGTCTTTTTTAAACTTTCTTTTCTTTATCTCTTAAAAGAAAACAAAGAAAAATAAAGGAAGCACCTGCGGACAACCCACACCATGGGTCACAAGGGTGAAGTAGATAAATGTCACAGTGAGGGAATCGGGTTGGTGTGATTTTAAAAAGAGAACATCAGGGCTAGAGAGGATGCAGAGAAACTGAGCTCCATGCACAAGGTGGGAGTGTAAAATGGAGCTGCCGCTGTAGAAACCTGTGCATTGGCAAGTCAGAATCCAGCATGTCACTCCATGTATTTTCTCAGAAGAATTAAAAGCAGAGTCTTATAGAAACATCTTACTCCATGTTCATAGCTGCATTATTTATGATAGCAAGGCTAGAAAACACAATGGAATATTATTCAGCCATAAAGAGGAGGATCCAGTCTTGCTGGCACATGCCTATAATCCCAGCACACATGAGTCAGAGACAGAAGAATTATTGCAATTTTGACAGCATCCTGGGAAAAGTGAGCTCAAAAACAGCTTGAACTGCATAGTGAGACCTTGCCACAAAAAGAAAAAAAAAAGAAATAAAGAAAAAAAAAAGGAGGTTCCAAAATGTTCTACAACATGTATAAATCTCAAAGATTTCATGCCAAATGCAACAGGCCAACACAAGGGAACACACTGGACTGGGTGTTGCTCAGTTGTGGAGCAAGACACAGTCTGCCAGCACCCTGGGTTCAACTCCCAGTATTCCAGGAAGTCACACTCACATTCCTTTGGATCTAGAAGTCAGAATGTACAACAGAAACCAGAGCTGCATCTACAAAGGGGAGGTGGGAGAGTTAATTTTAATGGACACAAAGTTTCACTTAGGAGGATGAAAAAATTCTGGAGATGTCAGTAAATTTTATGTAATATGTATTTTATCATAATTAAGTGTTTTACATTGTTAAGATGTTAAATTGTGTGTTGTGTGCATTTTGCTACAAAAAAAATTAAGGACAAAATGATAAATTTTGCTATACATATTTTGTTGTGATTTTTAAAAAAATTTTATTTAAAGAGGAAAAAAAAGCAAAACAAAAAAAGGGGTAGAAACAATATGGAATTTCAGAAAAAAAAAGCAGTAAGAAATCACTAGTTGATAAATTACATATTGTCTTCTTAGACATAGTTGTTAAAGTTACAAAATTAAAGCATACAAAGTGGACATTCAAACAGTGAGACTACAAAGAAGTTCAATGATCCAGTAACAACTTAGCAACATGGTTATCAATCCTACACACTTAAACATACATGCAGCCAAATCCTCTAGAGCACTTTCTTTTCTTCTTTTTCCTTTTAAGTCTATTATCTGCTTATATCCTGTTTCAGGTTGCTCAGTACCATACTGACTTGTTTTGTTGTTGTTATATAGTTTTAATCACCTTATATAATTATGTTGCCTTGTTTTTGAGTTTCTCCTCATCCATGATCCATGGATCATCTTTGATGGAGTTGGGAGATTTTTGTTACTTTTTTATCTACTTTTTTTTTGAAGGTAGCAAAATAGAGCAGAAAAAGACAGAACAAGCCCATGCAACTGCAATGCAATAAAACTACCACAGAACCTCAGTGCAGGTCACCAGGATGAGAACTGGGCTCAATAGGTCAGCCCATTTCATTCACATTAGCAGTTCTTTCAACAAGGTAGAGGAAAATGGAAGGAAACATTGAATTTTTAAAAACGGAATATTGAATAAAGCAGTACTATTAATCAAAACTGAGCAAAACAGTGATAAAAATATTAGCCTTCAAAGACATGGTAGAAGGAAATCCCCCTTACTTGTCACACTGCATACATTCATCCTCCAAAAAGATACTCAGATCACCAGTGCCAACTTGCTAAGCGGGGGCGGGGAATGGATCAATGTCTGATTCTTAGCCTACGCACCAGCAGGGCCCCAGCTGCTTAACAGCGTGACCAGTAGGCCACCGGTTCTCCCAGCACCCAAAGTTCCAACATGATGCAGAGCTCAGAAATCGCTGATAGTACCCACGTGGGTGTGCCAGTGGCTTGCCAGGCCCCCAATTGTTTACCGGGGTGGCGAGTAGGTTGCCTATTCTCACAGTGCCCAAAGTTCCAACATGATGCAGAGATCAGGAATCATTGATAGTCTCATCCTGGTGTGCCAGTGGCTTGCCAGGCCCCCAGGTGGTCACCAGGGTGGCGAGTAGGCCACCTGTTCTCCCAGTGCCCTAAGTTCCAACATGATGCAGAGTTCAGGAATCACTGATTGTTCCTGCCCCAGTGCACCAGCGACTTGCTAGGACCCTAGCTGCTAACCAGGGTGGCCAGTAGGCCACATCTTCTCCCAGTGCCCAAAGTTCCAACATGATGCAGAGCTCAGGAATCACTGATAGTTTTTGTCCTGGTGTGCCAGTGGCTTGCCAGGCCCCCAGCTGCTCACTTTGTTGTGATTTAAACAGAATTAAAATAAAAAATTCACAAAACCAAGATCATTTCATTAAGATATTGGCTTGAGAGGACAGGTGTGAGGGGAGAAGCCATGGTGGGGACCAAGGGAGACACCACTGCTTGAAGTCCCCCTCTTCTGCTCTCCCTTGGAGCTCTGCAGATGCCAGGAACTCACATCCCCTCCTTGGAAGACTGGATCCAATCCTGGGCCATGCACAGCCCTGTGTGCTCTTGTTCAGGAAACCTGGCTGGGACCTCAGGCCTTATCAGAACTGCCCAAGGGAAATGGGTCTCCTCACGGCTGCTATGTCTACCCCTTCCTATCCTGTCATTTTGAAGCCTGAGGGTGAAAGGTTGAGCTAGCAGGATCATGGACCAAAAGACCTGAACCTACTGGTAAGGCTGACAGGGAAAGCATCTCTTCCTCTCCTAGGCACAGAGGCTTCACTTGCTAGTGCCTGTAGGAGATGTGACTTCCTGGGCAGCTGGAAAAAAATTCACAGAGAAGAAAACAGAGTCACTGCTAGCTCATGGCATCCCAGACAGCAGTCTTCAAAAGCAGCCTCAGAAGTAAACAGAGCTCACAATCTTCACATCTTTGTTCATACGTCTCTGCACCCATACCCAGGAAAGGGTGAACTTGTAAATGTTTTGTTGTCATTGTATGCTGATTTATGTTTTTGTTATGTTTACAATTTTATTAATTCCATAAAATCATTATACACTTTGTTGGAGATATAGCTATGTGGCATGGCATCTGCCTGGCATGTGTGAGATCCTGGATTAAATTCCTAGAACTGAAAAAAATAAATCGCTATACACTTTACTAAGCACTATTTCAGGCATTATGATGCTTAATTAACATGCCAGATTATAGCCAACTAAAGATTCCAAAAACAGTATTTAAA
>PVLA01004065.1:9969-188947 GCA_004027455.1 Hydrochoerus hydrochaeris | reverse complement strand
TCACAACCTTGTGCTTGCCAGGCAGGCGCTTATGCCACTGAGCTAAATCTCCAGCCCTGTGATGTGTTTTTTAAAAATGTGCCCTGACAGCTAGGCTGGGTATCACCTCGCACTGGGGTGGAATTAGATTTCCAGAGTTCCAGGTGTTTACTGCCTATGAACTTTGGGCCCGTCATTTATCCTCTGTTTGCTTTCAAATGCTCTGCCTGGCTTTCTGCATGGAATTCATTTAGGGTGCTGTGAAATAACCTCAAAGCACACTGCGGATTTCCAGAGAATATAGATAGTGCAGCTTGTAAGGGTGAGAGGTCATGGCTTAGGCTGACAGTGCTGTGTGACAGGAAGAGCTGCTGGATGTATGTTTTGTTGTGTTTGGTTTTGGCTTTTTGGGGTGTGTTGAGGCAGAGCCTTTCTTATGTAGTTCAGTGTGGCCTTGAACTTGAGGAAATCCTCCTGCCTCAGCCTCCCGAGTGCTGAGATCCCTGGTGTGCACCCCTGCACCCAGCTACAGCATGTTTTTTGAAGTTCACTCCGGAGTCTGTCTGTAGGAAAACCCATGGCTGTCAGTGTCCCTGGATGACTGGCCTGCAGTCCTGTGTGTCAGCTGGATGTTGTGGGCATTTCAGTGCATTTGGGTGTGATCTCGGGAGCAGCCAGGCCTCTGACCGCGGCTTGCGCCCCTGTTTCTCAGTCCGTAGATTCCAGCCTCGGGGGTCTTTCACGCTCCAGCACCGTGGCCAGCCTCGACACGGACTCCACCAAGAGCTCAGGTGCGTGGATGGCTCCGCCCAGGTCCTGGCCTCGGCCTCTCCCTGTGCACGCAGTTCCACCTAGCGGGGCGCCAGCCCTGTGTGCCTGGGTCCTCCCTCCTGCCGCCTCCTGAAGTGCAGAAACAAACAAACTGGGGAGCCGGAGGGAAGACGTCACCAGGGCCTCCATAGTGAGACCGGGAGCCCAAGCACTGCCTGGCAGCCCTTCGAGGTTTGCAGAATGCAAATCATGCTGGTCATCACCGTGGGTGACTGAAGGGGAGGGGCCACTCACCCCGGGCTGCCTTGAGAGACGCTGTGGTTAGGGTATCGGATGTCATGGACGGAATCAGTCACTCGTCGGAACCCAAAGGTAGCTCCCACCACGAGCTCCATCAACACCTAGCGACACACTGGGAATATTCAGTGTCTCTCATTACATCCACTCGCCTGGATGTAATGAGAGGGACCTGCGAAGGGGAACGCTGGAGTGTAAAGTCCGTTACCTTTACTTCCAGGCGTCTTTAACATATTAGAAATGGTGGCGTCTTCTTTTAAACACTTCCTAAAAGCAATCGCGTAGTGTTTCCTTAGTGTGGTAGATCTTGTAAACATTTGTGGTAATGTTTATGTTGACTAGATTTCATAGCAGGTGGGGACTTTCTCTCTGGCATTGGTCCATCTACATGGTGCTGGGCAGGGTGGCACAGCCTGTCGTCCCAGAACTCGGGAGGCTGAGGCAGGTGGATGGCAAGTTTGAGGCCAGCCTGGGCATTTTAGGGACTTAACAAGACCCTGTCTCATAATAAAAAAATACAAGGAGCGGGTAGGGGCATAGCTCAGTATGAACACTGACTTCAGTCCTCAGTACCGAGAATTACTGAACTTCACACTCTGGTGGTCTGCTGTCCTGTGGGATGGGCTGGGATCGTATTTCTCTTGAGGTCAGTGACAAGTTCCCTGCCCCTTTAGGGCACAGCAACAATCATTCAGACACCTGCGCAGAATTCCGAATAAAGTACGTTGGTGCCATTGAGAAGCTGAAAGTCTCCGAGGGAAAAAGTCTTGAAGGACCACTCGACCTGATAAATTATATAGATGTTGCCCAGGTAAGAACATTTTTAAAAAGCTTTCGATTTAAAGCCTCTGGTTAGGAAACGACACGCAGCGATGGAGATGCACCCACAGCAGCCACTGGGGGGCGCTGTCCTCACCGCCGCGTGGGCGTCCTGTGGTCCTGGGTAGGTGCCCTGGACGCTCCTTTAAGGTCCATCAGGCAAAGCCTCATCGTAGCTGTCCGCTGTTTGCCTCTTGTTGAGAGTGAATTCATAGCAGCGTTGACCCAGCTACCCCCGACTCTGTCTCCAGGGAGAGCGGAGGGGAGGTGGGTTTCAGAAAGCTACCCGGGTCAAGAACACAATGACAAAAGCATCGTCCTACAGGGACAGTTGGAGTGAAAATTCAGGCACAGCGAAGCTGCCAAGGCAGCGTGTAAAGTCAGATTTGTGCACTTATGGGGTGGAAGTAGACAAGCGTGACATCCACAGTTAATCCTAAGAAAGCACGCGCTCTCGGGTCAGGGGTGTTAGACATTTTCCACGTCTCCCTGGAAGTAATGGAAGTGATAATCAGAGAACAAACCTGTGGTCTGCTCCATTTATTCCAATTAGTTATCCCAGCATTTGGTTGGCACTGGGTGATTTCAACCAAGCAGCAGCACCCAGTTTAATGTAAATGAAATCGGAAGCAGGGAAGATTGCCGTCTCCTCTCAAGCTACAGGACCGTCTTCATTCCTGAAAGACTGACATGTTCCTCCAGAGAGGATTTTTGCATGCTGAAATGCCGCTACCGACAGACAGACTGTAGGATAGTGATTACTGTTATCCTTGGTTTGGATTCCTGAAACTGCATGAAACCTGATTAGCAGGAAGTTCCTGTAATATTGGGAGGAGCCAGGGGTTAGGGTACTTGGACAGAGTTTATTTCCTGTCACTCACTATTCCAGAAAAACCTTTTCCATACAGGCCATGACTGTTGGCCTGTTATGTATTCTGAAGACAAGTTAGGTCGTGTTTTGTCTTCCAATGCAGCCAGATAACCTGCTGGGGAGCCCACTGGCTGTCATGTCTGATTTGTTTCCGAACAGCTCACAAGACTTTAACATGCTTGGGAGCCAAGGTCCTCCGCAGTCAGCTTCCCAGAGCCCTAGACACAGGGACACTAGCCACACCTGTCTGTGTGGGTAGAGTGGAAAATGATTGAGAAATAGGGTCCCAGGGGCCCACGTCCTGATCATTTCAGGCCCTAGCACCTCAACTACTGTACTTCAGAATCTAAATAAAGACGTTTGTTCTAGTAAGAGATCCTGGAGAGCTATCTCAGTTTGGAACTAGGGCTCATACCTAGAGAGAACAATATGCAAAAGCAGACTGATACGAAGCCAGGCGTGGTGGCGCAGGGGCTGTAATCCCAGCACTTGGGAGGCTGAGGCAGGAAGCCACGAGTTCGAGGCCAGCCTGAACTCTATAGCAAAACCTTATCTCATTAAAAAAAAAAAAAAAAAGGAGAGTAGACTGATGTCAGTCCTGCCCAGATCTGTGGGCTGTGAACTTTCTGAAATGGTGAGTTTTTCTCATGTCCTTTGGGAGAGAAGTCTTGCTTGGCTAATAAGTACTCACAGTCTCCACAGTGGGCCTGTAACAAGCAGATAGCAGAAGGGACCAGTCCAACCTGAGCCTGAATGAAGTTTTAATATGTTTTTACTTTAAAGCAAGATGGAAAGTTGCCTTTCGTCCCGCCAGAGGAGGAATACATCATGGGGGTTTCCAAGTACGGCATAAAAGTCTCAACATCAGACCAGTATGTAAGTACTGTGATGTATTAAAGACTCTTAGGAAGTGAGCATTCAGGCTTGGGAGGGCTTACTTGGAGTTAGGTCTCCTGTTTGAGCAGCTGGCTGCCAGCTGACCTAGACCACAGCCAATTTCTTGGGGTGAACACACCCAGTCCACCCCGCTCCCATGCGCCTACTGCCTGCAACCCCAGCTCCATGGGAGGCTGAAGCAGGAGGATCCCAAGCCTGGCTGCCAGCCCGGTCACACAGTGAGACCCTGTCTCACACAGAATAATAAAGGGCTGGTGGAGTACAGGGGACAGTGCTTGCCTAGCATGCCTGAGACCCTGCTTCTGTGTACCATAAAAATGAAAGAGAAGCAGCTGTCACCTTGCAAAGCGGCAGAGATGAGCATGTGGTTCCTGTCCGCCTGTTGGATCTGCAGGTGTCCTGGTTGAAGTCTAGCAACACTTTCTTCTCTGCGGTGCGGGGATCGAATCCAGGGTGCTGTTACTGAGCTACAGCCCCAGCCCCTTTACTGAGACAGGGTCTGAGTTGCCCAGGTGGGACTCAGACCTGTGATCCTCCCGCCTCGGCCTCCCTTCGAGCCGGGATCACCCGTGTGCTGTCGGTGCCGGGGGCTGGGAGGACACGGGCCGTCCTGATGCCGTCGTCTCCGCAGGCCGTGCTGCACCGGCACGCACTCTACCTGATCCTGCGCATGGTGTGCTACGATGATGGCCTGGGCGCGGGCAAGAGCTTACTGGCTCTCAAGACCACGGACGCCAGCAACGAGGAGTACAGCCTGTGGGTCTACCAGTGCGGCAGCCTGGTGAGGGCTCCGGCCTGCGGGGGGTCCCCGGCCCCAGCTCCGCACTCCCGAGGCCAACTCGGCCAGCTGCATGCCCCAGCACAGGGGGTGAAGCAGCCTCTTTGGCCGGGATTGTCACCCGGCTGGGTGACCACGCAGGGCCCTCTGCATCTGCCCTGCACTCTGCTGAGGGCACAGACCTCATGTGGGGCTTGGGGCGGGAGTGTGCAGGTTTGGGAGGGACAGAGGGGGCAGATGGGACGAGATGCACCAGTCCACGCTCACCATGTCCTCTCATCACGCAGGAGCAAGCACAAGCCATCTGCAAGGTTCTGTCCAGTGCGTTTGACTCTGTGCTGACCTCGGAGAAGCCCTGAGCCCGCAGCCCACCGGCATGAGCAGCTGGCTGCTTTCCACGCTGCTCCCCCTCAATCCGTGACCTGAACTCGCAGGGAGGCGGGGAGGGCGCCCGGGTCCCGTTCTCCGAGGAAAGTGCAGTGTATCAAACACCAGTGATTTTTTAAATCATATTAAAATGCACAATGAGTGAACCCTCAGTGGACTGTTTCTGGGGATAAAAAGAAATCCTTGGGGCTGGGGACACAGCTCAGTGGCACAGCACCTGCCTGGCAGGTGTGAGGTCATGAGTTTGATTCCCAGTACCAGAAAAAAGAAAAAAAAAATTCGCATTTTAAAATAGAGGTGCCACAAAAGTTCAACCCAGTCACACTGAGGCCCTGAGGATTACAGTGAAACCTGCCCGTGTGAACCACCAGGGACACCTCCAGCCACGGGGCGCTACATCAGTGAGGGATGCCGGCAACCTGAGTCCCATGAAGGTCGTTTTCAGAAGCACTGTCAGGGTGGAAACCCTGGTGCTGGAAGAATAATCCCTCACGCTAGCAGTCAGCATTTGAAGGATCTCATGGACAGCACGCTAGTGTATGCTTTTTTTAAAGAAAGGATATCTACACTTTGTTTTGTTTTGTTTTGTTTTGTTTTCTGGTACAAGAGACTGAACTCATGACCTTGCACTTGCCAGGCAGGTGCTTGTATCACTGAGCTAAATATCTGGGTCTGATTATCAATACTTTAAAGATCAAAAACATTAGAAGTAAAACCGTGTCCATTTAAAAGTACTTTATTTTTCTTTTAGTCAAATGACTAATTAACAAGGAGTAAACTTTATTAGACATGCTCTAATTATAAATCACTGCATTAGGAACAATGAAAATAATCAATTTCGGTTATACAATATATACAGTTGCGCTGCACCTAGCCCGAAGTCATCAAGTGAGTGGATTGAATATAATACACCTCCAACAGCGTCACCTGGGCCGTGCGATGAGCTGCCCGCCTGCCACCGCCTCCCCGCAGCCAGAGCCCCGGAAACAGCAGAGATGGCAGAAGCCTGCGCTGAAGTTCATGAAATGTAAACTTCAAATATAAATAGATATCTACAATGTTCTCTTTCTTCTTAGGTTTGCTTTTCTTTCTTTCTTTTTTTCTTTCTTTCCAATTGCCATGAGCAAATAACTAGGAAAAGACATGGTGGGGAAGTGAATAGAATTCCTCCTGGGTGAGGACTATTGCTGGCTCCTGAGAGCGCCCCCTGGCGGCCGGCTGGGAAGCGCTTCCCAGCCGGTGGCTGCTTTGCGAGGAGTTCAAGCGAGGATTCCTCAGATGGCAGCACCGGGCATCACAGCCATGCGCTCAGGCTTTTAAATCTGAGAAAACGGACTCAACACAGGGTTCAGACATCGACAGGAAGTAACCAGTAGTGAAGTTAGATGTAGTGCTTAAAAAAAAAAAACTTTAATTACAGCTCTAACAGGTATTGACCTGGAACATTGAAAGGCAAAAAAGTGATGGCTCTCGGACATCTCAAAATATTCCAGTCCTGTCTTGACCAGAGCAAACAAAAACAGTGACAAAGAAAGCTTTAAATGCTGCACACTTAGGGGAGCCTCGCGTCATGAGGGCAAGCTGCATCGATCCAGTCCACATTGGACGGCGCAGCGCAGTGCTGCCGCCTCGCTTGCCGAGCTACCTCACCCCTGCGTGTTCACATCGCGAGTGGGCATCGCGCGCCTGCACGTCCCCAGAGCGCCGAGCCTTCCGGCCTCCGACTCCAACACTGACGCTGACAGGTGGAGACTGGACAGTGGAGTTCATTACGCTCATGAGCTGGGATTTTCTTGCGCACACTCTGATCCCCTCCCTCCATCCTGGTGTATAAAGTTAAGTGACACCGACGGCCTACGCGTCAGGACGGGAATGTGGGACACTGCATCCCCCGCCTGGGTTCCTGATAGTTAGTTCTCCAGTGCAAATGGAAGACGCCAGTGAAGATGGGAGTGACTGTTCCGACTAAGTCCTCCACAGATATGGGACGCTAAGCCGGGGGTGTCCTTGGGGGCTACACAGGGCAGTCAGTGGCACACGCAACAGGAAGTGGCAGGCACACGGCTGCTGTGTCCTGGGGTAGTCGAGGTGGCAAAAGCCGAACCCTAAAAGTATGTGAGCTAGGCAGAGGGACAGTTCTGCAGCTCATCCCATGGCCTTTGCCCAAGCCAGGAAACGGCTTTTACAGCCTGGAGGACGGACTGCCGTTTCTGGAGGTCATCAGGGGCTACCAGAAGTTTGGCTGAGTGTGATTATTCACAACACAGGTCACACGCATGCAGGGCAGGGCGGGTTACCAGGCTGGAGGCGCATGTTCCCGAACTGGGTGGGTTGCAGAGAGTGGGTATCTTTAAATCTGAATTGATGGGGATTCCTGGGCCTGGCTGTGACATGAAACCTTCTTCACAGGTGGTATCATCTGAATGTCACACAATTTTCATGTGCCATAAAACATTTTCATATCTCCTGTCATGGTTTACAGTGGCCCCCAAGCCTCAGGCAATTATGCACTGGACCAAATCTAGTGTTTGTGATTGGTTTGATGTTTAGTGCTTGGATTGGTGGTGTGAGTGCTACACCTGCCCAGGAGTGAAGCCAGCGTACAGTATAAGGGCAGGAAGAAGGTCTCTCTCTTGCCTGTTCGTGCCTTGCTGTTGTGGTGGCCATGAACAGCGGCCCTGCCATGCTACTCTGCCTTGGAGCCAACTGAGTATGGACTGAAATCTCCAAGAATTGTAAGAAATAAACCTTTGCTTCCCTAACTTTGGGTGTCAGGTATTTTGTCTCAGTAACGAGTAAAGGGTAACTAAGGTATCCTCCCCTCCCCTGCCAGGAGTTGAACTCAGGGTATTTTCCCTGAGCTTACCTTCCTGGCCCTTTTTTCATTTTTTATTTGAGACAGGATTTCAGTAAGTGGCTAAGTCACCTAGGCCGTGGGCAAATTTGGGATCCTGCTGCCTCAGCCTCCCAGAGTGCTGGGATGACAGGCGTGTGTCACCACGTGTGGCTGGCTGTGGATTTTTATTTAAAGTGGCAGTTTATTATAATAGAGTCCTAAAATAGGAACTCCAGAATTGGACCAAGGAAAGCAGGAAGAATTCCCAATTGTCTTTGTTTTAGCATTTTTAGGGTTAGCTAATTTTGTCAATGCCGGGTCTTGGTTGTGTAATTAGAATAACTTTTCAGTGCTCCTTAGGAAATTCCATTTTTCCTAATTGAAGTATAGTAACATTTCACAAAAACTGCAAATTATAAAAACAATTCACCTACATGTAAAAACTGCCTTCAGTTTAAAACAATAGTGGTGGGACAGAACAGGCTACCGCATGGTATGCTTGGCGAGGTGGGGACGTGGCGAGAGGCCTGGTGCCCAGGCTGAGCCCGGGGCAGTCAGTCAGCGATAAAGTGCACGAAGGACACAGGGAAGGCTCCTTTGCGGCTGGGGTCTCCCTCAAGGTGGCCGATCTGGAAGGACCAAGGCTCAGGGTTAGAGGCGCCCAGCATGGCGGCATCCTGTGCTCGGCAGACTGGTGGGGAGGGAGCCTGTCTGACAGATGCTTTTCCACCCCCCACAAAGATTGGGGAATCTCAGCCATGGTGCCCTGGAAGAGGAGCACTCAGGCTGGAACACAGTGGGGCCCCACTGGGGCAGGGACTAAGGCTGGAATCCCAGGGCCCCAGGGACCCCCATCTCCCTGCTGTCCCTGCCACAGCCCCAGCCGGGCTCTACCCTGCAAGCCGCCACTCTCTCACCCCCTCATCCAGCTCTGGGGCCATGGCCTGGACACTGCTGACCACACAGGGCTGGGCCAGGCTCTTGGAGGTGGAATTTGGGCAGGATGCCAGGCCCCTCAGATGGTGCAGGTGCAGCCAGCAGGTGGGCAGGCTCCAGACAGGAGGGGGCGCAGTGCGACTCACCCACCACTCCTGGTCCTCCTCCCCGTCCACAACAAGCACGTCCCCCTCGGAGAAGGTCAGCTCATCTGGGTTGTCGGCCACGCAGTTGTAGAGCGCTTTTACCCGCTTGGGCTTTGCCTTGGTCTGTGCCGGGATGGGGGGAACAGAGGTTGGTGGGGGGGGGCTGGGGCCTAAACAGAGAACCCTGTCCCCTGCTGGGCTCCGGGTCTGGGTCCCACCCAAGCCCAGGAGCCCAGACTTGGAGGTGAGCAGCTCAGGGAAGGAGGGGAAGGGGAGCCCCAGGCAGCGCCAGCCCTGGGCAGAGCCAGGGATGATGGAGCAGGCCCTCAGTGACTGCCAGGGACAGGAGGGAGCCCAGCGTGCCCTGACCGGAAGGCTCCAGGCATGGACATCTCATGGTTTGGCCAGGGCAGGAGAGCAGGGGTCACTCACCACCTGAGACTTCCTGGGCATGGGTGCAGGTGGCTGCAGGGCCGTGGCGCTGGACAGAGGACCCACAGCTTCTGTGCAGAGAGACCCCTGCATTAGTGCCAGAGGCAGTACCTGCTTCAGGTACCTCATGGCCACACCCCGGACTGAAGTAGTAACCACAGGAGCCGAGGTCAGGCCTGATCTAGAGTCATGTAGGGAGAAGATCCCCGAATGCCAGAGACCCTTCTGCCTTTCCAGAGTGTGCACAATGGGAAATGAAACTTGAATGCACAGCAAAGAGGAGACCCCGAGCTCTGAAAAGTGCCCAGCCCCAGAGAGGCTGAGCTCTGCGTTCCACGGTCGCGCAGGAACAAAGCCAGCCCTGCAGCAGGTAATCAACGGGCAGACAGAAGAGAATGCATAGGAAATGGAGAGGGCTCCTTCCAAAGCATGCAGCAGGAAGCGGGAGTAAGAAGAGTTAAGATGCTTGTGTGCACAGACAACTCCCCCCGGGGCCAGACCTTCAGTTATCGCAAATGTGGGCCAATAAAAATAAAAGGCAGTTACCAGGTCCTCTCAGCTGGCCTTTGCTGCTCAGCGGGGTGGGCTTGTCAGCCCTGCAGAGATGGAGAAAGCAAACTTACTGATGGGAGGGCCACTGCACCTGCCCTCATCCACGACACCCACAGCCACCCAGCTTGACTGTACTCCTCTTCCTGGAGAAAGGATGGAAGGCCTGGAGCAGAATGCTGGGCCTGTGGCCCCTGGTCCATAAGCCAGGGCTCCTCCAAATCACCCCAGGCTGCACCCTCTTCCGCTCAGCCCTCCCAGGAAAGCCAGGACCAGGACCTGGCCCGGCCCCTGCTGCAGCCAGAAAGTGACCAGTGGGCTCTGGGTCCCACATAATCCAAGCAAAGAGCATGGTCTGAGGACCAGGAGCCTGGATATGGGGGCAGCTTGCCAGCTGGGACACCAGCTCTGTCCACTCAACCTAAGGACAGGAGCAAGGCTGTAGCAGGCTCTGTCTGTGGCTACCCGAGGCACAGGAGGATGGAAGCCGGGCAGGGTCCTTTAAACTGCACCCCCTTCCTTGCTCCCAGAATGCATCCACCTGAGTCTACAGTATCAAAGTGAAGGCAGGGAAAACATGATGCTGGCTTTAGTCTTTTCTTTTTTTTTTTTTTTGGTACTGAGGATTGAACTCACAACCTCAAGTTTGCCAGGTAGGCGCTTATGCTGCTGAGCTAAATCCCCTGCCCTTGCTGTTTTTTTTTTTTTTTTTTTGAGACAGGATCTTGCTATGTAGCCCAGGCTGGCCTTGAATTCAGCAATTCTCCTGCCTCAGCCTCCTGAGTGCTGGAATTAAGGATGTGCGCCACCACGCCCAGGGCAATTTTACTTTTATTTTCAAGAACTGAAAAAGCCTAAAAGCGAGGCCCCCCATCTCTGGGTGTACGCGCCTCAGTGAACATGGTCAGGCTGACCTCAACTCCGAGCACTAGGAAGCCCCCGTCAGTAGCCCCTTTCTTCAAAGGGTCAGGCGGGCATTTTTCAGGCCTTGTGGGTCGCGAGGCTGTCTGTCGCTGTGGCAGGTCAGCAGCCATGGATGCCGCATACATGGTGGGGCCGTGGCCCCAACAGACCTTAGCCTCGCCTGAAGGCTCAGCTTCATGCAGTTTTCCAGGGCCCTCTGGTAGTCTCCTTCCACCTTCTTCCTAACATTTCTGCATCTAGGAGCCATCTGGATCTCTCGGACCACAGAGAAACAGGCAGCAATTTGCACTCAGGCAACGAATGCTCACAGGCCAAAGTACCCTGGCAGGGGTGAGGGACCCTGCTGCTCTCTTGATGTCATGGTTGAAGGATTTTTCCCATGGGCAAATTAACATGGTGCTGCACAGCGCCTCCCTGGAGCACACTTCCAGCTTCCTCCAGAGCCCAGAAGTGCAATCTCCCTTTTGGTGTGCACGCCACGTTTGTCCAATCAGCTGTCAATACGTCATTCCGCCCGCCCCTTTAACTCTGCCCCCTGTCAATTCCATATAAAACCGTTTTTTTTTTTTCCTTGAACCTTCCAGAGGGTGCTTGCCACTCTTCTGCAGCCCTTCTGAGCCCAGAATAAAGCTCTCCTTTCTTTCTCCTTTTGACTGTCTCGTGGTGGAGGACCAAACAATGGTCTCCTGTGGGGTCCTTTGGAAATGGACCCCACCCTGACAACCCAATCCCCGGTGCCCAGTGTTGTCACCAGCTCTGTCCTCCTAACTCCCGCCGCTGGCTCTCCCTCTGCAGGGACCTAGGAGGTGGCCAGACCACTCCCCTTCCTGGGGCATCACATATGCCATCTGGCACCCTGTGTGCAGGACACCCTGGCAAGTGCCTGGACCGAGCTACTGCTGATGCAGAGCTCTGAGACGCAACTCAGCCTCCCCAAGGACAGCAGCTTGAGAGCCCTCATCAGGGGACAGCATGAGGGGCCAGCGAAGGGTGCTGGAGGCCCAGCACTTGGGAGGCTGAGGCAGGAAATTGCCATGGGCTCATGGCCAGTGTGAGTTCAAGGCCAGCCTCAACTATGTACCCAGACCCTGTGTACACACACACACACACACACACACACACACACACACACACCAGGCAGGGTGGATCGGCCCATCACTGGAAACCCGTGGGTGCCAAGGCAGGGTGGGGTGTGTGCGTACTCACCCAGGCCCCGGCTTCTTCTGCGGCAGGCGGCTGGGAGGCTGTGGGGGTAGGGGCTTGCTCTGTGAGGCTGTGGGTAGCCCAGTCTTGCTGGGCTGGCCCAGGGCTTCCAGCACCCCCGGTGGCTTGGCCATGGAAGGGGGTGGCGTAGAGGTCTGGGGATCTGCAGGAGAGAGCAGAGTGAGGTGCAGGGTCGGCCCGAGCCCAGAGGCCTCTCCTTCTGCCAATGGCTTCCCAGGATGTGCGCCTGCCTGATCCCTCACCGGTTCTCTGAAAACTGGTTTTCACAGCAGCTGAGGCCACCAAGTAGGAGCCTGGGGTGGCGCGGGCAGCAGCAGAAGGCCGAGTCCGGATCTGATGCCCAAGCTACTGGGACACCAACCAGACCCTCCCCATCCCACCTCCTTGGAGATGCCGCCAAGGGGAAGGGCCTCCCCCTGAGGACAGAGGAGCGCCTGTCCTCTGAGTGTTCTCTGAGCACGTCACACCTGTCTCAGGTGGGAGCTAATACACAGGCAAGGGCAAGCCAGTGACAACTAGGCCTTGGGTGACCAACATGGAACCGTGGGGCAGGAAAACGAAGGACTCGTCTACGGCCTTTCTTTTCTTTCCTCCTTTTTCCATTCTATTTTTTATTTTTCCTGGGGTTTTTTGAGACACGATTTCATTATGCAGCCCAGGCTGGCCTTGAATTCACAGAGACTCTCCGGTCTCAGTCTCCAGCACTGGGATTATAGGTGTGAGCCACCACACCTGGCTTTTTCCACTTTTAAACCAAAAGCAGACTCCAGCTCCCGAGTTACCCAGGGACAGCAGCCCGAGAAGGTGGCTGAGCCCCTGCTGATGGTCCAAGTGTGTCTCTGCTGGGCCTGGTCCCCATCCCCACCTCCCCCCAGCAGCCTCCTGGACACACTACCCCCGGCTCTGAGACCAGTG
Organism: Hydrochoerus hydrochaeris; assembly: GCA_004027455.1. Classification (NCBI taxonomy): domain Eukaryota; kingdom Metazoa; phylum Chordata; class Mammalia; order Rodentia; family Hydrochaeridae; genus Hydrochoerus; species Hydrochoerus hydrochaeris. Next base: position 176,186 of record PVLA01004065.1, on the reverse strand, counting down.
ACTGCTCAGACAGCAGAGAAGCTGGGCCACTTGTTAGTTAAACTTTGTGCAGACACGGTCTGTGTCCAAGTCAACCTGGGACTCATCATGTAGCTCAGGTTGGCCTTGAATTTGTGACCCTCCTGGCTCAGCCTCTGAATGCTGCAGTTACAGGTGTGCCCCACCACGCCTGGCTGTTTAACTATGTGAAGGAAGCCTTGGCCTGGGAGTCCTCTCTGCTCGGGAAGCAGCGACATCCAGACCTGCAGGCCTCCCCCGCCCCCTGAGGCAGAGAGACCAGCCCCAGGAAAGGCTGCTTCACCCATATTCGGGAGCAAGGTCTCTGCCCAGGAAATAGTGGCAGCAATGACTGTCTCCAAACATTGAAAATCACCATGTGGACAGAAGCAAGGGAGGGCCTGGGGTAGGGGCTGTAGGACCGAGTGCTGCTGAAATGCTCTGCAGGGCAGAAGAGTGAGCAGGCCACTGAGGGTGCAGTGGGGGCGGAGGCTGGAAGGGTAGAGCTGCCCAGATATGCATGTGTGTGCCTGGGTGTGTGTGCACACACATATACGCCCTGAGCTGCCTCCTGACCTGCGCCCCACTGGCAAGAAAGGAAAAAAAAAAAAACGTACTGGTCGATGTCACACGAAGAGGGGGCAGCGGTGGGTGGACAGCTGGCGGATCTGATGAGGATCGCTGCCTGCTGACCCCGTCCACACCTACAGAGTTTGTCTTCCACGGGGTGTTAACCGAGGAGGCTGTCTGAACTGATCCCGCGCGCACACAGGCACGCACGCGCACACACACACGCACACACAGGACAGAAACAGAAACAGAAACAGAACACTGCGTTATTGACCCTCTCCCTTACAGGAAGGCCCTCCTTCGGCAGCAGACAGGACCTTGCGCTTCTGTCTCTGCTATTTCGAAGCCTGACAGGCCAGGCGACATTCTCTGCCAACTTTTTCAATCTGTCAGAGTCTATCTATTGAGTATCTACTGACTTTTGTGTCTGTGAGCAGGTTATATAAACCTCCGGCTGGCCTGGAACTCCCTATAACCCTTCTGCCTCAGCCTCCTGACAGGTGTGAGCCACCACCTCTGACTCCTGCCTGTCACTTCAAGTTCCTGATTTCACTTCTCCAAACTAGACACTATTTGAAGAGGACAATAAACAGCCACAGTTTCCTCTCCTGAGCACAGCACTGGGTAGACCCTGGTCACCGGCATGGGTCTAGAGGACACTTGTCTCTTGTGAAGCACAGGGTGGCGCTGGCGCCCTCCCCATTACTGCCCTGTGGGACTCCACGGTGCATTCCGTGACACTGAGTGTGGCTGGCTCAGAGCCAGGGAAGCAGAGGACAAGGACAGGCAGAAACCTGGAAGAATCAACACCATGAAACCCAGCTTTCGAGACAGCAAGCAGCCAAGGTGGAGAGCTCAGTGCTCCTCTGCTCCCGGTCAAAACAGCACGGGAGCGCTCTCTGGCCTCTGCACGGTGCACACAGTGCCTGCGCTGGCCCTAAGTGGGGATGGGGTTGCACTCAGCCTCCAGAGGCTGGGCACGTGCCTGTGGGATGAGTGACGAGGACCGCTCCTGCCCAGTTGGCCTGGGGCAATGGCTATGGATGGGCCTCGCAGCCACCTGCCCTGCCCAGGGTCCTCACCCAGCCTGGCTGGACACTGTCCCGGGGCCACAGGCACTGCATCCTGGGCCCACATGACAGGTTCATCGTCATCGCTCTAAGTACCAAGTAGGACCATATAGAAGGATCCTCAAGACAGCCAGGACCATGGAACCCGGCCACACTGCCGAGGACCCTCAGGGCAATGGCACACGGCAGCTGTGAGCACTGTGGCACTGCTTCTGCACTCCCTGGCCACCAGCCCTTCACAAGACAATCCAAGAGGAGTCCTGTGCCACAGGCACCAGGCCATACAGCAGCCACCACACCTGGTGCCAGCTCCTTGGAGGCTCAGACTCCTGGAGCCCGAGTAGGCCCTGCTGGCCATGGAGCCCTTGCTGGCTGCTGCCCAGGCCTGCTCCTGGATCATGGGCCACCAAGCCCTGCCTTGGAACAAATCCTTCCACCTTCAGGGCATTTGTGGAAACAGCCGAATAGAGGTGACGGGGAAGGGTAAATGGCTGGCACCTCATGCTCAGCAGCCCTCGGATAGCCCTGCACCTCATACAGGCAGGGCAGGGTCTCCAAGTTCCTGCCTCAGTCCACAGGGACCTCAGGGATAGTGAGTGAGAGCCCTTGAGCTGACCCAGATGCAGACGGAGGGGAAGAAAGGGAGGAGCTGCAGCATGGGGAGAGGGGAGAGAGAGGAGGGGAAAGGCAGAAAGACACAGTGGCCAGAGATGCATACAGTGTCCCGCCAGCTCCACCGCCACCCATCACCTGGGCAGCCCCAGGGCATCCTGGGCATCTGGCTGCCACCCCTGTCCCGAACAACTACAGCCACCCCGGCATCAGGAGAATGATGAACACTTTAGGAAGCAAAGGGCAAAGGACTCCCCAGCAGGCATCTGATGTCACTCGGTTGGGGGAAAAGCGGCTACAAACTCCCGGAAGCCTAAACCCAATGGCATGCATGACGTATGCATGCTCTGCATACCTTTGCCAAGGTTGCGGGGCGGGAGAGGGGGGGCACTGGGGGCTGCAGGCTGGGCCAGCGGGGGGCTGCTGCCCAGGATGGCGCCGTAGGTCTCGTTCTGCAGAATGCTTGGCATGAAGCTCCTCGGCTTGTCCTTGGCGAGGCCAGCAGCATCTCGGGCCAGGGATGTGGCGCTGGGTGGAAGTGGGCCGGACCCCAGCTGGTAGAAGCTGACTGGCCGGTCCTCCCGGCGGTTGGGGCTGGGCTGCAGAGGACAGGGGAGGCGGGAGATGGATCTGCAACCTTCAGGTTGGGACAGTGGACAATGTGGCTGCAACCTGCAAATGACGGTTCCCAGGCTGACATGGGGCAGAGAGCTGCTTGCCCAGCTTCCCGGGGGCTCTAGAAACCCCTCTGCCAGGGGGTCCGCAAGCCCTGGCCTGGGCTGCCACCCATGCTGGGAACCCTGGCCGCACCCATCGTTTACAATCGGGCTCTGGCTATCTCAGCACAGCATCCTGGCAGTAGGAACTGCTCCTTTAGACTCAGGAGCCTGGGGTCCATCTGGGCTCCTCCACCGGCGTCACTGGGAAGACACATGTGGAGCTGTGATCTTGGCTTAGTAACTTAGGTGCAGCTCAGCCTCCAAAGGCTGACTGAGCACACAACCCTGGCCGAACCGCCTTCACCATTGCCAGGGCCAGGCATGGCTCGGCTCAGTCACGCCTGCGCCCTCCCAAGCAGGGATCCCCGCCAGGCTCACTCAGAGCCCACCTTCAGCCTGTGCTCTCTGCTGAAGGTGAGGAGCTAGGGCTTCCTCCACCTGAGCTGAGCCCTTGTTCCTGTCCCTCTTGGACCACCACCTGCTGCTTCACCTGCTCCTAAGATGGGAAGGTGAGGCCTACAAGCTTGGGAAGGTGATCTGACATGGGGCAGTCAAACTATGGGATTATTTGGTTTTGTTTTTTGAGACAGGGTCTTGCCACATAGCTCACTATGTCCTTCATTATGCAGGACTTGAACTTGCTATGTTGGCCAGACTGTCCTGGAACAATCGTCCTGCCTCAGCCTCCCAGAGTGCTCAAACTGTGTTGTTTCAAAGGCAGTAAGTGAAAATGAGCCAGCCCTTCTCTGTGGCACTGTTTTATATATAACTCCGTGGTGTGATTTGTTACTCGATGTTCTAAGAAGCAGCAAGTAGGGCCGTTGCCTGCTCTGCGAGCTGGGCTAACCCAAAGGGCTTCAGAAATGCCAGCTACTGAGGTCCTTTCACCTCTGGCAACTGCTCTTCCCTACTGGAGTCCTCAGGCTCTTTCCCTGGAAGCCCAGAGTCCTACAAAGCAACAGCGTGGAGTACTTCTGGCTTGCTGCCCTGTGGCAGGGTCAGGGCTGAAATGGGAGGCTCTGGAGGGACCCTGCCTGGGCGCGCCCTCTGCTGGGGCACAGGGAATTCGGCTGTGCTGGGTCTGCTTTCAGGCTCTCAGAGGCGCCAAGTTCCCTCCCATCTGGGAGGGCCGGGCTCGGAGCCGCAATGGCTGGGGCTGCTGAGGATCTTAGTGGAAGGCTGGCAGGTTTGGTCAAGTGAACAGGACTGACCATGGGGCTGTGATCACCCATGGGGGACTTGGACCTGGCTTTTCCCGACAGGGTCCTCTGTGAGTAGCATCCTCACCAGGCTCACTGTGCGAGGCCTTTCTACACACACACACACCCTGTAGGTCAGGTAGGCGACTTCCAGTGAGCGATGGTGTTCAGGGGAGATGATGGAGCCCAGAACTGAGCCAGCCAGCGTGTAGGGCACAGGGAGCTGGGTCTGCCCTTCTGCCTCAGCTGCTGGCCGGGACCACAGTGCTCCGCTGGGAGCTATCAGCCCTTCCCACGGGGCCCGCACGGACCTGCAGCTTCTCGTCCACGTCGTCGTCACTCTCATCCAGGTCCTCGTGCAGCAGCCGCCACTCATACTCAACGTGGACGTGCAAGTTGAACCGCCCAGACAAGGCCTGGGTCAGCTGCGGAGCACAGGCTGGTCAGCACTGCAGGGCAACTCAGCGCTGAGCTTTCCGGTCCCGGGAGGTACACACAGGCAGGGCTGTCTGTACCCAGGACCAGCCAGCAGGGCACAAGGGCACCAGGGCACAAGGGGGTGTGTTCACTACTCACCCAGCCCTCATGACAAGCATGGAGATCTGGGCCCCAAAGAAACCGAGTAGAACGACTGCCTCCCGCCGGAGTGCCCAACCCAAGCCAGTAACTCCCGGAACCAGTGCTTTGAGGGCCACGGAGCGGAACTGCTCCCCAGAGCTGGCCTTGCTGTGTGACTGCCCACAGGGTGAGCTTTCCACGCCTCCTTCCTGCCTGTGAAGCAGGTCCCCAGCAGACGCTATGTCACAGAGTAGGGACGAAGACAACCTGAGCTAGTGGCGCTGCAGTGCCCGGACTAGAACGGGTCACTGGTCCTACCCCTGGGTAGCATTTACTGCTCCTAGATCCATTGATCCAGGGCTCAATCCCCACTGACCGCATAACAGGGCAGCAGCAGCCCCTCTGCAACTTTACAGAGTGACACAGCTGGCTCGCTCCATGCACAGGCAGCAGCCCGAGGCCTGGGTGTCTTTCCCAGGCTGCAGTGGGACAGCCCCACTGCACATCGGCTCTTCCTGCCAGCCAGGTCATCTTTCCTTGCCACATGGGAGGGAAGGGACAGGGTGATGGGGACAGAGCTGCTGACACCCCTGGTGAGTGGTGACGGTTCCCAGTGTCACAAGAGGGCACACCCGCCTCACAAAGCCTCCCCAGCCCAGCTCTCTCCCAGTCAGGCCAAATCCTGGTTTGTCCTGTCCAGGACACAGATGGCTTTGGGCCACAGCAGACTGGGTCACTGCGGCCCCGGGAGCCCCGCCACACAGGGACTCACCAGCTCTTCGCAGCGCTCATGCTTCAGGCGCTTGGCGATGTCCAGCGGGGTCTCTCCAGACTCGTTGGCTGCAAGTCCAGATGGGGAGACAGGTTCTATGGCAAACCTGGCACAGGACTGCTCGCCAGGTGACTCGCACAGCCACACGCATGACAGCACTGAGCTGAACTGTGTACACTCATACAACTAGTGGTTAGACCCAGGAAGAGCTGTCCGTGACAGTACTGGGTGCAACAGCGTAAAGCTGTTATTTTATTTTTAAAATTTTACTTATTTATTTAGAGACAAGGTCTTACTATGTAGCCCAGGCAGGCCTCAGACTCAAGGTGATCCTCCTGCTTCAGCCTCCCAAGTGCTGGGGTAACAGGCATGAGCAACCATGCCTGGCTGAGAAGCTAAAAGTTCAACACAAGGTTTGTGTTCAGAAAATAAAACTGTTCAACAGTCAACTAATTAAAATCAACATGCAGAACCAGGTGTGGTGCTGCGTGCCTGTAATTCTAGCACTTGGGAGGCTGAGGCAGGAGGAGTGCCCCTGAGTTTGAGGCCAGCCTGGTTACAGAGTCTCAAAAAAATTAACATATAATTCTAAGTCTTTGAATACAGCAGCACCTCAATTATCTGGAGACAAGGGTGCGGCCACCTGGTCCTACGCACTGAGTGTATAAAACTTTTCTTTTGTACTACTGGGGCTTGAACTTTCAACTTAGGACTTCCCATGTGCTAGGTAAGGTAAGAGCTCTACTGCTGAGCTACATCCCCAGTCTTTTATATTTTGAGCCAGGGGGTCCCTAAGTTACCCAGGCTGGCCTCCAACACATGACCCCCATCTCAGCCTCTCAAGTAGCTGGGATTACAGGCATGCACCATCATGCTGGACAAACGTAGCAACCTTCCAATCAGCCTGTACATGTGAAAGCTGTACTTTCTTCTCAGCAATCTTTAAGGCCAGGTCGGCTCCGCAGCAGCTGTGGCCCCTTTTCCAGTCCTCTGTTTCAGTTTTCCAAAACTACTTCCTCAGACAGCAGCAGGGCAAACCCTGCCTCCGCCAGCTGTCAATGGTCAGGGCCACCAACAGAGGCATGGAGTGGGACAGTGGCTCCCCAGGGCCCGGGCTCACCGATCTCGATGGAGGCCTTGCCTCGCAGGAGCAGCTTGAGGCACTCGGCGTTGTCGGTCAGGCAGCAGTAGTGCAGGGCCGTGCTGCCTTTGCCCGTCTGCTTGTCCAGGTTCCCACTGCCGGGAATGGTGACAGAGGAGAAAGACTCTGAGCCTCAGGCAGAGGGGGTGACTACGATGACAGCGCCGGCCCGTCCCCAAGGTGGAGGGGTGACAGGACCCCGTCCACTGCTCAAGGAGCCCGAGGTCACTGGGCATGGAGACTAGGAAGCCATGGCCTGGCCTGGCAGGGAGAGATGCGAGCACTGGGCTGGCAGTCCCAGGACGAACATCACAGCTGCCCCACAGGGGCCCAGCTGCAGGTCTCGGGTTGACTACCCCGCACTCCTCCATTGCAGGAGAAGCGGGGAATCCTGCTCCATCCACACTGTGGAGCTTCCCTTCACAGCAAGAATGCTTTTGGTCCGCTCAGAACACAACCACGGTGCCCAGCATGCTGCAGCCTGGGAGCCCAGGTAGGAGGGGCGCTGTGGACACCATGTGCACCCTTGAAATGCTGTGTCCCACGCTCCTCACACCTCACTCCTGCTCAGGAAACCCCAGTGTTTGCACCCCGCACTCCGGGGCCATGAGGCACCCCTCACTGCCCCCCAGCCCAGCAAGGCCTTCTCTGCCCCGAATTCCCGTTCAGCCCTGCAGACGGAGCAGCAGCTCCTGACTCCTTCTCAGAGTCCCCCACCCCCTCGTGTCAGCACACTCACCTGTTCTGAACCAGAAAGTCCACGATGTGCAGAGAAGTCCGGTCCACGGATCTGACTGCGAGATGCAGGCCCGTCTCATCTGGCTCCTGAAAACCAAGCCGAGACGTCCTGCAATTCCGGCGGAGCTGTTAACTGTGCGCAAGTCTCCCTAAAGGTTTTCATCCTGCCTTCCAGAAATTCATCGCTAAAACACAGCATGCCTCTGCCCTCCACAGCGGAGTCTCTAGCCCGGGTCGGAAGCCAGAGACCGGCCCACTCCTGACTCCAAGGGGAACAGATGCACTGTGACTCCTCTGGACTAAGTCACTGCCTCTGCAGCAATGACACAGAGCATTTGCTTGCAACCGCAGGCCCTGTTTAACACATCCGAGGAGGCTCCCCTGGCCTCCTCTGCCCCATCCCTTTACCTGTTCCTGAAGTATATGAGGGTATGCTTTTAAAGCAGGGTTCAGGGCTAGCTGGGCATGATGGTACACAACTGTAATCCCAGTACTCGGGAGGCTGAGGCAGGAGAATCACTGTACGAGATCAACCTGAGTTACCCAGTGAGTTCAAGACCAGACCCACTCCATGGCGAGACCTTGTCTCCAAAAAAAAAAAAAAAAAAGGTGCTGGGGCTCAGTGTGAAGTTCCTGAGTTAAACCAATAACACAATAAATAAATCATACGAGGTGCACAGGAAACACATGATTTCTCACTTAGACCTGGGTCCCATCCCCAGGATAACTCATTAAATATTATGTAAATATGACGAAATCTGAAACAAAACCAAAATAGCTGTGGTCCCAAGCACTCAGAATAAGGGGTGCTCTGGGTCTGTGTGCAGTAAGTCCCCAACTTGAACTTTCACCTTGTGAACTCTGGCAGGTAGACCGCATCACTGTCAGCCCTGAAGGAACCTGCCTCACGCATGGTCTTCTGGAAGGGAAGTCGCCCAGAAGTCAGGGACTCGCTGTCATTCTGTGCTGCTAGCAGCCATCCCAGCAGGGTCTTTCTGCACGACCGCCCCACCACCCGTGGCCTGCGCCTGGAAGCCCGGCTTACGTGTCCGTTGGCCAGTGGGATCTTCTCCGTGAGGTCCACACCATCAGCGTAGGCCTGCAGTAAGCCGAAGATGTCCCTTGTCTTGACAGCCTCGCACAGGCCGTGCAGCTTCGCGGTGTGGTCCGCATGCTTCTTCCTTGCGTACCGCTTCTCAATGTACTTGGCCGTGATGTAGTCCTTCCTTGCGTTCCTGAAAGCAGACATAGCTGTCGGAAGAATCGCAAAGGCCTCACTCACCCCACTCGGCATCCCTCTACCCACGCCAGGGGCACCGTGATGGCCAGACGAGGAAACCGCAGTGCCCCTCGCGACGGGGCAGTGCTGCACCACAAAGGGACGTGGGCGCTAACTGAGTCTACACGGGTGAGCTCAGGACACTGGGCCACACACGGCTGGCTCCGTTCACAAGGAATGCCTGGGAATGTCAGAAGTGGCAACCGTGCAGACACAGAAAGTGGCCTGCCCAGGGCAGGGCGTGTAGGGGGACTTAGTTTCCTAATAAGATGAAAAAAACAAAACATAACACAAAACCCCTCTAAAACCGAGGGTGAAGGAGGTAGCTCAGGGCAAAGCCCCGCACTCTGTCCCTAGAACTGCCACCAACACCCAACAAAACAAGAAGACGGAGCCAGGCAGAGTGGCATACACCTGCAATCCCAGCTCCTCAGGAGGCTGAGGCAGGATGACAGCATATCTGAGGCCAGCCGAAAGCCAAAAAGCAAGATCTCACCTCAGATAAACAAAGATAAAATAAAGTTCTGGCAATGGATGCAAGACTGTAAACTACACGAAAAGTCAATCAATTGCACACTTTTAAATGAATGTGAATCATATGTCAATAAAGCTGCCAATAAGCCAATCAGAAAAAAACCAAACTTAACAGTTTACCCTTAAACACACCAAGAACGCAGGGAAAACCAACCACCCGGCTAGCCCGGGTCCCACGACTCTAGCCACCATGCCAGCAGGGTGCCATAGGGCTCCCAAGTGCCAGGCAGGGAGGAGATGGGAAGGAAGGGGCCAACTAACTGCAGCCCGAGGCCCACTGAGCAGCAGGCACACTGCCAGCTGCCACTCAGAAGGCCGAACCTCAGATGGGCCCATCCTGTGCCCCATGTGGCCGTGGCAAGTGACACAGTCATGGCCGTGGCCATCTGGCGGGCACTACAGGATGGAGTGACCATGCAGAGGCAGGAAGGAGCACAGGAACCCTGGGTGTCCCAGCAATGCAAATAGCCCAGTCCCTGGGGACCAGGAGAAAGAGGGGACCATTGGGATCCACTGCCCTCATGACCTCTGGTCTCCCAAGGTGACAGGACCACACTGCAAGTCACGTGCACCCTAACTGGGCCAGCCCTGCTTCTCCCGACTGCCCTCTCGCCTGCCTGCATGGAGGACCTGTGGACGCCACATGTCCAGGTGACACTACTATCCCTTTCAGGGCACCTGAGCCCCAGAAGGGAACCTCAACTGGAAAGAGAGCTTGCCTTGGAGGGCTGCAGATGAGCTGGCCCAGGATTGGGAGACACTGGTCCCACCAACCCACATTCCCTGGTCTTGTGAAGCCATTGTGTTCTCCCTCGCTTTCTTTCTTGTGAGACAGGATCTCGTCAGGGAGCCTGGGCTGGCCTCAAACTCACAGGGATCCTCCTGCTTCTGCCTCCCAAGTGCTGGCATCACTTGCCACCATGCCCGGCTTCCCTTGTCTTCTTATTTAAAGGCTGAAGCCTCCGGACAAGAGTTTTTTATGGATCCAATGAAGAACTTCCATTGCTCAGGAAGGGTCCCCGCTTCCAAAGGGCCCAGCAATCATTCTGTCCCTGGGGACCTGATCAACCTCGACTCTCACAGCCTGGTGGCCCCACACCCCCAAAAATCCATCTGGGGACTCACAGGCCACTAGGGGGTGCCTGTACTTTCCCTTTCTACAGACTTCGCTGCAGGTGCTGTACTGTTCTTAAGACAGTGAGAAACAGCGCATACCTTTCCGGCCAGAGGGGGATCTTTAGCTCCCTTGAAGCTAGGGCTGTTTCCTGGGCCTGCTGGTTCACTGAGCCACTACAGGCAACATACTGTGTGGCGGCAGGAGGACAGACCCAAGCTCGCTGAAGGACCCTGGCTGCCCAGGGGTCTTCCCCCCTGGGGACATCTAGCTGGCTGTCCTTCTGGGGCATGCAGAGGTGATATCTTGCCCGTTCTGAGGACCCCTATCCCATGGGAAGGAGACACAGAACAGCCCATACCAACTGCCCCGCTGACTCCCTGGGTCTCCACTGGAAAGGATCTTTCCTTTGTTTTTATTTTTCACTTATTTATCTTTTGAGACAGGCTCACTGGGTAGCCCGGGCCAGCCCCAGCCTCCTGAGTCCTGGGATGACAGGCACGCACCCCTATGCCCAGCTTCTCCCCAGTTAGAGGAACCCAGGCCCAGGTTCAGAGAAGATCCTGTCTCACATGGGCTCAGGAAAGGGCACAGATGTCTGTGCCCCTGCTGTCTGGCACGGTCTGGGCAGGAACGCGGACCTGGAACTTGTGTCCTCACGTGGACAGGGCATCTGGTAACTAAGGACTGCATGCCGGCCCATCTTGGGGAGACAATGACCACACCCCGGAGCCTGGCTCCGGCGTGCCAGAGTGAATGGACTTCCATCCCACACAACCAGCAGCCCGCCAGAGGCCCACGGGGCCAGCGACAGACACGGTCCCTGCTCTTCCTGAGTACATCTCTGGTTTGTCACCACACATAGCTCCACAGGTTCCCAGTTCGATTCCCAAATGTACCCCAGAGAAACGGCTGCAACCTCTGCTCCCAAAGGGCCCACGCCTGCGTGGGAGGCTGCTGTGGGAGAGGCGCGCTGTGTGCGACCTGTACCTGGCCGCAGAGCTCACCCTGTCCGCCCCATCTTGGCCTGCTTCTGCGGAAAGGTGGCCTCTGCAGTGCAGTGCTCGCATTTGCAAACCCTGTGTCTGCCCTTCCCTCTCCTGCCCAGACACTTCAGTGCATCTGCCATCCAAGCAGCTGGCTCCCTTGACTCAGGACTGGCCTCACTCCTGTCTGCCTTGCTCTGTGGCACAGTGCAGGCAGCTGTCCTAACACACAGGGCTGGCCCCCTCTGCCTCTTGGGACCACAGTGGTCGGGGGTCCAACACTGTGACCAGACGGGCAAGAACCCGCCTCCCTCCCCGCCCCCCGCACAGGTGCCGCCTCTCTGGGCCAGCAGGACACAGCAGGATGAGCCACAGGGTGCTCGGTCGAGTCTGGGTCAAGGGAAAACATGCCATAAGCTTTTTCTGAAGGGAACAGCCATACCCTGCACCCAGGGGGCACAGGAGGAGAGTGAGGCCACAGCTGCGTGCTCCCGTGTTGTGTGTGTGCACCCATGTGTCGCATGCCCATGACGACCTGCCACCCCCTTTTCTGAGGCTCGGAGTCCATGCACAGACAACTCGGCCAAGAGAGAGGGGAGCAGGGCACCAAGGGCAAGGGTGTCGAGCACATGCAATTTGCACCTGGCGCACCCACTCAACCTGCTGGCCCTCCGGCCTCGCCCTAGGAGGAGAACCGGGCTGTGCCAGATTTCTATCTGGACACACAGAAAGGCCCCAGTAAGAAAGACAGGAAGGAAGAGCAGGTGAGAAAGGGAAGAGAGAAAGGAGAGGAATGGAAGAGGATGAGGATAAGGAAGTCTTCTTTTCAATTTACACTGGTGTGACGTCTAAAGAAGTAACAACTGCCTAGGCACGGTTGTACACGCCTGTGATCCCAGCACTTGGGAGGCTGAAGCAGGAGGACACTGAGTTTGAGGTCAGCCTGGGCTACAGAGTAAGACCCTGTTTCAAAAAACAAACAAACAAACAAACAACCAGAAGGAATAACACTTGACACACCCCAAACCTGTTTTTCCCCTGCCTTGAAGGACAGGTTGGCAGCTGGACACACACTTACATGTCGCTGCCTGGGGAGGGTTTGACGGTGTCCTCGGCTGGCAGGCAGCACTCCATGATCTCGTTAAAGCCTGCATTCCCAATATTCTTGGCAAGCTGCAAAAAAAAAGTCTGTTTCAGGGCACTCAGTTATTAATGCATCCCACTGCTACTCGTTACTCATCCGTCTGACAATTTATTTAATGACTGCTAAGAAATAGAGCAATAAAGTGGTTTGTCATTAATGAAGACGAACAAAGCCCAAAGCCCAAGGGTAGCTAGGAAATCACAGCAGAGCAGCAGCCTGCCTTCCGCAGAGGCCCCTGGGTAATGTGCCCTGGTCACTGAGAAGCAGGTCACGGAGAAGCAGGCTGTGGCTGCAAGGTCCCCTCCCCTTCTCAGACCTCCCTCTGCAGTGGACCTGGGCCGCCACCCCCGGCCCAGACTGAGGTGCTGACAGTGTGAGGGACCTGGGCCCGGGCAGCTCCACCTCGGCTCCAAGCCGTGGCTGCGTCACCAGCCGTGTGACCATAGGTAAGCATCGCCCTCTATCCAAAGCAGGGAGGAAGCCAACCTCACAGCGTGGCAGTGAGGGCAGGAACGGGATGAGCAGGCAAAAGCACTTGGAGACTGAAGCACTGAAAACATCATTGTGAGGTCCAGGTGTAAGGTCTGTGCCCGTTGGCTTCCACCTTGGGACACAGTCACACCTCTTTGCTGCACGCTAGGACTGTGCCTGATACAGCAGACGCTTGAGGACACCTGTCATGCTGTGTTACATGCTACCTTGACGGTGGGCGAACAGCCTCCTTTGGAATGAATGGATGACCAGGGGCCCCTTAAGAGCAGGCAGGGACTTCACCATCTCATTTTTGACGCCTGGCTCAGTACCTGCTGCATGGGAACCTCTGAGATCTGGTTTTTGAGACAGGGTCTCACTGTGTAGCTCTGACTGACCTCGAACTCACCATGAGGAGCCCCAGACTGGGCTGGAACTCTCGGCAGACCTCCTGCCTCAGCCTCCCAAATGCTAGGATGACAGGCATGGCTACACTTGCTTTTTTATCTTTTTGTGGTGCTAGGGATGGAGTGAGGGCCTGCCTGATGCCAGGCGAGTGTCCCCCCATGGATCAGAATCTTCAGTGTCTCAAGAAACAACTCCAAAAGGGAGGTCTGAATGCTGTGCTTTGGAAATGCAGATTTTTTTTTAATGTACACGCTGAAAAGGATGTTAGGGGAGATGGTGACACTTCGGGTCATTCTGAATTCACTGTGCAGCAAAGGCTGATGGCGATGCTCTGGGGGCCCTGGGCTGCGTCGGTCTCCAGGGGAAGTGGCTGAAGGGAAAGCCAGAGACCTGGGTCAGAGGTGGTCAGCGCTTCTTCCAGCGGGGAAGTAACATCCAATAATGAAGGGGACAGTGACAGATGCATGAGATTATTCTTGTTTTCTCTTTCTCCCCCTTACTCCTTTCTCTCTGCAGCACTAGGGGTTGAGCCAGGATGTTTATATGGGGCTGCAGCACCTGCCCTTTTTATTTTTTGAGACAGGATCTCATTAAGTTATCAGGCTGGGCTTTCACTTGCAATCCTCCTGCCTCAGCTGCCCAGCACACTGGGACTATAGGCATGCACCACCACATCTGACTCAGAGGATTTTTTTGTAACACAGGATGAAAGTGTATGCAGGGCAGCTCCTCAGAAGCGTGATGAGCCTCAATGACTGCACTTTGTCCCTGACAAGGGAACAAAGGTCCCAGGAGGGGCAAAGCATGAAACACCAACACCAGCCCCTTGCTGCTGGCTCTGCAGTCTCAAGTCTGGGTTAGAAGGTGAGAAGCCAGGCTAAGGTTTCCTGGACTCAACGCTCCAGAGCTGGCAGCCAGGGCAGGTGACAAGAGTCCATGTGCTTGAGGCCACTGCTGTAAGATTGGTCAGATCCAGGACAGGCTCATGCACAGAGGGCCTAGGTCACAGGCAGGCACAAACTCCTGCCCATGACCTCACACAGCAGGGACACAGCCCATGGCCACACCCCATCATTTCCTGACTGTGATTGACAGCAGTGGCCATGCTACCTACTCTGTGAGGGGGTGGGGGGGCCTCCCTGACACCTCCTCGCCTGGGTTAAGCAGATGGGTTGGGGTGGGAGGAGGAGAATCCCCAGTAAACAGAAAGCTGCTTCCCTTCTGCTCAGAGCTGGCTGGTTCTTCAGGGACAGCTGGGCTGGGGGCCTCCGCAGGCATGCGTCACACTCCCAGTGCTGGAACACAGTGCAGCCTCATAGAGCTGCCCGGACCTAGCTTTTTTTTGTTGTTGTTTTTTTTGAGACAGGGTCTCGCCATGCAGGTTAGGCTGGCTTTGAGCTCACTATGTAGCCCAGGCTGGCCTCAAATTTGCAGTGATTCTCCTGCCTCAGCCTCCCAAGTGCTGGGATTACAAATCCAGGCCCAAGGGGTGCACCTGGCACAGGCACTGTTGCACAGGGTGAGCTTCCTGGCCTCCTCCTCTTGAACCTCAGTGTTTCAGTGGAGCTCAGGCTTAGGGCAGACAGAAGGTGCAGAGTGCCCTGGTTAGAGTCTAGAGCACAAATGTCACATGGGAGCTGGTGGCTGAGGGTCCATTTAGCGTGGTCCTAGGCAGGTGCTCTGGGGACCTGGAGTGGAGACAGGCTGTGAACAGACCTTGGAGGGTGTTCATCTGCCCACCCATGCTTCCTGGCCTTGTGGAAGGGCAGCGGGAATGGGCAGGAGGCAGAACCCAGTGGCTCCCATCTGCTCCAAAGCTTCCTAATGCCTGCTCTTTGACTCATGGAAGATTTATGAATTCCATTAATGGTTCTGAAATGGACAAAGGACACCAGGACCTGGGACTGCAGTGCCATTTCTAACAGGACCTGAAAGGTAATGAATGCGCAGCTGTAACCTCTGCCGAGGAGGAGGAGGCTGAGTCTGTTAAAATTGAGGTCCACCTGAGGGTCTCCTGAGAGTGAGCTCACTGAAAACCTATGAAGCTGTAGTGGGCTGAGTTGTTAGGGAAGCCACCAAAGGAATGCTTCAGCTCCTCAGGTCTCATGTCACTGCATGAGAAGCGATTCTAAAAGCAGGTAAGAGGAAGGAAAGATGATGATTACTGCCCGGCCCATTGGTAGCTGCTACAGAATCCACTGGATTAGTGTGGAGGACAAGCGCAGGCTGAAACAAAACCCAGGTAAGAGGGAGGCAGAAGCCATGGGCCAGAGGCCAGAAATACTTCACATCATTAAGCAAAAGGCTCTTATCATGGGGAATCTGCTCAGGCCATATGGAGGACAGCGTGACATTGTACAGGTGATATCTGGCTGTGGAGGGATACAATGCCAGAGAGAAAATGGAAATGAAAATGCAAATCAAACCGGGCCCTGCTCACAGACCTTCGGCCTCCCCCAGCGCATTCACACCTTCCCTATGGCCGCATGTTTGTCATTCCATGCTCTGAGCCTGGCTGGGGTTACACAGTGAGATTATGGTCAGCCTGAGCTACATAGTGAGACTTACCTTAAAAAAAATTAACTAATAAAAATAAAAGTAATACTTTTCCTCACCCACAAAAGCAAGAATAGATAGAGTTAACTGCTTCAAATTAAAAAAAAATTTTTTTTGATCTTTTTGAAACAAGGTCTCACAATGCAGTTCAGGCTGGCCTTGAGCTCACTGTGTAGCCCAGGCTGATCTCAAACTCACAACAATCTTTCTGCCCCAGCCTCCCGAGTGCTGGGATTACAGGTGTGCACCACCACGCCTGGTTTTCAAATTAATTTCTGGGGCGGGGCGTTTAGCTCAGTGGTGTAAGTGCCTGCTTGGCAAATACGAAGTCAAAAGTTCGATCCCCAATACCAAAAAAAAAAAAAAAAAAAAAAATTAATTTCTGCACAGCGAAGGAAACACTGAAGAGTGTGAAGAGCCCTGTGTTGGGAGAGACTGTTTACAAACCCGTCCATGAGAAAGCGGATAAAACATGCAATGCTGAAGGGATGCAGGGTCCCCAGTAACATGCTTGCAATGCATCCAAATGTGTGCACAGGATGTGACAGGGATATCTCAGGAGACACTGACATAGCCCAGAGCATCGCTGATTGTCAGGGAACTGCAAACCAAAGCTGCAACAAGGAATCGCCTCTTGCTTGTTAGGACGTCTTTTATTCAAAGTACAAAGATGGCAAGTGCCATGAGGAGGGGAGGGGCCTCTGTGTTGGTGGGGATGGAGATCGGTGCAGCTGGTGTGGAAAGTAACATAGAGGTCCTGAAAAATCAGATCTGCCCACGTTCCAGCAGTGTCACGACTGGATACACAGTCAAAGGAAGTGAAACCAGAAAGGAACCAGAAAGGAAACTGTGGTACATAGTCACGAGGGAGCACTATGCAGCTCAGAAAAGAGCTGAGATCCTGGCTTAGTGGCTGCATCCGCGACAGAGGACATTATGCTGAGCCGGGCACAGAAAGCCAAGTGCCACATGACCTCACAGATCAACCCACATGTGAAGAAGTCGACTCCATAGATCCAAAGAGAAAAACGGGGAGTGGTAGTGATGAGCACATGTGGAGATGGGTGGGTTAAACAGCCCGACTTAATCAGCCCACCATGCACACGACCTCTCCAAACATCACTGCAGTCCCTGCTCTCAGGGAGCAGAGGCAGGAACACTGCGAGCTTGGGGCCAGCCTGAGTTACAGAGCAAGATCCTGTCTCAAGAAACCAAAACCAAGCAAAGCAAAACAATGACCAAAAAAATCCACAGTTGTGCACCATAAATCCACCCTGTAAATTAATAAAACCTGGGCTGTGGCATAACACAGCAGCATAAGCACCTTCCTGGCAAGCACAGGGTCCTGAGTTCGATTCCTGGTACCAAAAAAACCCCCATGTATTAGTAAAATCTCCCTCCTCTCGGCAGTCACCCAGAGACACGGCTGTCCTGTTATTTTACTAACAGATGGGAAACGCCCGAGGCAGCTGTCTAGGCCGCTCCCACATATCTTCTTTCACAGGCTGAAAGTGGCCTGGCCCACACTTGAGACACAAGAGAACACTGAGAAGAACCTGGTGCCCAAAGACCCCAACACTGCAGCCCTGAGGATCACGTGGCTTCCTCAGGACATGGTACACAGTCCAGGTACAGTGGCAACTCTCTGGGACCTGGCATCAGGGCTTGTGGGTGATTTTTGTGAAAGAACTCTGCTGAAATCATTGTGGAGGAGAAGGGAAGGTAATAACAGCAGCTGGTATTTTGCAGGTTTTACTATGTGCCAGACAGAATGCTAGATGCGTACATGAATGCCCGTGTGCGCACGTGCACGCGCGCACACACACACACACACACACACACACAGAGGTGTCAAGATTAGGAAATTCTTTGTTAGGCAGCTCACTGTTTAAGCAAAACAAAAAAATAAGCACCTTGGAGCTCAGAAAAGGGGGCAGATTTGCAGGCTTTGTGACTGAATGGCAACACCCACCTATCTACTGCTGAGTTGGAGGGCTGGGGGCTGAGGCTTCAGTTAGGGCTTCAGGGCCCAGCCCCGGCACACACGGAAATGAGGGCTCCGGGAAGAGGGGAGACAGGAGGCCACTTCCTGTCAGCCACCAGGGGGCAACACTTCAGGGGTGAGGGGTGGTGGGCAACAAACCCTCCATGCCATACATGCCTTAGCACATTGTTGTGTTTTTAAAAGGGACCAGTGTGTGAGGTATTGTGGCGCACACCTGGAATCCCAGCACTCGGGTCGCAGTGAGTTCCAGGTCAGCCTGATCTACAAAGTGAGTTTGAGACCAGCCTGGGCTACAAAGTGAGCTCAAGGCCAGACTGAACTGCGTAGCAAGAACCTGTATCAAACAGACAAAAGACAAAAAACAAAATAAGAAAATCCTCAGAAACCTAAGATACTCTGGCACACAGAATCTGTGATCTGAATCAGGGGTTAGGAGTTATGATGGAAGTCATCTTTCATCAAGTGGGTGTGTCCTTCTTTCAGTCTTCTTTGGTATTTCCCTTTTTGGAGAGCCCTGTAAGCAGTTGCAACAGTAGTTGGGGTCAGGCTCCGACAGTTCATGAGAGCCATGTTAAATTTTTAGGAATTTTGTGAGCCACCTGTTGAACCGATACAGTATAAATTATACTGTAAATTAAATTAAAATAAATTAAAAACTAAAGTATTAATCAAAACTCATTATAACATTTCCCTGTTATCTATGTGAGGTTTTTTAGAGGGGCAGGATCTTTCTCTATTGTTTAGGTTGGCCTTGCACTCACTATGTAGCCTCAACTGCAGCCAAATTCACTGCAATCCTCCTGCCTCAGCTTCCCAAGAGCTGCAATTACAGGTGCACACTACCAGGCCCAGCCCTATCACCTACGTTCCTGAAGTTATTTATGCACAGTATATCTGCACAGCAAGGTTTTAGAGAAGTGCATGCTGCTGCTACTCAACGTCTCCTTCCAACTGCATGTTCTGGAAGTCATGTGGGTTGCTTGCAACTAACTGGTCCCACTGCCCACAGGGACAGGCAAGCTGCAGGTTAGGGCTCTTTTCTCCCCAGAGTGAACTGTGAACACCTGTTGGGGCTGGGCAGTGGGGCGTGAGCAATCACAGGGCCCGAGACCCAGTGCAAGCATGGCCCATGGCACAGGCTCCAAGGAAACATGAGTGTGAACTCTGCAATCAGAGATGGGGGCACTGCTCTGGGGATTCTCCTAATAGTGACATTTTAAAAACATTCCAAGCCTCCAGCTCCACCTGGGTAAAGCAAGTATAAACCAAACATGTCAGGCTGTCACAGAGGCCAAATGAGCTCACACACATAACGTACATAAGGCAACGCTGAATGCATGACAAGTTATTTCACCAGATATCACATGGTGCTTCCCAGTGTTGTCAGCATATCAGTGACAGCAGCGACTGCCCGGCTCCTCAGCATTCAATGACAGAACCTGTGATTCTGTGAAAATGCACCAGCCTCAAGGGACCCCGCCGCCACCCATCCTGAGAGATGCAGGCACCCACACACTGCAGGCCACAGACCACCACGTCATCACAGCGGAAGCAGCCACCACAAGTCACCGGAGTGCCCTGCAGCCTTGTTGGGCCCAGCTCAGTCTCAGCATTAAGTCACCAGGGCTTTCCCCACCCAGCCACCACGATCTACTCCAGCTTCCCCCAACTCTGACTTCTGAGACTGCAGACTTGGCGAGTCCCTCTAGAGAGACTTCAGAGGCATCGAAGTTCAGACACACAAATCCAGTGCTCATCAAGAAGATTTATAGCCCCATAAGGGGAATATTGAGCATGGTCATTGATTTCCTGTTGAGATTACTGCTCTTGACATTGCAATCAATGACAACCAATATTTACTCACTACACCATCAGACACCTAGAGAAAGTTGAAGCACTGCTTTCTAAGCAGCCCCCAAGGACTCTGAAATAGCCCAGAGAAACCTGGCTTTCAGTGGCCAAAAGCACAAAAGGAGCCCAATTCATTGCTCATTGGTGGAGCCACAGCCTTGGGATGCCAAGTGCCTTCCCAGGGCGTGCTCCTGCCTCCTCACCAGCCCAGGCTTCCGGGCTGTGACTAAACCAAGAGTGAAGCTGTCTCAGGAAAACGGTGGTGGTAGAAACCAAGACCTGTATCTCTCCCAAGAGGGAAGGAGAGACCCAAGCTGAGTTAGAGATCAGCTGGGGGCTCAGGGAGAACAACTTCACCCCACCTTTCTGCTGTTAGTCCTGCATGCGCCTCACACATGGACGAAGTAGATGGGGCTACCAGCCCACGCCATCTCTACAGAATCTCACACTAGAAGCTTGGGTTCACTTCCTATTTTTGTATTTCAGGATAAAGTTTTGCAACAAGAAGTGCCCCTGCTGGCTTGCTGCTGAGAATGAGGAATTATCAATGAGGTTCTAATTACCCAAACCCATCTGGTGACACACCCACCAGCAGCCCACTGGTATTTCATGAGACCAAAACGGACCAGAATGCCAAATAAATACTTAGCTTTCTGCTCATTTAATTCCAACCCCCAAATCAAGAATTTAAAAAGTACCAGCAGCTCAGATGTTCCCAGCACGTCTAACGTCAGGGACTGCATCCTGGAGTAATGCACGCCCAGCTCCCGGTGGATTCCGGAACACTCAATGCAGGTCAGGATGCCCAGGTTGGTGGACAGCCACGTAGGATCTGCCAAAGGGGACAGGGTGGGCTTGAGCCTGCAGGCAAGAAGAGGCCAGGAGGTGCAATGTTCTCCTGCCTGGTCCTGCATGTGAACTTTTGAACATGAGCATGTTTGATTTTTGACACAGCTCAAACCTTCCATCTCCACAATGAGCGCCAATGAACATGCATCCCACACACAGACCAGAGTCAGTTGGTTCTCCCTCCTCCCACTCTTAGGTGCTGTTGTGAGGATGGATGCACTGGAGTGACCATGGGTTCCTCAAAGGCTGGTCCCCACCCTGGTCAAACTGGCGGAGCAGAGTGAGAGGAAAAGCAAGAGGCTGGGCAGTTTAGCTCTTGGAGGGGACTGGACATGAGGACATCTGCCACCTGCTGACAGTGTGTTCTATGCGGCACTTGGGGACAGCAGTAACAGTGTGCATTGTGACAGCTTCAGAAACCACATAACCTTTGGGGGGTGGTGCTTGGAATTGAACTCAGGACCTTAAGCATGCCAGGCAGGTGCTGTGCCCCTGGGCCATACCCTGGCCACCAAAAGTTTTCCTATCGAAGCTGCTTGATGCACATGAGCGCCTGTGAGAGGACCAGGACGAGAGGAGGAGGCTCTCGTATTGCAAATGAGGCTGAGACCCGGGCACCCCACCCGAGCCACCACACTGGCTCTGACTTTTCTCTCGGTGTCTGAGACAGTGACATTTTCATTGCCGTCCGTATCTTTTCTCAAGAAAGAGCATAATTCGCTACTCCTCTCTATCTCATCTCCTGCCTGAAAGGTATTTTTTAATGAATCTAACACTAAATACAGCCTTCAGGATAATAGGAACCTAATGGCATTTCTCAAATGTCCACTCTGTTTTGGTAGTGTTTTTAACAGAAATGCCCAGAACTGGAGACATGAAAAGGTAAATTTTTTTTTTCCTTGGGTACTGGGAATTGAACTCAGGACCTTGTACTTGTCAGGCAGGTGCTTTTACCACTGAGCTCTACCCCCAACTCACAAAAAGGTAACTGACATTCTGTCTAAGCCACATTCTTTTTAATCTTACAGTTCTTGAAAAAGGTTACCACACAGTTCTACTGACCATCTCCAGGATCCTTCCATTTTAATTAAAATAAGTCAACTCCTTAAACATGTTTAAAATACCAGTTGTTAAATGAGGTATGGTGCATGCCTGTGATCCTAGTACTCAGAAGGCTGAGGTGGGAGGACTGCAAGGCTGGGCAGTTTAGGAAGACTCTGTCCCAAAATGAAAAGGTGGGGGATGTGGCTCAGTGGTAGAGTACTTGCCTAGCAGGAGCAAATCCCTTTGTTTGACTCCTAGAACTACCAAAAGCCAAACCCTGTTATAACAGGCAAGCGCTGCGACTCTTCCTGCAGTTAATTGTAAATCACTTTCCCTTTGCATGGCTGGTCTCCCCACTGTCGCCTCCCCTCTCCCGAAGATGACAGGACCTACCACTTCCTAGAACTACCAAAAGCCAAACCCTGTTACAACAATAACAAAAAAACCCCCACAAAAACATGAAAACCAGAATTAACAGTGACACTGTATTGTTATAATGAAGCTCTGATATGCTTTAACAAAATGCAAACATAAATGATCCATGTCTCTGAATGCAGAGGGACTTGCTCCTTCATGTCACAGAGAAGTGACATTTAAGAATCTTATAGCACTTGACCAATGGCTGAAAGTGATTTACTTGACTCTTTATGGTGCTAGGGATTGGATCCAGGGGCTCTGCACTAAGCAACATTCCCAGTCTCTTTTAAATCATTTAAATTTTGAGACAAGTTCTCACTAAATTGCCTAAGCTGAACTAAAACTTGTTTATTTATATTTTATTTTTGAGACAGGTTTCACCAGTAGACCAGGTTGGCCTTGAACTCACTATATCCCAGGGTGGCCTCTAACTCTCTGTGATCCTCCTGCCTCAGCCTCCTGAGTGCTGGATTACAGGTGTGCACCACCACACCCAGGTGATATTATCTCAGGAGGTCTACAAAGTAGGACCAAGAGAGGTTGCAGCAAAGCCCGGCCTCTCCTGGACAGGCAGGAGGCCTAGGACCCTGACTCCCTGACTCCCCAACTCCCTGAGATGGCTCAGTTCTGGCTTCTCAGGAGCGCTGACCTCTTGCTCCAGCCCGGTCCCCACCCCCCCAGCCCTCTGCACAGCAGCTCGTTAAGCATTTGTGTAATGGGATGAACTCAGGCTCAGCTGCACTTCAACCTGGTGTTTGAAGCAGAAGTGAAAATCAATGGATGGGCTCTGTGAGTGGGGCTGGGATGTGAGTGTCCCAGAGCCTGGCGCGGGGCAGACCCGGTCACCTGGTGCCCCGCAGTCGCAGCACACATCGTTGCCCGTCATCCTCTGCACCTCTGCGATGATCTCCTTGGTCAGCTCCTGGACAATGTTGTTCTCCCCAGTGCTGTCATCGCCCTTGAACGCATTGTTCAAAGCCTCTTCCTTGCTGTTCTGCAGCACAGACATCCATCTAGACACGCAACGGGGACAGCAGCAAAACGTCACGGCCAAGAAGAACGGCCGGCTGGCCCGCAGTCCCACTCCAGCTCACTCACATCTGGCACTCCTGCTCGTCCTCCGCTTGGAAGTGGTAGGTCCTGTCATCTGCGGGAGAGAGGAGGCATCAGTGGGGAGCCCAGCCGTGCAAAGGGAAAGTGATTTACAATTAACTGCAGGAAGAGCCCCAGGCTTGCCAGGAAATTAAGATTTGTACAGGATCAGGCATTCCCTCAGTGCCTCCAAAAGCCTGACCCGGCTGGGTAACTGTGGCTTTGTCATGCAGATTCACAAACCTGCCCTTTTCCTGTAGCTCCTCATAACTGTGGGTGCTTGAAGGAAACACCATCATCCTATCAAAGGGTTACTTTCTAAACTCACTGCACAGCTGCCCCAGAAAGTAACTGTTGAAGCTCTCTGGAAATAACAGAAAACTTTTCTAAAGGGAGTACACTTATTGGCTTTCTTAAACAAAGGCTAAGAATAACAGGTGACGGGACATGCGATGTGTTCCAAATAGCCGAAGCCATGGCGGGATCCCACCAAGGATCGGTGGCCCTGAAGTGCCACCCTCAGGTACTGCTGGCAGGCACGTCACAGGGCTTGGCAGGGCTGCCACCTGCTCTGTGTGCAAAGGGTGGGGTCTCTGAGATGACAACTTCTCTCTCCTGCTATTCTAGCCAGTCTCCTATCTTCTATTCAATCAGGAGGAATGTGCTCTAAAAAGTAGCAAGCTCATGAGGTAAAAGAAGACTGCAGAGAGAGCAGTCAGATGTAACAGCAACTAATTACGATGCATGGCTGGGGTGGATACCGGGGCAGGATGAGGACGTTAGTGAAAAGACCTGGGCGAGACCAGTTCACAGCTTGCTGCCAGTGCCCACTTCGAGCTTTCCTAACTACCTGTGCACACAGCTGACAACCCACACCACGTGCTGCTGGGAAACTGTTCTAGGAAGTCTGCACTAGGGAACGCTGGGGAGAAGTACACAGGAACAATCCATCCAAAACAAGTCTACAAAGTGAAGTTAAATTTGAAAAGGAAAAAAGGGAGGATGTCCCACTTCCACACATGGCATAGCAGTGACAGACAGAGCTCTTCTAGGGGACACACAATGAACAATTGTCCCCCAAGAGGGTGCAGACACCAGTGGTCTTCCAGTCACAGTCTTCACCCTGAAAGCATCGCTTCTGAGAACAGCACAGGTCACAGCCCCTGCGGGCTGAGAGGTGAACAGCTGAGAGCCCGAGGCCGAGAGGTGAAGGGGCAGAAAAGAGCAGGGGCGCCTGAGTCTCCTGACTCCGGCCCGACCCTGTGTCCTCCACAACCGGCTGCCCTTCTGGTTCTCTTTTGAACACCAGGGGGAGTGGAGCCTGGTTTTCCTTTATGCCTTACATTACCAAGGACAGGAACAAGGTGTAGGAAAACTGCTTCAAGTTAGGAAAAATGAAATTGATTCTGTGATGCAAATGTCAGGCTCAAGTGTGGAGAAGGAGGCGGCCACATTCTCACGCATGGACCAGAGCCCAAGACCCAGCAGGAGGGAGGCAGAGGTTCCAGGAAGCCATGAAAAAAAGCTGGTGTCTGTGGTTGACCAGGCAGAGCTGGGGAGCAGATTCTGCCTGGACTGTGTGGCGGAGAAGGCAGCAGGCTTCAAAACCTCTGCAAAAACCTTCTGCGGCAAGCTTACCGCGGCCACAGAGAGGCTGAGGGAGCTGGGACCCAGGTGTCAGCCGCCACAGTGCTTGGCAACAAACGTCACAGTGACAGACTCTGAAAGCGAGGCTGTCTGTGTAACTCGCCCTCCGGTGGTTTCCTCTATAAATAGAAAGGCAGGGCTGGATCCCCGGTGACCCCACATTCACAAGGGTGCTGGCCTTTCCTCCCCCAAGCTGTAACTATGCCACACTCGATGACAGGGAACAGAGGGCTTCTCCGAACTTCTTTACAGCCTCTCCAGACCTTTGTCCTTCTCCTTTTGTGGGAGAGGCACGTGCTGAGTAAACATTCTTCATAGCGGGGTGGCTCGGGTGGCTCTGCGGTGATTCTGCCACAATGCCACAAAGAAAGGCACACAGAACGGGAAAGACGAGACTGGTGGGGGAAGGTAAGCCATCCTAGAACTCCACTTCCCAGGGCCCCACTCAAGACCCTAACATTTGTGCTTATAGCATTTCTGATAGTAAATTATGGAAGCTTTGTACAACAAAACTGTCTTAAAAAAAAAAACCCACAAACCTGAGCTGGGTGTGATGATGCATCCTGTAATCTTAGCACTCGAGAGAGAGGCTGAGGCAGGACGGCCTAGGCTAACATAGTGAGTCCAAGGCCGGCCTGCACTACGTGGTGAAACGGTCTCGGACAACCAAAAAAACAAAGCCATAAGGACTTTGTGCCAGAGAGCTTATTTAGCGCAGCCCTCTCGTCTCAAATGGGAGAGCAGACAGTGTGCATCCAGGCTTACAGTGCTGTGGAACAGGGCTGCTTCTTGGGTCCAGTCCTCAACCAGACAAGGGCAAGCTACCCACTGCTGGAGAGGCAGAGAAGGCAGCTCACTGGAAAGGGGACGCGGCTCTTCCAACACCAGCACTTCAGTACCAGTGTCAGGAATGGGACGGACGCACCAGAAACACATTTAACCAGATCTGCCCATGTACAGTGTCACCCAAAGAGCCTTACGTGAGATAAGGTCGAAACACTTCCTCTCCTCAGGGTTGGTCTTCACCTGGCAGGTCAACAGGTTGAGTTTTGCAGGAGGCCGGTTAGCCTGGGTGCGACAAAGGACAGGAAGTGAGAGGGCAGAAGAGTCCACCCCGCTCACTTCTGGGGGAGGCACGGCCAGGAAGCCGCCCTGCAGAAGGCTGACTTTGGTGACCCCAGACCTCGGCAGGTGAGGACCAGTCTGCAGGCACATGGGGTGGCACACGCAAAACTCGGGTGAGGGGGATTCCCTGAGCCCAGAACACTCCAGGACCCGAACCCCACAACACTGAGCTCCAATCCCACCACAGTACAGTGGTTTCAGGGGGCGACATGGGCACCCAGCATGGTACCTGGTACTCTAGTGAGATTTTCAGAGCAGAATGCTCACTTCCAGGAAAAGTAATCTTGGCATGACAGTGACAGGATAATGACCCTCCCTGCTTTGAAAAGGGCCAACACACAACCAATTCATACTCCTGAAAGCCAACCGTTAGTCTCTGATGGTCCCATAGAATGCACTGCATGCAGACATGTCCCACCCGCACCCAAGGAATCACTCGGGTGCAGTTTTTGTCAGAGCTGCATCAATAACAGCTGCTTGCTTAGTTTCAGAAACTATCACTCTGAGCCCTTGTTGTGGCTTGTGTCCAGATGTCCCCCCAAAACCTCACATGGTGAGAGGTGGGGATCTTTCAGAGTGGCTGATCTAGAGTGTGTGACGCTGGAAGGGACTCAAGGTGCAATGTGAGGCTCAAGGGCACTGGGGGTGAGGGCATGAGTGCTGCCCGCCCTGCGTAGTCTGGCTAACTGGGGCAGAAAGACACATAAGGTCCCTGTTGCTTTTGTTACCTCCTGCCCACCATGAACTGTTTTTCTTCTGCTATGCCACCCTGCCTCTGAGCTAGCCGATGATGGACTGAAACCTCTACAAACTGAGCTCAATAACCCTTTCCTTTGAGTGTTGAGTATTTTGTGTTAGCAATGAGAGAAAAGTAACTAAGACAGCCCTGTAGTGCAAAGGGTGCGAGGTAAGAAGGTAATTTCAGCAACAGAAATTGTGAATGTCAAATGTGTTAGAAAGCTTGGCAAACTCTTCTCCAAATACCAAGCGGCTTGATACCATCTACTCCAATCGTTCTTGTTCTCCGCTTGCTCTGGCCACAAGCTGCTTGGACATGGGATCCATCCAGATCCACCTGTGTCTGTAACGGGGCAGCTATAGGAGCCTGTGCACCCACAGACCCAGGAGGTCTACAGAGCAGGGGTGCAGGGAGCAGCCTCCTTCAAAGGGTGTGTGGGATGCGGGCTCCATTAAGGGCGAGGAACTTGAAGTCCAGGCGCCCAGAGGCTGCACCCAAGGGCTGTCCCAGACTCTCCTGGTTTGCAGCTGTACTGATCTTATCTTCCACAGGTGGATCTCTGCCAGCACCTGCTGACTCCTAACAGAACCCTGGGTTCATCAGACACCAGCTTCAGAAGCCCCGGTGCGGCCACGTCTTACAAACCTGGACAGCTCTGAGCAGAAGCACCAGCCACCTTGGATCTTTACCCATAGGGCAACTGGCTCACCCAGGAGCCAACACACGCATGGTGCATTGCTACTGTGAGGCACATCCTGCGGGGATGGGACCAGGCATGGCAACAGAGATGTCCGCCCATGTGACATCGGTCACCATCCGATAACCATGCACTAGACACAGCTTCCACAGATACTTTCAGACCCAGAGCCGGGAGCTGACGGGCCAGTACCCGTAAGTAATGCAGCGGCACTGCAGGATCCTGGCAAGAACTAAGCACAAGGAGCACATCCACTCAGTTATTACTGGTCCATACTTTTGTAAGGTAATTCAGCCAATTTACTAACTGCCACCTTGTTTGTGGGGACTGAACTCGTGGCCTTTGCAGTCAGCTACATCCCTGGTCCTCTTTCATGTGCTCATTTTGAGATAGGGTCTCGCAGAGTCCTTAAATTGCTCGGACGTGGCTCACACTTGCAGCCCTCCTACCTCGGCCTCCATGAGGGCTGGGGTTGCAGGTGAGCACCACCACGTCTGGCTCCAGGTGGTCCTCGGTGGTAGGAATGACTCTAACGTTATAGGTAACGATGTGGCCTGGGCAAACAAAATCCTGAGGGAGGGTCTGCAGCTGAGAAGCAGGGATGTCAGGCCTCAAGGGCTCAGCTGCCAGGCTGCTGGGCTCAGCGTGGTACCTGGAGAAGGCAGCTGCTCACTCAGACCCACCTCTGCACAGCAAAGAGCACCATTAGAATCATTACGGCCCTCCCTGCCCATTAACTTTCTTCTTTCTCCATGGCATAAGGAAAGCTTTTCACCCTCTGAGATGACTATTCTCAAAGACAGACTGCCTTCTTTATAGCAAAAGCCCTCGCAAAATACAGAAAAGGCCTGGCATGTTTATGTGGATTAGGAATAGCTATAAACACTTGAATGTGGCTCCATATCAAAACAGAACCCAGGAAAGAGTGCCACGCAAGCTGGCACTCTTAAGCAGTACCTACCATTCTCAGTTTTGCACCAAAAGCTGTTTGCTAGTTGCCCATTCTGATTATTAGTTCACAGCAAAGCCATATAGAAAGTTTATGGGAGAAAATTCCACCCACTAAATGCCCCTCGTGCTACAATTTGGTGAGATTTTTTGTTTGTTTGTTTGGGTACCAGGAATTGAACTCACAACCTCGTGCTTACCAGGCAGGCACTATGCTGCTGAGCTATACCCCAGCCCTCATGCTGCAATCTGGAAAAGGAGTGCCATGACTTACTCCAGCTATCGAATGATTTCATCTGACTCACAAGATCTTCAGTGCTCTGCAAAGATCTGATTTGAGAAGCCCTGGTTTAGCAGAAAAGCCAGGGATGGGAAAGAGCTGAGCCTTAGTGGTTTTTTGGGTGTTTTTGTTTTGTTCTAAGACAGGGTGTCACTATGTAGCCCAGACTGGCCTCAAACTCACGACAATTTTCCTCCCTCAGCCTCTTGAGTGTTGAGATGACAGGCATATGTCACTACCACACCCAGCTTAGTACTTGTTTTGAAGGCAAGGATCAGTAATGACTCTCCCAGTTTAATCCTGCCAGTCTTATATTTTGTCAGTTTGTTAGGCTTTAAAAGTTTTTACTAGTCTGCCAGACTTTAAAGCTAGTTTTTAATTGTCTAAAAGCCAGTAGACAGTTCTTCCACCTCAGCGCAGTCCCCAGCCTTGCTGGTGGGTAACACTGCTACATGTCATCCAAGGACCGCTTCTCACCATGTCAGGAAGCATAATTAGCTGTGGCTAGCAGGGACCTCCTTCCAGCCTGGGGCACACCCTGCACACTCCAGGCCAGGAAGGTCCCCAGGATCCCAACTTCAGGGCTTACAGCATGACACACAAGGAGAGGGAGTGCTCAGCGCCTGAGAGGTGGGCTAGGAAGCAGCTACGGCGTCCCTGCAAGGCGTGGGGCAGTGGCCAGGACAGGGCCAACCACCATCTCACAGCTGGCATGAAGCACTAATGGAACACGCACACTGTATGACAGGCCGAGCTGCAAGGATCCTGTTGAGTCTGGTCACGACTGCTGTAGACACCAGAAACCAGGGCAGTCCATCCCTAGCCCTGTTGAGGGAGCCTCCCTGACTTCCAGCAGGAAGTCAAGCACTGGAGACTTGCAGTGAGGCATGCAGCCAGTGAAGGGACTCCAGGCCTGCTCCCCTCCATTCTGCAGGCAGAGCTACTCGCCAGCACGACCTGAGCCTCGGGGTGCTAAGACACAAATGTGTTTCGTCAGGGACTGGTGAGCTGGAAGAGCATGAAATGAAACTTTATTTTGTGCATCAAGGTGGTAAACTTGAATGAAGATAACTGGACAACAGAAAAACAAACCACAGAACCCTGGGTATTTAGACCAGTAAGGAAACCAGCCATCTCCTGATCCCACGCTATTAATTTTAAAGATGAAATAATAAGTAAATAAATAAATAAATCCAGGTGAGATGTGCTTAATCATACCCCCCCCCCATGCACCTGTTTGTATGGAAAGAGCTGGTCATGAAAGCACAGACTGCAAGCCCTGTATCCAAGTTACTTTTCTCACTGCTGAGAAAAAACACCTGACACCCAAAGTTAAAGCAGGAAAGGTTTATTTGGCTCACAGTTTGTGGAGGTTTCAGTCCATAGTCAGCTGGCTCCCAGGTAGGGTGGAGTGGCAGAGGGACATCACAGAGTGATGAGTGAGAAACAGCTCACGGTGGGCAGAAGGCAGCAGAGCAACCAGGGCTGACCACAGCTCCTTTTGTCCCTTCTGTCTTATCCAGGCTGCTCAGGTCAGGCAGCACTCACACCTTTACCTCCAGTGCCCTTGAGCCTAGTGCTGCACCACTGAATCCATCTTAAGTGTCACACACTCTAGATCAGCCACCTCTGAAAAAGCCACATGGCCACATAAGGCTTTGCAGGGACATCTCAACACAAGCCACAACACCCCATAAGGAGGTGGAATCACAGTTGTGTGGAGGCTACATTCTGGAAAAGGGAAGGACCTGTGTTTGTCTGACCAAGGAACACAGTCTGCTCCCAGGCCAATGGTTGCCAAGAGACCTTATAGACTACACTTGGTACATGCTGCCTTCGTGTCTTTGTGCTTAACAGAATCAACAAAAATGAAGGGACCACTCCCCACCCCGTGGAACACAACAGTTCAAGTGGGGCCTCATTCTGTTACTCTCAAGTCCTCAGCAGGGCTGAGATTCAGTCCCCACATTGGTCGGTGACCTCTGAAAACCTTGCCTGTGCTTCTGCCCCACACTGTCACAGGGTCACCACTGTCCACACCCACAACTGGGGCCACAATGCACGCGGTTCTGGGTGTGCACTAAGAAAGGGTGTGACATTGTCATGCCAGGGAACAGCAGCCAGCATTGCCCTGAGACAATTCCTCAACTGTCACCAGCCCAGGTCACACCAGGTGAGGGGACAGCATGCCTAAAGCCACCATAGGAAAGAACATGGTGTTGAGCACTGTGCGTGGGAGTGTGATTAAGGTTCCAGGTCTCTGAGACTGGTGCATGACTCTATTCTGGTTGGAAGTCAACACACACAATTTCTTGTCCAGCTCTGTTTAAGCACAATGATGGAAGGAAAGCCCAATTAAGGTTGGGTGTAGTTTGTGAGATTCCTACAATAAAGGCACTAAAATCACTTTTCTTTTGGATTTCTGCTTCCTAGAGAAAGCAGAAAGCTTTCCTTCCACTTAAAATTCTCCCCCCAGGGAAAATCAGACATCTTCCCCTGGGAGATGCCCATTTTCTGGGAAAAGGATCACTGTTTCATGGTTTGCAGAGGTGACAGGCTTCCAGATGAAGACACTGGCTTATCAGTCACTCCAGAAGCTGTGGAGCAGTAGAACATGACCAGGTTCCACCCAGCAAACAGCTCAATGTGGAACAGGCCAAGACTCAAGAATCTAAGAACCTCTTCTAACAGGAACTCTTCCAAGCGCCACCCTCGTGTGGCCACGCGAATGGAATGTTGGGCACTGAGCCAGGTGCCATCTAGCAACACACAGCAAGGACCATGGATTGAGAGAAAATACTTACGGTACCGTGGGATATGGTCAGAAAACCATTCTTCACCGAACATTTTCTTTTCTGCCACACTTTTCGGATCCTTATGGATAGATGGGAAAAAACAAGTAAGCGCTTAGACATTTTGGATACAGGAGGAAGGGGACACACACGTCCCCACTGGCACCCGGCACCACCGCTTACCCATCGCTTTTCTTGTAGAGGTTGCCGTTCCGCTCTGTGCCGTGCTCCTTATTTCCCTGAGGCTGGTGTAAGCTGTATGCTGTGCTCTGGCGAAGCTGTGAGTCCTACAGAATGGTGGAGACTTGCTTTGTAACGCATCCTCCAGGCCCTGACTTTCTAAAAAGCAGCACACAAAGAACACGTGTGCCTGAACCTGCTTCTCAATCCCCACTTCTAGCTACACCCAGAAAGGGATGTGAAAGCCACCTATCACCAGGCCAGAGAAGGAGCTGTCAAAAATCAGTGTTCCTGTACACAGAATGAGCCCCGGACCCTGAAGGCTTTGTGACCCTACAAGCTTTAGTCCCAATGACACCAGAGCACCTGAAAGGCCGAGCAGCGACAGGACGGAAGCAGACGATGACGACTGCAAAGGGTGAGGGCTTTCAGACAAGACAGCAAAACCATTTTCTGATTCATACAGACCAGTAAAGCAGGCTCTGTGCCTCAGTTTCCGGACAACAGGAAACAACACCCTGCAGGACAGCAAACCCAGACAGCGCACACCCGGTGCCTGGCGGTACAGCCAAACATCCTTTCTGTGCTCCGGTCTCATGGTGAGGGGCAACCACGCACGGAACCAGACTGCTCCCCCTCCTGACCCTGGGAGCTGTCATCACAGGGAGTCCACCCTGCAGCCAGCTGGGAACCCACTTTAGTCTGCTACACGTAGGGACGCCAGCCTGCAAGCATCACAGGGCTGGCAGCCGCAGGGAATCCCAGTGCCCAAGGCCAGGTTCCCACCTCCAACAGGTGCAAAACAAATGACCACACAGCCCAAGCCAAGAGGGGACATGGGGCTGCTGGGACTCAGCGCTGGAAATTCTGGTGGACCAAAGCAATACGGCAGAGTGAGGTAAGAACAAACAGGCCTGGTCACCCAGGCAAGCGCTGTGATGTGCCTTTCTACGAATCAAGAACTCAGTCTCTGCACAAGCCTGGTCATTCCGTAATGGGAGACACAGAGACGATGAAATTCAGGGATTCACTCAGGGAGCAGGGCAGAGCGCCAAGAGCAGGAGGGGACAGAGCTCACATCCCGCTGCCTCCCTGGGCACATCCTCAGATTGGGCAGTGACTGTGATGACAGTGAGCAGCGCCCACCCTCAGGGAACCTCCACACACACCCAGACAATGAAGGAGCTAAGACGGGGACAGCAAAGTGGTCTGGAATAAGACCTGAAAGTCAAGCAGAGAAAACCACGGGGAGAGTTCAGAAGAAGTGAGCCGTAAGATGAGGACTAGCAGAGCAGGAGAAAGGGTGCTCAGGGCCAGGGTACGGCACAGCGAGGCAGGGAGAGGGCAGATGGGAGCGGGTGTCACCTGGAAGAGGGGATAAACACTGTAGCCAGGAGGCAGAGTGCACAGGCCAGGAACAGCAACTGGGGCCACCTGGATGCCCAACACTTTCACAAGAGGTTTTTAAGGCATAGGAGAGTTTTATTTTGATGAAGTTCAATTTACCTACTGTCCTTCACTTGGGTCCCGTGCAAGAAATCAATGCCATATTCAAAGTTGTGGAGATCTATACCTCTGACTGTCAGTTTTAGAACTTTCGCTGCTACACTGAGGTCTCTGATCCACTGTGAGTTACGGTGTGAGACAGGAGTCACATTGACTGTTTTGCCTGTGGCCATCAGGTTGTCTCCGCACAACTGCTGAAAAGACGATTCTCTCCCATGCTGTCATGGTGCCCTTGTTCAAAACCCCAGTGACCACACATGTAAAAGTTTCCTTCTAGCCTCCCCTCTTTCACTGGTCAAGCTGCCTCACCAACACCATGCTGTGTTGATTGCTACAGCTTTGTGGCTAAAGTTTCTAATCGGGAAATCCTCCCACTCCACTTTTCCAAGATAGTTAATTGTTGAACCTTTGCATTTCCTTAGGAATTTTAGAATCAGCTCATCAATTTCTGCACAAGCCAGCTGTGGTTCTGGTGGAGACCGCAGGGAGCCTGTGGACCCACTGGGGGAGTGTGGTCACTGTTACCCTGCTGTGTCCCCATCTATGGGCATGAGTGTCCGGCACTGACTTCCTGACTCGGTGTGTGAGAACACCTGAAGATACAGAACTCCTCACCCAGGAGGTGCTGGGGCACTGTGCACTGTGGCCTGAGCGTGACTCAGGCAAGCAGAGGTCTCAGCCCGCCCCTGAGAGCACCCAGCCCGAGGCGACCAGAAGAGCGGTGCAAGGGCTCCTGAGGTGAAGATGCGCCTGGTCCCTCTTCTCCCGCCAGGGCTGCACCTCAGCACCACCATGCGGAGAAAGCCTGCCGGAACACTGCTGGGAGTAACTCCGGGGAGGGGAGCCCGAGAGACTGCCCATCTGCATGATTTCCAGACCTGTCGGAAGACGAAACTGCACCACCAGAAATACATCGACTGACTCGGGGAGAAGAAAGCCCCTGTGTAAAGCTGGAGGCATAGTCATGTGATGACACCGTGGTGCACTTGTGCCACACACTCAGGTGGCAACCGTCTGCAGGTCCCAGAGCAGAATAAAGGGCACTGGCCTTTCCTCCACGGAGCCAGGCCTCAGCCACACAGAAGAAATGCGGGATTCTGCCTATTGTTTTCTCTAGACCAAGCATTTCCTGTTTGTTTGTTTGTTTGTTTGTTTGTTTGTTTGTTTTTGAGACAGAGTCTTGCCATGTAGCCTGCACTAGCCCTCAACTGTCACTGATCCTCCTGCCTCAGCCTCCCAAATGGTGAGATTACAGCCACACTCCGTCATGCCCAGCCAGTCTTGAATCAATCAGAACACAGACAAATCTGAAGCTAAACTATCATGTGAAATCTAAAATCCACAGAACAGAGAAATTTTAATGTAAGTTGAACCTGCTATCACCTTCGGCATCTTCAAGGTGACTTCTAGGTGGCCCAGCAAAAGCCTTCTCCACCTGAATAAATGTCCGATCAGCTGCAATCTAATCGATCTAATCACCCCTCCATGGCGGGGCATCTGGGGAGAAGGGGGTCTTGGCTGGACCTGGAAATAGTGGGGCTTGGGAGGCCAGAAAGGTAGCTCCCAAGGGCCTAGAAGAATGCTCAGAATTCAGCCCTGCTGAAGGGAGTGATGACAGAGCAACAGTGCAAGTATGAACCTGGGAAATTCCCCTTGGTGCATGCCAACACTATGGCCTGTAGTAAATCTACTACCATCAAAGAAGGGCTGAAATCTGAAGTGCTACTGGCCATGAAGACACATGAAGGAACAAAAATACACATTTTTGAAGTTCATGAACAAAGCATGCAAAATTCTCCAATTTGTTAAAAAAAAAAAAAACTGAACTACTTACTCTCCTAGACTTCGGTCACAAAAGGTAAATGCATTTGGGAGAAAAACAGGAATATTCAGTTATAGTACAAGAACTTATGACAAACTGCCAACAGTGAACTTTGTGCTCTGTTAAGAAGTTCGGTAGCCATTTAGCTAAGATCTAGTAGGTAACACTCATGCAAATTCTCTTATTAACAAGGAAGTGCATGTATGTTTCCATTGCATCTTATCCCAGCTACTACAGAGGCTGAGGCAGGAGGATCACTTGAGCCTATCAGTTCAGGGCCAGCCTAGGCCAACATACTGAGATCCCATTTCAAGGCAAGGAAAAATCCACATTACAATACCTACACTGTAGCAAACAAACCATAAAATTACCTTTAAAATGTACCTTTTACAGGTTCTTTTCACAAGCCCCCCTAAAAACCTTTGTGAGGCCACAAAGACATCACTCCATGGAGAAGCCATGGATGTTTGCTCCAGGGACATCGCCAGGACCAGGGCTGAGGCTTCACATCATGGGCATACAGTGGTAGACGGGGAGAGAGCCCAAAGGCCACCTGCTCTGTGCCCATCCAGAAGAGCAGGGTCCACACACGTCAGAGCAGGTGAACCAAAGCCCGGGGGACAAAACAAACAATACAAATGGCAGCAGACACCATAAGAGACATAGAGAACTGTGTGCATGGCAGGTCCAGAAGCACAGGGAACCCCAGGAAATGGGGACTCAGGCCTTGGGTCAAACTCCCAGGGTGCAGAGTATGGGGATTGCACCCAGGGCCTTTCCCCCTAAGTCATGTCCCCAGCCCTTTTTTACTTCCTTTTGTTCTCGTTAAGTTGCTAAGTTGCCTAGGCTGGGTTTGATCTTGTGATCCTCCTGCCTCAGCCTCCTCAGAAGCTGAGATGCACATACACATGCCCAGCTCAGATGGTACTCTGTCAAAATTAAATCCCCTCACCTCTTTCTGCTCCACCTGCAGTGCTGACTTCAAAATATCTCGAAGCTGCATGAGCTGCCTTCTTTCTTCATCCTGGGCCTGCTTGATCTTTATGAAACAAATGAAGCAGGGAAGAGTCAGCCTGCGATACCTTCCCCTGCATGTCTCTGGGGATAGACTCCCTGCTCCCTGGTGGTCACCCCTCCCTGCAGCCATGGCAGAGGACAGGTGGGCAGGATGGGGCTCTTCCTTTCTGAGTCCCAGCCTGAAAACCTAAGGGAAATTCAGGTCACCCAAACCGGGCCCGACACCCACAGAAGGAAGCGGCTCACCGTATGCAGGTCTGTGGACAGTGTCTCGATGGAGGGCTTGAGGCTCTCTACTGCTTTCAGTCCATCCTGGAAGAAGCTGGGGGAAGACGAGAGTCAGAGAGCAGGGTTCTGTCAGGCGGAGAAAAACCTCAGAGCAAAGTGACCATGGTCATTCTACGATACCTGGAGGACAAAGTCTGGGTGGACAGAAACTTGAATAAAATGACACTCAAAGCTAGAAGGACTAGAAAGGAAACTGTAATAAACCCGAGCCTTTGTGATTTCTCCTGACCCACATAAAATGAGACATAATTTTCTTTCTATAACGGGGAAATAGGATTCTACAGATATTGGCAAAAAGGACTTTGACTTGGGAGTCAGCTGAGTGGCTGAAGGAAGAATAAATAGCGTGCAAATGAGAGTAAGATGCTGGAGAACTGGCTGTGATTGGCAACGCCTTAGTGCAAGAGAGGAGGAAGGCAGGAAAAGCCAGGCAGCGCCAGGTGTACCAATGGCTTCGGGCCACCTGTGGAAAAGGGGAGCGTGGGGGGGGGGGGCTGAAGGCTAAACATCAAAAGGAGTCTCTCAGGTTTTTCCTAAAGCTCAGAACCCAGTGTGTGAGGTCACGGATGGCCAAAGACTCGGGAAGGAAACCTGGGGAGTACCAGGGAGGTGGACGAGTTCCCCGCAGCAATAGGCAGCTATCAGCACCACCCCAGTGGAGTGTGGTGCAGGGCGCTGCAGTCCCCGTGGGCTCTGGGAGATGATGACACCCCTGGCTGCCCTGCGACCCAGCCCTGCAAAGTCCACAGGCTGTGGCTCCTCGCTCTAGAGGAGCCTGCAGTATGTCATCTTCACCTGGCCATGCCTGCTTGTTTCAAGTTTTAAGGTAAATACTGCCTCCTTTGTGACGTCTTCCTTAACCCCCACCCGAAGAGTTCTCCTTGAGCCAGGCGTTGTAGCACAGGCCTGTAATCCCAGCACTTGGGAGGCTGAGGCAGGAAGACTGTTGCACATTCAAGGTCAGTTTGGACCACAAAGTGAGACTAAAAATAGGGTTCTCCAGGTGGACCTTGCCCTTTGCTCCAAAGTGCTTCCCACTGAGTCTCAAGAGTATAATTGCTTAACATACACTTTCACGCATCACACCTGAAGTTTCAGGAGGGAGGGTCAGGGTCCACAGTGCCTGGCCTGGGCAGCAAGGGACAAAGGTGCAGAGGTCACCAATTCTGCACACCACAGAAACTAGTTTCAAAATGTGATCTGTCTCTCATGTGTTCGTGCTGGATTTTGTTTGTTTGTTTTTTCAACCTGTGGGACTTTCCACATGGAGGATCACGCACAGAAGGCCATGAGAACAGTGTGGCTGTGCTCGGTGGCTGTCCCAGGAGCGAGGATGGGCATGTGCACAGCTGTGGGTTGGGAGCTTGGCGGCACTGGAGCTGTAAGACCAGGCAGGGAGCAGGTCCTGGCCTGGCTCATCAGGTGCACGTTCCCCCTGTGTCTCACCTAACTGCACTTTTTCCTGCCGCAGCAACTGTACCCAAGTGTCAGCATGTTTGCCCAGGTGCCTGTGGCCATGGCATGAGCAGAAACGCAGGCGCTGCTTTCTCTGCACCTTCTGTCTGCAACACCATGGCAGCACGGTGCACACGCCCCTCTGCATGACAGGAAATTCGGGAGCACTGCAGCGTCGCAGGAGAAACATCTGCTCCCTTCTGTCAGGTGCAGTTTTACTTGAGGCATGATTTCCTCAAATCACTGCAGATTTGTGGAAAATCGGCAGGAAGGAAGAGAGGGAGAGCACACAACAGTGGGTGCCACACTGAGGAATGGATGGAGATCACTCGGATAAACCCGACAGCCGAGGGGACCAGGATCAGAGGGCGGCGATGGCTGCTGACTCCCTGCATGTGACAGGCCGAGGGCTGCATCCAAGGCTCAGGAGCATGCACCCTGCCACACTCTTCACTTCCAGACCATGTGAGAGGAAGAATGACACTAACCTGAGACTAGTATGTGGATGCCTCTCCACCATCACCATCTCCTGAAAACCTCCCTGGGATCTGCAGCCCCTCACTATGGAGTCCAGGCTGGTCCCAAACTCATGGGACCCTCCTAAGGAGCCTCAGCCCCCCAAGCACTGTATTACCAGCAGCACTGCAACGCCACCACATTGGCTCGACCAGATTTTCAAGCTGTGGGAATGAGCCCACTTACACGCAGTCACCAGCCCTCCTTTGCATGACTCCCCAGCAGGGTGTTTGGTCCCCACCCCAGGCGTCACGGATTCTAACACTCTAAGCCACCAAAGATCTTCATGTGCCCTTCCTAGCCCCTCCTCACACTCCTCACACAGGAGCACCCTCCCAGGGTTCCTGCTCCTAGGTCCCTCTGACTCAGCACCCCAAGTCCAGCAAGTGACGGCTGCCACTGTGGGCCTCAGCAGGCTTGTGCTCCAAGTGCAGGTCAACTCAGCCACCCCAGTTCACAGTCACTGTTCCAGGCCATCCTCTCTCTCCACTCCACCAGAGAGCAGCTTCCTCCCTCCGAGCAGCACAAGCTAAGACGCATCTTCAGGTCGCGCAAAGGACCTAGATGAAGATGTCAATTCAGAAGTCAAAGATAAAGACCCTGACATATTCTTCACAAATGCAAGTAACAACAAAAGGTGACTTAAAGGCAAAACCATGTGCATCTCAGTACTTCTACAGGGCAACCCGGGCACGATTCCAAGGGGCTGGGGGCACATGTGGCCTCTCACTGCCCTGGAGGATGAGGGGTGGGGCATGAGTCTTGGGCTGAGAAGCAGACAGGGATCACCCGGGAGGGGACGTGCGGGACCCTCCGCTTCAGGCACAGGCACAGCCCTGAGCTCCTGAGGTCCAGAGGCCAAGGCTCTCGGGCTCCGGGTTTTACGTTCAAAACATGAATTAAAATAGACAGAACTGCAGGACAATCTGAGGAGCATGCAGTCCCAGACACATTCTCTCCTGCTCGCTCATCCCAGAGGAAGCCTTGGAAGATTCGTACTTCAAAACCTTACCACACTCATGCCCAAAAAAGGCCAACTAGTTCGCTTTTTCCACGAGAAGTCTGTTGCTACCCAACTGACAGTTTGGGCAAAATAAAGAAGAAAAAGGAAACCTCAAAATAGCTTCTTGCTAAAAATAAAATATCAGCAAGGAAGCGACCCACTTCCTAAACTGCCTCTGGCCAGGTTACAAGGCAAATGGAAGAGGTGATCTGGGTGTCACCATCAGAAGTCACAGACAGGAGCTTGAGTCTCTGTCAGAGAAGTCTAGAAAACGCTTTGGGATGCTCCTCTCTAGCCCAGCTGTTTGTCTCCAGCTGCAGCAACAGAAGCACGGGGTCACCGCAGCGCAGGACTTCTGCAAAAGCACCTACGCCAGGAGAATAAACAAACAAGCAACACAGCCCCACCTCACAGGGGACAGAGGCCAACCTGAAGATGATGGCAGGGAGGTGCAGAGGACAAGGGACTCCATGGGAGATCGAGGGCACCCTCAGAGCTGTAAGAAGGACCCTACAGTTTCCCTTACATGAGAAACCCGAAACAGAAATAAGGTGCAAAATAAAAGACAACAGAAAACTGGGAGATGGATCTTTTGCAAACAGAAAGGGGCCATAAAAGAACTAAGATGTGTTACATCCATCCACGCACCCACCCCTCGCAAGGAATGTGACTGCTACATACCGCAAAGGTTCTCAAGAAAGAAATCATTGAAAAGCAAGAACCACTTCAGCAGCTTGGCCCCCTGGAAGAGAAGAGGCTGGGGAGGGCACAGGGACGCGGCAACATGACAGTCTAGGAAAAGGCGCATAGGCCGGGCACAGCCTGAGGGGCAGAGCGAAGTCTGCCACCTGGAGGCGGCTCAGTGACTCACGCCACACCTCCCACCCCGCCAGTCCAGACCAGCCAGCCATGTCCGGTTTGCGGGTCCCTAAGTGACTGCCCACACTCCCTCCTGTCCCATCTGACTCCTTCCCCTAAGAGGCTTTCCTGCCCCTCAGCACCCTTCCCTCAGGCTGAGGGACTCCACTCACTACCTGCTCCCTTCCGGCCTCCCTGGGGAACCTGTGGCCCTGAGGGACAGGCTGGCTTGACACCTAGGGGCACAAGGCACAGACCCATGGAGTGAATCCTCTGTGCACACGGGTTCCATGGCTCCCAAGCACTGGACCACAGCCGTCACCGGGCCAGGACATCATGGCCGCCTGCTTCTCTGGGGTGTTTCCATCCCCTTCAGTTTCACCCCAGTCTGGCCTTCCTCTCCTGCACCCCACACCCCAACCTGCTGGCTCCCATTTGTGCTCTGGACAGCAGAACACAAGTCCTGCCCAAGAAGCCTGCAGTTAAATTCAAGAAATAGCACCTACCCCACATCTTTGTCTGAGTTGGGTTTTTCAATTATATCCTCCTATTTTTCCTCAGGTTTATATACTTCAGAACCTCCTCTTTTGGCGGGGGGTGTAGTAATGGACCTTCACACTGAATTATATTGCCAGCCTTTTTCTGTTTTGAGACAAGGTCCTTCTAAGTCACTAAATTGACCAGGCTGGAGTTTAACTTGAGATCCTCCTGCCTCAGCCTTCCAGAGTGCTGTGGTGACAGATGTGTGCCACCACCCCTGGGGCTCAGCACATTTTGTGAACATTTGGTTCTGAGGCCCAATTCCCTGAGCTGACTCTCTGGGTGGAAGGGTGCCTATGCCATCTCCCTGCCTCAGAACAGGGCCTGATATCAGCCTGCAATCAGTGAGGTCCTCAGGTGAAGCAGGGGGCGAGGCAGGAAGGTGGGGTCCATTCAGCGCAGGGTCCAGGATCAGAGCCAATGAAAGACAAGGGCAGTGGATTTCAGTATATTCACAAAGTTTCCCATTGGTGCTAACTCCAGCACTTTCCCAATACCTCAAAAAGTGACCCCAGCCCATTAGCAGTTATTCTCCACTTCTCCCCTCCACACGCTGAGGGAACCTACGAGCTCGGATCTGCTTATCTCTGGCCCAGCAGGTTGGCAAGATTGTGCAGTACCTGGCCACTGTGCCCCGCTGCCTTGGGTCAGCATGATCTCGAGACTCATTCGGGTGGCAGGCACTGGTCCTGTGTCCCTCTGGCCAGAGTTTTAAGTGAGTGTTCATTCTTGCTACAGTGCTCCAGTCTACCAGAAGTAGCCACACAAGGAGAAACACTCGAGAGGAGAAAAGGACTTACTTGCACTGGGCGTGAAAGTACTTGATCAGGTTCTGAAGTAAATCCACTCCTTTTTTAATCTTGATTTCATTCACCTTCAGCAGATACTGTTAAGAAACAAAGAAGGAACTGTCACAGGAATGAGCAGAGTATGAGCTTTACAGGAATTTCTGAGGACAGGTATTTCTTCTGCTAGGTACCGAATGAGTTATCTGCTGATTGGATAATAAAATGTTTAACAGCCAAGAAGCCCTACTACGAGGACGTTCCCCCTGCCTGCTGGGAGAGCTCTGCTCTAGCTGCACAGAGTGGGGTCTCCACCCATCTTAGATCTTGCTATGCACAAGCTTCTGCTCTAGACCCCTTTGGGGAGCAGGTCGTCATCCAAAACTCCAATTGTGAGCATCCTTGAGCAGATACCTTTGTCACCATGCCAACTGCAAGACACTTCCCCAAATGTGGCTGTTGAAGAGGCAAGTTGTATGCCGGAAAGAGTTAAGGCCATTTCTAACTTGGAGAATTCATTAATGACCATGGAGGTAGCAGGAAGGCCCAGTGATCTATAAAGCCAGCATCAAGAGATTCCTTCCTTCCCTCCTGCAGCAGCTTATAGATATGGACCCCGAAGGTGCCCCAGCCCCGCTTCTGGGGGATGTACTGAATAGGACTCCAAGAACACTGTATCTCTGGGACACGAAGCCCTGGACTACTAAGCCACAGTGTGCCAGCTATCACAAGGGATGACCCTATGTCTAGTCTCCCCCAGGTCAGGCCGGCAGCCTGATAAGGAACAGGAAGCTGCCACAAAATCATAAGCTACCCCCACCCCACTTTAATAAGAACTGCCTGGAGGTCCACTTGTCACTCCTTTTTGGTACTTTTCACTGTTAACTGGATGTCTGGCAATGGATCAAAATGATACATTTGTTAATAAAATGTCTGGCAATGTACTCACCCATAAAAGGCAGGCATCCTTTGACTCAGAAATCCTATTTGCAAGAATCTATTCTAAGGGATAACCATAAAAGTTATGAGAGTACACAGACAAGAGTGACTGTGGTCCTGTACCAAGGTGCACTTTTGTGGGAAGGAGTCGCCACTGACACCTGGGGCTTCAGGCTGCTGGGTGAGCAGACCCCAAGTGAGGTGGGAGCATTGCCGTGCACCCCAGCAGTAGGCACACAGGTAGAAAGGCTGCGGGAGCAGCCTTCCTGATGCTGTAGTCTCTGATCCTGCCCCTGAGACAAGGCTGAGGCCACAGGACAGGAGCACCCCAGGGCCCGGCGGGGGGCTGTGGAGTCCAGACGCTCCTCTCCCTGGCACCCTGCATTCTCCCAATGGACTCCTCTCCTCCCTACACCCTGCCTCTGACTTCGCTGGTGCAAGTGGGAGCCCTGATCATGCATGAAAAGCACTGTAGTGGGGAGAACAGTGGTGATTTTGTTAGTGAATTTAATTCTTTCCATGATTCTGGTTGCGACTGAACTGCAAACACACACACATACACACTCGTGTTTATGGATGTACAACTCAGGAGCTGTCTATTACGTCCATAGACAGACGAACAGACAGCGAAAGAGTGGTGCTCACACACAGTGGAGTACTATACTGAAACAAAGCAGGATGAATAGGCCACTGGTAGAAAAGCAGGTGCACCTTGAGACTGTGATGTTAACTGAAACAAGTACATATTTAACACAGGTTTACAGACTGCATAGTTTCTCTTAGGTGCAAAATAAAAGACATAATAGGGCTGGGAATATAGGTCAGCCACATAGCGCCTGCCTGTCAGGCACAAGGCAACCCCTGTACCAAACAAATAGGTAAATAAAAATTAAAGAGATAACAGCCAACAGGTAGAGAGACTTTTAGCAAATGGGAAAAGGACCGAGAGATGCAGGGACAGGCAGGTGGGGAAGGGGGTGTAAAAAGAGTTAAGATGTGTTTTGCTAACCCCCAGGAAGAGTGCAATATGTGCTGCAACTGTAATTTAAAAAAGGCTGAACTCAATGCCACTTGCTCCTCCCTAGCAAAACAAAGCAGGAGGCGAGCACACAGCACGACCGCCAGAGCTGGGCATGCGGGGCAGTCACAGGGGACGGCACAGCACACACTGCCTGCCACAGCCAGGACCGGGCCGGCCAGCACGCGCCTCACCTCGCACAGCTGGAGCTGGAAGAAGCGCCGCTCCTTCTCCATCTCCTCTGCGATCTCAGCCCCGCTGATTTCAGTGCGGATCATGCCGTGCAGCTTGGCGTGCTCCTTCTTCTCCTTCTCGATTTTGGTTCTATGGTGGGGCAGGGGAGACAGGACAGCAAGGGTCATCATGAGGCCCTCTGGGGTGGCGCTGTGCACGGGACAGGCCCTGCCTCCCGAGACCAGGCTGCCAAGATGGGATGCTGCAGGCACTCTAGGCCGGAAGCCACGCGCAATGATGGCGATGGCGGCAACCCCAGGAACCGGACTGGCAGTGCCCCTGCCCCTGACAGAAGAGTCAGGGACCCCTGGCCTGTGTCTCCCGGTACGTGGCTGACTTCTCTGGGGAGCCCTCCAGGGCCTGGACTTTACTTAGTTTTCCTTATTGTCCATTTCATCACCTGGCTTAAGATGGGCTTTTTTCCTTTCTTTTTTTGGTAGGTTAGGCTAAGGGCTT
Organism: Hydrochoerus hydrochaeris; assembly: GCA_004027455.1. Lineage (NCBI taxonomy): Eukaryota > Metazoa > Chordata > Mammalia > Rodentia > Hydrochaeridae > Hydrochoerus > Hydrochoerus hydrochaeris. The sequence continues at coordinate 132,215 of PVLA01004065.1, read as the reverse complement.
ATTAATCTTGTTTATCCTTTCAAAGAACCAAATCTGTGATTCTCTGATCCTCTGTGGGTTTTTTCCTTTTCTGGGTGCGCGCGTGGCGGGAATCAAACTCAGGACCTTGCTCCTGGTGGTGTTCTGCTGAGCTAGCTACGTCCCCAGCCCCTTTCTGTTTTTTTTTTAAATAACTGCTTTTCTTCTATTAGTTTCAGGTTTGGCTTATTGTTCTCCTAGGACCGTAAAGTGAATCACAGGGTTGTTTACCCAGGATCGTGCTATTCTTCTAATGTGGGTGGGTGTTCACAGCTATAAACTTCCCTCTCAGAGCTGCCTTTGTGGTGCCCCCTAAACACCCTCATTCTAGGGGACCAGCAGACCTCACTGGGTCTCGTTTCCCATCTGTGAAGTGGGAATGCTGGCCACAGACACAGGATATGAAAGGGCAGGGATAAGGGGAGCTCCTCTTTGTATGAACACACCTTCGAGGTCCCCGGGTTTAAATACCCCCACCCCAGCCCAATGCAGGCCTGCATGCCACCCATGAAACCCCACCCTGGGATCCACACTTCCTGTGACATGGACAAACTGCAGGGGCAGAAGGAGCAGCTTAGGTTCAGTTCACACTGGGTTGAGCTTTGTGACCCTTTCCTACTGAAAAGGTACCCAAAGCTGGTTTTTAAAGAGCATTTGAACACTTAGAGTCATCTCAAATGACTTCCTTCCTAACACCTCTCTCCTCACCAGATGGCTTCAGACGACAGCTATTTCCATTCAGAAAGTCTCCGAGCCCCAGCACACAGAGATTATAAAGCAAACATGAGTCGTTTAAGAATACTTTCTGTTCTAACAGCACATAAAATAACCGAAAGCCTTAATGCCATCAGCTAGCTTAGTGCTCACTATCTCAGCCCCAGCCTGGATGGGAGCTGCGCAGGACCTGTGAGGACAACGGCCTGCAGCCAGCCAGAGCCGCTCAGCCACCTGCGGGAGTCAACTGAGCCCATTCTCTTCTGGCAGATGAAGTCATCAGACAGGTGCTGCAAAATGTTTCTAAAGCTGAGGGGGTGGGTACTTCAGAGAAAGACAGCCCCAAAGCTAAAAGCAGATGGCATTCACAAATCACCAGGAAGACAAAGTCTGAAGACATCACTCTCATGAATGGATAATAAAATGGAGACTGTTTAAAACAGGAAAAACCACTGCCTGAGGCAAACTGGCCTTGGCTTCTGCTATGGTTTCTACATAGAGGTCCCTGCCCCAGCCACATGCGCTCAGAGGGGGTCTCTGGGGCCGGGAGGACACATGGGTCAGTGTGTGAGCCTACTGAGGAGTTTACAGCTAGATGTGATGGTGGAGGTGGAGCCAGAGGAGGAGGTCACTGGGGTTGGGCCTGGGAGGGTTCATCTCCCCCTGGCTCCTCCCTTCCCTCCACACTTCCTATCCGACATGCTGTGAGCAGCTCTGCTCCCCAGGCCCCTCGGCCTCAGATCATGGGCTGAAACTGAGCCCACATAACCCTCTCGGCCTTTAGGTTGTGGATGTAGGGTACTGTGTTTCACTAAGGAAGAAAGTAGCCAATCCAATTTTCTTTCATGAACTTTCTGGAACATGACATTCTGTAACCACTACGACATCAGAGAAAAAGGGACAAGAAGTCGCCTTCTTTGGATGCAGCCACCATGTCCAGAGGCACCTGTCCTTATAACCACCACAGTGACATGGCTTTAGGTAAATTCTTCCCTGGATTAAGGCTGACTCACACAGTCCCTTTATGCAATCAAACTTAGAGTTAACACTGAGATCTCAAATTACTGTACCCACATTCAGTTAAAAAATAAGAACACTCACATTTTCGTTTCGTAGTCCTTCCAAGCTTTGTCAAAGGGCTTTTTCAAATCCTGTAAACAGAGGCAGCAATTAAGCAGAACTAATCCTCAACTTCTGCGCAAGACAAAATGCCTTATCCTTAGGCTGGTCCTGAATGGGCATTAACTTGTGCAATAAATGGTACATAGAGTCCCATGGAAAATAACCCTGCGCACAGGTTTTAACTGAGATGTGTGGAGTCTCTCTCTCTCTCTCTCTCTCTCTCTCTCTCTCTCTCTCTCTCTGTTACAGGGTCTTTCCATATAGCTCAAGCAAGACTCAAACTCAGTTATCCTCCTGCCTCAGCCTTCCCAGTGCTGGGATTATACAGTATTTAATAGAGAATGTAACAAATGCACACAAAAGTAGAGAGACCTAGAAAATGTGCTCACCACCCAGTTATAATACTATTCCCAGCCCATCCTGTTACCTCAGCTCTGCAAATATTTCAATTTTTCCCTACATATAAAGGGACTCTGAATGGATCTGCCTGATGCTCGTACCCTGATTTGAGTTCAACAATCAGACTCTAGGAGCCGCTCACAATCTCCTAGAGTAGTTGTGTGTCCTCCTGTCCCTGCCATTTCCGGTTTCAAACTCAGAAAGCCTGGCTCCAAAAATTACTGAGCCACTGAAATCCCATCACTATTTCCCACACAGTCACTCTCACCTGAAGAGGGCTCTTCTGGAAGTTAAAACCCTTATTCTCCTGGCTCTTCCATCCACCCCATCGCTCTGCCCCCAACCCCCACAGCCTGGTGTGGAGCACTGGGCCCAAACCGTGTCCATCTGGGCCTGTCTCTCCTCTGCCCCATGCCCTTCCTGCTGGTTGTCTGGCTGACGCCAGGGAGCCCAGGCAATGCTCCTGGGAGTCCCAGCAGCTCTCTCCTGGCACACTCTGTAAGCAGACACCGAGAGGTCGTGGCAGAGTTCCAAGATGGGCCAAGTGGGGCTTCCAGATGTGCTCCTGTGGGACACCCTCTGGCCCTGCCTGCTCCTGGCCCCTCACTGCATTGCAGCCCCAGCCTGTGTGCTTCTATGTGTGTGCAGCAGGGCATATTCCAAACAGAACGCCCTGAAGGACCTCACCTTTCCTAGGAGGAAAACCACCCTTGCCAGCACCCTCTCTCCAGCTGGAAAGCCACTTTTTCCTTGGGTTCCCCTGCTCAGCTGGGGGCCCAGAAGGTTTAATCTACCTGCCCTCCCATCTCTCCTCTTAGGATGTTCACAGCCCCAGTGGCACAATCAAAAAGGCCAAGAGTCACCGTGTTCAGGCCAAAAGCAGCATGGACAGGCAAACTAAAGGACACAGAGAGAGAAGGCTGAAGCCCTCTCACTGCCTCAGGAAGGGGTTGCTTGTGTGGAGGCAACGGCAGGGCAGGTGTGGCCATGACTCCAGGTGACACAGGACTGCAATGTCTTACCCCTTTGACTCCTTTCAGGTCACCTTTCAGCAAGCTGTCCAAAGGGAAGGAGATGATGTTGTTCATGTTCTGAATCTAAAAAACAAAAACAAGAAGAGAAGTCCTTCATTTCCACTTGAATCTAAAGTGAGAAAAGCAAGTGGGTGAGAGAGGACCTTTGGTAATGATTAACCCTCACTGAAGGCCTGGCCTTGCCCCACCCCCCTCGCTGCTTCCTGGCAATGTCTTTCCACACAGGGCAGGTGTCTGCCTAAGGCACTGGGCCTGCAGTTTCCACAGTAATGACCCTACCCTGGTAACAAGCTAGCAAGTTTGTGAAAAGACAATCTCTGCAATGGAGTAAAAAATATCTGGAAACAATCAGTGAAGAACCAACTCAAGAATGCAGCTTCCAACTCCCCTCCCTGTCGCAGCCCAGCTGAGCTGTGGGGAACTGGCCCTGCTCCCTGCAGGGGATGCCCATGTGGAAACAGAAGGGGAGGTGGCCTGGGACTCCTGTCCTGAGAGTGACTGCGGGGGTGTGAGTGGGAGAAGACAGCAGCGTGCAAGGGTAAGGGTGCATGTGTGGGGTGAGTGCAGGAGTGGGGTACAGGGTGCACATGAGCAAAAGCCCTGAGGGTGGATGGAAAGAGGCGCTGGGGCCTTGGTGCCCTCCTTTCTCTTTCTTCCTGTGACAAGCAGGCAGGAGGCACGGGCTTGAGTGTCAGTGCGGACTGAGTGGGTCCTACTGCTCCTGGCCCTCTCGGCCCACTTGGCCACACTGTGGGTAGTGCTCACAGACCAAACCTGAGCAAACTGGAGGCCTCAATGGCTCGGCCAAGCCTAGCAATGGGGGCCACAAAATCCCCCAGGTGGGGAATGAGGTCCAGACAGGTCCTGCACCTGACCACGACCCCAAGCAGGACAAGAGAGTGAACTCTAGAACGGTCCCTTTCTGTCACCCTGGAGCACAGGTAATCTCACTCTGGAGCACAGGAAACTGGTTTTTGGCACCACTGCCATGAACAAGCTCTGGCACCGTGTTTAAGGAAGTATGTGAATTTCAGACAGCTCAGCACATGAAACTTCCAGAGACAAAAACACACTTGAAAAACACTATCAGGATATGTGGTGACACCTGCAGCAGCAGCCGGTCCTGCCAAGTAAGTGACCTGCAAATGACTGTCTTTGCAGAAACGGGTTTTCCAGTTACCTCTACCTCAGGACAAAAAGCTCAACGATGCCTGCCTGCCCTGGCACTCACCCAAGGCACCATGCTACCTGCTGCGACTTGCAGGGATCGGCCCTCAGAGTAAAACCTTAAACACCAAAGGCCTGGTCAAAGGTAAGATCTGTGGGTGACAGGAAGTGACTGGTGACAAATCACAGGTCTGACCTATGACTAACCTCCACAAGGGGGCACGCCCATCCTTCCACAGAGACCCGCGGGCATCTGCACAGCCACCAATCTCTTGTTCCACATTTCCCTCCCTGTGGGCGCCCCACTGGCTACAGCTCTGCCTGCCTGGCTTCTGGTGTCCTCCTCCCTGTGACTGTCCCTCACCATCCTTCCTGTGGCCAGCCCTTGCTGTCCTCTCTGACTCCTGGTCTGTACCCACAGCCATGCCTCCCCGTATTAGCCAGCTGCTGAGTCCTCACCATCTTCTAGACCCTTCCACAGCGCCCCCTCCATGACTCTTGCCCATCCTGGGCCTCATTGGGGCCTCCCCAGCCCTTCTCTGCCCCAGTCCTGCCAGACTCACCAGCAAATACTGGGCTTCTTGCTTCCTACACCAAGACCATCCTAGTCCAATCTTACTGCTACCTCACTGCAACTACCTTATCACCCGCATACCCGGCAACCTGAAAAGCAGTGGCCACCCCACTGAGCCCCCATACAACCCAGCACTCCGAGCTGAAGGAGCCCCAGCAATGCTCCAAAGCCCCTGGTGGGGTAAAGCAAGATAAGTCAGCACTTTTCTGAGCTTATGGTACCTGAGCAACGCATTCAGCAGGGGCTTCCAATGGAGTCCTATGCAGACCTTCAAATCAGACCCCATACAAACAATAAGTGCATGTGAATTCACCAATTCATGTGTCACCAAATTACTGACAGCTACGACAGGCCACAAGCATGACAGCAGATAAAACATGACAACCCCCCACCCTCACCAGAGGACTGCAGACGTGTACACCAAGAACTGCACATCCTCACCAGGCATGGTGAAGCTGGGTTTAATCAGCCAGACTGACTGAGCCAGGCTCGGAGAAGGGAAACTACCCAGTGACCCACCCTGAGGTGCTGCCCAGTCAGCCATGCGGTCCCCAAAGCCCTCAGCAGTCACAGGTATGGATCAGTTTGGGCCTAAATTCCCCATGGCCAAGGCCATGTCACTGTGGACAAGGGACAGAGATGCCAGGGGGACCACGGCTCAAGGCCCCAGCACAATGCAGCTGTATGGTGGCTTTGTGCAAAGGGTACAAAGGGCTTCTAGGCTAAAGATGGTGTCTAAGAAGCATCTGGCAGGCTTTACACTGAGGGCCTGCACAGGGACAAATGCCCCTTGAGCGGGAGAAACAAGGCTCTCCACAGCAGGGAACGGGAACCTCAGTCTCCATGTGGTTCACATGTCTTTCCCGGGATGAGCTGGTGCTTCACTGAAGTCAGAACTTGGATAGGGACAGCAGACACAGTGGAGAAGCAAACAACCCACACACACCCATGCCCTCAGCCTCTGCTTTCCGTTTGCATTTACCAAGGCCATTCACAGGCCCGTCTCCCGTGAAGTGGGCACGGCCAGTGACATACAAATTCAAGGACTAATTGCAGCTGTGGCGAATGCTAACAGGGGGCGCACATAGCGCTGTATGGTGGCAAGAGGGTGCAGAGGGGCAGGGGTCTAGGACATGGAGCAGCAAGACAGAGCCTGGGTTTGCAGGAACTCACAGCCTCACGGGAGCAAGCTGCCCATTTCAGTAAGTAAACTACCAAGGAAGGCTAGGGAATTTCACAGAAAATTACTTCTAGCCCAAACTCCAGGGAAGTCTATTTGGCAGGGCATGAGGGACAGAGCTTTAAAGGACAGAGGAGGATTCTGCTTTGCCAGACGGCAAAAGGAAGGGCAGAGAGAGTGGGCCAAGCCTGGCGTGGGTGATGGAACCTCGTTAGTTCCAGGGCAGCAGAAGGTGACAGGTAGAAAGCGCTCTTGGGCACCAGGTCAACCGAGGAAATCTGGGTTTCACTCAGTCAATTATTTTTTTTTCCCTTGGAATTACTTATATGAACTAAAATAGAAACTATGACTTTTCTGATCCAAACCAAAGCATTAGAGACAGAAAGTAGATCAGCAGTTGCCTGGAACAGGGGAGATGGGATTCATGTGAGGACAGGAGGGGTCCTATGGCAGGGGGAAAATATCCTGGAACAGATGCATGGCGGGGTAGGTGCCTGTTGGTACAGCTGCCAGAAAGCTCGTATGTTTGAAACACTATGTCAAATGTCAAATGTCAGACATACCTCAACAAGTTGTTTGGGCTGGGATGGAGCTTAGTGTCAAAGGTGGAAGGCCCTCAGTTTAATCCCTAGCACAGCACAGCCAAAAAAAAAAAAAAAAAAAAAAAGAAAAGAAAAGAAAAGGAAGCCGTTTGTTTGTAAAAGTAACTGTGACAAATAGCAATGGCAGGGCTTATAAACCTCCCACACTCAAGGATCTCGGCCCACCTGGCCCCCACGGAGGAACACTGTGACTTGGGGCCCCTTTTCTGGGCCAGGCCAGAGGACAGGTGTGGGGAGCTAGGTCCCTGCAGGCTGGGCCTGCAGTGGGAAGGAAGCAAGGTCGAAATCCTCCCCACTCCGAGTGTGTCAGGAAGTGAAAACTGCAGCCTGAAGGTGATGCTCGCCACATGTCAGGCTTCCCTGGCCTTGCCTATGAGTAATGAAATCTTATGGGAAGAGGTCAGTGGACTGGGGGTCACTCTGTACAGCACTGAGCACCGAGGAGGTGTCGGCATCACCCTACACTCCAATTTTCTTCCAACACCCACGTTACATAAAATGCTTTCTCAAATGGCGTGCATATCTGAATACAAATCCGAACGCTTCATTGCTGCCGTTAGCTCTGGACCAGCGAATACATCATCTTTTGAAATAGCAGTCCTCCCTTTTTACCTCCCTCTCCTTCTTCCCGCCTCTGCCTTTCCTGAGTTCACCTGGACAGGTCTGATGAGAGGAGTCACTTGAGCCAAAGGTCTGCGATCTCACAGTACAAAGAAAGGGTCCAATTTGCCGAGATCAGGAACAAAGTCATCATGCTAATGCCACGGCTGCTTCACAGGGACGCAGCGAGGGAGGGCGTACACAGTCCACCAAATAAGTCATCTTTTCACACCATTCCTCTGAATTACTTCTGGGCTTAAAATCCTTCCCTACAGCCCCGCCACCAAGCTCTGGCTGTAGAGACAGCTCCAATGTGGAGCCCCACCCCAAGAAGCTAAGGTGCTGGTCTGACTCAGGCACCCAGTGACTCCAACCTTGCTCAAGGGTCCATCTGCAAGCCTGAGCCCAGGGTCTTCACGTGGCTTTCTGGTTTCAAGCATCAGCCCCACAAAACCGGGCAGAATCCAGCTCTGCCTCACTAGTCTAGGAAAGCATGGGTCCCCCTGGGCAACTCTCTCTGTTTTCCCCACACAGAGCTGGGGGGATCTGTGCCATTCATTTCAGATGCCCCATTTGTGAGAAACTTGGGAGGTGGGAAAGACAACGCTTTGAAATTTTTTTAGCTTGAACAGATGCTGCTGTAACACTGAGAAAAACGGAAACCCAGGCTTTGGAGAACAGCAGACCATCTGCACGCCTCGGGCAGAGGCCAGCACTTCGGGGGTGTGACAGAAGGGCATGCTCAGCTGAGGGGTGGGTGCCGTGAGAACCTGGAGGCTGCAGCAGCTGTCAGGTGCAGGATGCGTCCAGTCATCGAGGTGCTGGCCCAAGATCTGGGACCCAGTGGGCGAGGTAGAAGCACTGGGCTGTGTGGCATGCTGTCCAGCAGGATTGACAACGGCTTCCTGTACCTCTCAGACTGTAGTTCCTCAGTTGTGCTGGCTGCCTTTCTACAGCTACCTGGGGCTGGTCACACTGCACAGACACAGACAGACTCCACCAGTGCAAAGCAATGGATATGCAGCAGATGGCTTTGAAAAACACCTTTAGTGGCTCTGTTGCGATGTTCACTGATATGCAGCAAACTGCACATGGTTACATCTCTGACATACTCATACAGTCATGCAACGGCTGTCAAAATTTACAGTGAGCTGGGCATAGCAATGTACACCCATGATCTCAGTACTCAGGAGGCTGAGGCAGGAAGACCGCCCTGAGTTCAAGGCCAGTTTGAGCTGCATAGTGAGACCCTGTCTCAAAAAAAAAAAAAAAATCGAGACAGTAAACACACCCATCACTCCCAAAGCTCCTCAACCCCAACCGGGTTCCCAGGAAACCACTGAAAAATCTGCATTTCCCAGAACTTCACAGACAGAGTCGTATAGTATCTGTGCCTCTCTGGATTCTTTCACAATTACACTGAGGCTGTGATTCATCGGGCTGTTGTGCATCCGGGTGCTGGCTCTTTGCTGCTGAGGGATGCTCTGCAGTGCGAGTATGTCACAGCAGGTCTGTCGTCCTGCGCCTGTGGTGGGGCTATCCAACTGTCACCAGCCAGGGGCTGCTGTAGGGAGTACAAATGAAGCCATGACCATGTGGGGCATGGGTCGGCACAGCTTTTTAGAAGGTGGCACTGGAGCAGGGCACAGGGTAGCAGCCCCAGGAGGCTCTGGTGGAAGGACACAGGCAGTGCTAACACCAAGGTCCTGCAGAGGAGTGCGCTCAGCCTCTGAGCACCAGGCCCTGTGTGCTTTCCTGAGGATGCTTTCTTCACAGCATGGGCACCTGGCAAGAAAACTTTGTGGAGAAGCAGGAGGAACTCGGTGAAATGGCCTGAACAAGCCACTACCTGGCCCGGGGCCATTCAATCTCATTCAGCCTTCCCAACACCACCAAGTGGCAGAGGCTGATGCCCCCATTTTAGAGACAGGAAAATAAATGATTAAGTCATCCACTTTCCCCTCAAATCACACGACTGAAGAGAAGCAGAGCTGGTCTGAGAATTTTGAAACCTGAGCTCCTCCTACTTCCTCGCTAGCAGCACTGCGGATGGAACCCAGGGCCTTCGCCGTAAGCTGCATTCCCAGTCCTTTTAGTTTTGTTACTTTGAGACAGGATCTCACTAAGTCACTAATTTGCCCAGCCTGGGTTTGAACTTGTGACCCTCCTGCCCCAGCCTCTCAAGAGTGTTAGAACTCCAGGCATGGACCATCATGCCCAGCTCACTGAGTGGAAATGGATGAAACCTTCGTGTGCTGGGCACTGACCGTAAACAGCAGTTGCGCATGCACAAGGAAACTTCTGCGGCCACTTCTGCTAATGGTGTAAGAGAATTCCCCTGGCTGAGGCACAGTGCTGTCTTAGAGCAGGGCAGCGCCGGTGCGCACTCACAGACACAGCCTGCACCCTCTGCCCACGCACGCTTGCAGAGGGCCTTGAGAGCAGATGCGCCCAGTGCTGTCTCTCCGGCACAAGAGCCGCTCTGATAGCTTGTTTAATTAAAAAGGAGAGGGGGAGCCCAGGCTGATCTTGACGGTTTAACACAAACTGAAGATCAAAACCAACTGGCTGCCAAAAACACACTGGCAACTTTCACACCAAAAGAAAGCAGTAAAATTGCTGACCTGGTTTCTGTTTGTAATGCCTTTCTCTGGCAGTCATGTTTTGATCTTTCGGGGTTTTAAGCGGAGAGAAAATGCTGAGCCTCTGTCCCCTCTCCACTGGAAGAGGTGCTCAGGCTGCATGCAGCGGTCCGCCTGCCGCTGAGCCCTGTTGAAGGCTGCTGGGAGGCGCAGAGGCAGCATGGGACAGCCCAGGACTCCGCAGTCCACACCTCGGCACCCACAGGACGTGAAGGGCTGGTCAGCCACTGACCAAGGACAAGAGTGCCTTTTCAAATGTGCCAAACAACCCAGGTTAGAAAGAATTTTCTCGGACATCAGCTAGACCTCAGGCGCCAGACACGTCACTGTCCCCCAGAGCCAGAGAAGAAGTCGCCAGTTCTCACAGCAGGTGCCTCTGACCAGCCGGGGAAGCAGCCTAGGTCCTGGGGGGCTCCTGAGCCATGCACATTCAGGGCCCCACCCCAGATGTGTGCAATGAGAGGCCTGGGATGGGGAGCCCTCTGGGCATGGCCTCACGCGCTTCTGGGTCCAGGGTTAGCCTGTCTATGAGGTCGTGTTTGACAAGTTCCAGGGGCGCTGGCACCCATGGTCTGCTCTGCAGCGAGGTTCCTGGGGCTTTAGGATGCCTGCACCTCACCTAGGGCTCTTACCCAATTTGGATCCCTTCCAGCAGGCCCAGGATGGTCTGAATTTCTAAGGAGCCCAGGACCCCACCAGTGCTCTGTGGGTTTGACACCAGGATCCCTGGGTACCAACCAAATTCTGCCCAAGCGTTCTGCACACAAAATCTGGACAGTACAGGTATTGACATGAACTGTTGAGTACTAGATTTTAAGTAATGATTAACAAACAGCCAAAAATCCTCAAAGAAAGGGGAATGCAGCGAAGACACTAGGTCTTGAACAGATGTCTACAGCTCTGCTGAAGGCTCCATAGGGAGAAGCGAGGCTGGATTCCTGGCTGAGCACAGCGCCCCCAGGAGGAAACAAAGGGGCACTCTGTCTGCAGGGCCCCTCTTCTGTCTGTCAACCTCTTCAGCCACCAGCTCCCTCCCTGCCCCAGAATAAGGAGGCCTGCGGTCTCCAGCTGCCACCAATGCTCCTCTTTTGGCTGTGGCAACGTGGACTGAGCCTTTACAGAGAAAGTCAGGGCAGAGCCACTGCAGCCTTCCCAGCATGCAGCCAGAGGGCTGCCCTGCACTGACCTTCCTCCCTCCGCTCCTGCCTACTACACAGGGCCTCCGAGATTTGGCACAAGAGTTAGCGGTCCCCACATTGCAGCAGTTGACCTTTGAGCAGCCGGCAACTGAGAAAGCTCATGATGACAAAAACAGAAACAGGCCCTATTTTGATGCTCTCATCCTTTCCAGTGACTGTCTGCTAATGCCATGACCTAACTCAGTCAAGAAGCTCTGAAGACATTTGTTTCTAAGTCTTGTGGTCTCCCTGTGTGCAGGTCATGCGAGTTCATCTTGGATGACTCTGCAGGACTCCCCCGCCTACCTCTGCCCCAGGGACCCAGAGGTCCAAGGCTTCTGGTTTTGGAGACTATAGCCCAGAACCCCAAAGGCCCTCAGTGGTCAGCAGAGCATGGTGCATGTTAGTAAAAACCCAGGCAGCAGTTCTAGGGAGCTCATGCATGGACAGCACCTGAACAGTGCCCAGGCCTTGTCTCTGCAACTCCCCATCCCTGTGCTCAAGGCCTTGCTATCCACACTCTCCCACCTTCTGGGACCTCTGGAAACCCAAGGACCATTGGAATAACAAGGAGGTAGCATTGTCCTCATCCAAAAAAAAATCAGCATAGAAGTTCAATTTAAACATGTCAATTAGATGATGTGCTGCATTCAAGATTGGGGTCTGACAGTATCCCTGTTTTGCACTGTTTCACTCAAACTAGGAACGTGCCCTTATTTTTGGCTGCAGACTGGTGAGTACAGAACCAGCTCACACACTGAGGTCTCACAAGTCTAAGACTAGGAGCTCCCAGTTTTCTATGAGGCAGATATTGTTTGGTGTCCAAAGTAACTGGCAGGTAGTTAGCTTCCCATCTCGGGGATAAACACTTGAGCTAAATAACTTGTGAGGAGGAAAGCTTTACTTTGGCTCTTGGTTTCAGCGTTTCCCTCTGTGGCTGTTTGGAGTCTGTGGCAAGGCATGAAGAACATCTCAGTGGGGAGAATGTGTTATAGCAGAGCTGTTCACCTCATGGTGGCCAAGAGGCAGAGGGGAAGATTCTCCAAGATCCCCTCTCAAGGCCATACCCCCCCCCCAATGACCTAACTTCCTCCCCTGAGGCTCCACCCCATAAAGGTGACCCAACCTTCAACATACTAGACTTTGGGGGGCACTCCAGACCCAAACTGTGGGCTTTGCCCCTTAGAGAGGCTCTAGCCTTTATGCCCTCCACTCAACCCTATGGGCCCCTAAACTGCCAAAAATTCAACAAGCCACATCATCTTATCTATTCTGTGGATATTAGAGGCAAGCACTGACAGCAATAAACCCAGCAACCAGCATGAAAAAGAATCAGAATATTAAAAAGATGACTGCCAACTAGAAGCCTCATAGTTGGGGATGAACCTAGGGGTGGATACTCTCAAATGCACAATCCAAGAGGGATTTTCCTCCGATTTCTGCAGCATCCACAAGTTGATATCACCAGCAAGGCCTATGTCCTCCTCCCAAAAGGTAGCATTAATGTGGTGGACCAGTCCATACTTTATGGAAGCTGAACGATGCAGAGACATGGGGCCTGTGTAGTATACAATGCAGCCAGGTGAGATGGAGCAGCTCCCATCAGGCAAGGCCATCACCTGCCAGACACAGCCTGTCCCACAGAGCCACAAGCTGCAGCTCACCCCAACAGGACCTCACTAGCTTCCTTCTGTTCTCTAACTCTGGTCACCTGTGATAAACCCTGGTGACTCGGGGACACGCTGCTTGGTGGTGGACGCTCAGGCTGCCCTTCAGTATGCATGAGCTGAAACTCCTCAGCCCAGGCCACTCCTGGTCCCACACAGTGGCTGGATCCTCAGCCTGGTGCTGCCAACCTCTACTTCCAACTGATGCCAGTCTCCACAGTGAGCATGTTCCATGGACCACGAGCTCTTCCTGTCTGTCCTTGAGTCAAAGATGGTGGGAGCCCTTCAGGACCCAGTGTTCTACTGCAGCCTGTCATTACCCAGCTGCTGCTTACCACAGAAGTGCCTGGAAAATCCCTCCAGGATTCGCACTTCCATCTGGGAAAAGGGAAAGACCCAAGATGCCAGCTGGATGTTATGAATGTTCAGCATCACAGACGTTACATTCCTGGAGTTGCTGGTTTCTCCCTATAATCTGCATGACTGATGGGGAAAGTCCCAGGCTCTCTGAAGGCGAGAACTGCCCCATGAGGAAGAAACTCTTGCTTTAAACCAGGCTGACCTTTTCTGTGGATATTCCAATTGCTTCAGAAACATCCTTTCAGGCCTTGAAGCAGGCAGGTGGGAGTTATTCTTTCTGGACCAGAGGTGGAAGTAAGAATCTTAGCTATACAGAACTGAAATGTTTGTTAAATGCTTAAGGGAAAGCAAAGAAAAGACTGAAAATGTGAGGTGGGACAGTTGTGACTGAAAACAGGAGTAAGGGGCTGGGGATTTGGCTCAGTAGCATAAATGCCTGCCTGGCAAGCATGAGGTCATGAGTTCAATCCCTGGTCCAAAAAAAAAAGAAAACAGGAGTAAGCAGGCAGACAAAATACTGAAAAAGGAGAATTCTTGAAGCAATCCAGCCTCAGCTCAGTTCCTCTGAAGCTGCTGTTCTTCATTCCTAGGGGTGAGGGCTTCCCCACCAGAAGGGCTGCTGCATCAGACCTGACAGATGCTGATTTGGACTCAAATAAGACAGCTTTATCTTTTCAACCTTTGCTGGGAAACAGGGCCAAGAATTCCACCTCCAAAAAGTAAAAGCCAAAATGAACGCAATGCTCAGGTACTTAAAGCTAAGTTCACAGATCTCAAGGACTAATGGGCAAATCCCTCCCACTCCCGGCCAGCATGGCCTGTGCTACCCATTAGAGAAGGGGAGGAACCCCGCCTGCCTCTCCTCTGCACTCTGCCCTGTGCTGCCTGCTCTTCCTATCAGTCCTCTTCTCCAAGAATCTAACCAGGAGACTTGCTCCTTTAAATGTCACAGTGGAAACACCACAGGTTTGGTACAGGAAGGCCTGGATCTGAATCCCAGCTCCACCCCTCGCTTAGATAAGTCCTGCTGTGATTCAAAATGTGCATGTTAAGAAGGAGGTGTCTGGGTCCTCCCACACAGCCACCACCAGGCACTTGCCACACTGCAGTCAGCGCTTCCCACAGTGCGAGAGCTCTACTCCCTGCAGTGAGCAGGACCGCAGTCTAGACCTGTGGTGAGCTCTGAAGTCCTACACGTGGCAAAATCACGGTGTGATGAGCAATGTGCCAGTTCTGACGTCCAGGTACCCCCTGCTTTCTACTTTTGCAGAAAATTTAAAAAGAAGAAAGGTCTGCTTTAAGCATGCAGCAGCCTCTGTGGGTAACTGAGTACAAGCTGGAAGGCCCTTCTACTCCAGGAGGCCAAGACCCTTGCAAGGGCCTTGGTTAACCAGTTTATGAAGCAGAGATAACACTTACCCATCTTAGGATTGTGACAAGGACTAAATAAAATAAAACATGTAAAACACACAAAATCAAGTCTGGCATTATCTCCATTTAACAGATGAGTACATTCAGGCAGTCCGCAGACACAAACCTAGATGTCTGGGGCTGGAGGGACTGGGCGAGCCTTCCCTGACCTGTCGCAGGCTGCTCACCGAGCTTCTGTTCAGCAGCCCTGCTGGGGACACACTCTGCTGCCCCGCTGGGATGCCCTCTTGCTGCTGCCCTCCCACACTGAATCCTGCTCCCAACTCTCTAGCCCGCTTTCCTGGCTTCATTTTGCAAAAGAACTTCCTGTGGGAGTTTTGCAGCGATGACACACAGGACTGCAGCTTTTCGAGCCTCACATCTCTGAAAACATCTTCAGTTCTATGCTTCTGATCAGCGCTGGGTCTGAGTCCAGGGGCAGCTATTTCTGCGGGGCTTCAACAGTGTTGCTCCACCCCTTAGAGTCCCAGAGATGCTGTGGAGAAGCCCACTGCTGCTCTGAACATGGACCTTGTGTGCTCTCTGGGGACTGTGAGCATGAGTGGTGATTTGCCATAAAGATGGGCACCTGGGGGCCTCTGTCTAGAGGCACAGGGCAACTGTGTGCTGCATCCCAATGTCCCCTCCCTCTGTCCTTTTCCAGAAACACCTGTCAGCTGCACGTTGGACTTTTATCTGTTTCCTACTTGCCCATTTTGCTTTTGTTTTAATCTATTTCCTAAGAGATTTCTTCTACTCCAACCCTTCTTATTATTATTTTACTGTTATTAGTCTTTTTGAGATAGGGTTTCACTATGCAGTTCAGGGTGGCCTTATACTCAACTCTGTAGCCCAGGCTGGCCTTGAACTCACAGTGATGCTCTTGCCTCAGCCTCCTGAGTGATTTTATACTTTCTTAAATGAATGGTCTTCTTTTGCCCTTCTTTAACAGTCACTCACAGTCTGCCTCCTCTGACATAGTGCCTCTTCTGATTTCTTTTAATGTTTTCTTCTGCACTTTGCATGGCTGTTCTCTCTTCACTTCTTTTTTTCTGCTTACTTTGGTTTCTTCCACCCTGGACACCATCTCTGTGAGCTTACAGGTAAGTTACTAGAAGTTGTGGTGGTTAGGGTAGAGGGTCAACTTGACTGGCTTTGGGATTCATCAGGGGAGATGGTGCAGCACACCTCTGGGTGTCACGGAGGGTGACCTTGGTGGACTCTATCAGCTCCCTGGCCTTTTCCTCTCTGGCATTGTTCTCCTGCTGTTTCCCAGCTGCCATGAACTGAGCATCTTTCTGCTGCCATGCCCTTCTACCATGACATTCTTGCCCTGGAACAGTTGACCATGGACTATATCACTTGAAACCACGAGCCAAATTAAACCTCCCCTCCTCCTTTAAATTGTGGGTGTCAGGTACTGTGTCCCAGCAACAGGAAAGCTGATGAGTCACTGCACATGGATGGAAGGGCTGGGGGGTTAGGCAGCAGGTGTTTAACCAGGGTACTCTGCATGTCACCCTCCATGGTACTGGGACCACATAGTTTCTCTGGTTTGGAAAAAAAAATCCTCCAGTTTCTTCTGACTCAGTGATGAACCCCCACAATGAATGCCTGCCAGAACATGAGGGCTGAGGGCTCTGCTGCTCAGCACCCAGCTCAGGGCAGGGACAAAGAGCAATGAGCTTGATCAGAGCCACAAGAGATTTCAAACTCATCTAAGTAAAAAACTTAAAGCACAGTGACAGCTTTTAATCTTCAACACTTCCAGTGGAAATATTTGAAGCTAGGGAGAGAGACCAAGAGTTTTAATCATCTTACTCCCTGTCCTTCCCATTATTAACTCATACATTAGGTTCCCTGGTTTCTGCCCTTCTAAGGCCAGACTCACAAACCCACCACCATCACCAGTTCAAGAATGATGAGGTGGTTTTGCACTTGTTATGAGCTCACTAACGGAAGAAATGAAAAAGATGCTGCTATTTGCGGCCTACAGAGAGAGCATTATTGAGTTCCGGACCCAGTCTTCTGCGACCTTTAGGAGAAGCCAGGGAGGAAAAACAGGAAAGACGTGGGGGCAATCCCCAGGGCCTGTTCCCTTTGGGGAAGAAACCACCCGGGCAGGGTCACAAGCGGCCCTTGGCTGCCCACTTCTTCAGAATTCTGTTCCCACGGCGAGGAAGGCTCAGGGCTGCCAAGCTCAAGAAAGGCTCAATTCACCCACCCCGTTACACCACCGTTACTAAGCAGCCTGCACACAGCCGATACCAGCCCCACACTTGCAATAGTTCAGAAAGTCGAGACGTTCCTCTCAGCCCTGCTTTTTTAGGCTCTATATTTGGGAGCATGAAAGGTCTTTTAAATATTCATAGTAAGTTTTGTGCTTTGATGATAGGTTACCTGGCTGTGTAAGACGGGTATGGAATGTATTTAATAAATATTATCATTACAAATGCCTGCTGTAATTACCAGCGACAGAGACTGTTCTACACGGTTTAGAAACTATTAAAATCCGAAGCCAGAGGCCCTTAAAGAAGATGAATGAATCTACCTGTTATGTCCTGCAGCTGGGCATATTTAAAATGCCAAGCTGAATTTTAAAAGTCCTATTACAGTAAACACTACAATTTTCAACTTTATTCCAAATTCACCTCATGTATACAGAAAATATGATTCTTTCAAGATCCACAGGAGCTGTAGAATGTTTTCCTAGTTTATTAAACAAAATGCATTCAATCTCACCCGAGAAAGGCAATGACGGAGGCATCTTGCATGGCATAACCACACACATGGGAACACTGACCAGGTTTTTGAATAGCGCCGTCAACTCCTTGGTGAACACCGAGAACTTCAGGAACGCGCTCCCTAAATCCGGGTCATCTCTGCACACGCAGTTGCCGCCGAACTTCTCCAAGGCCTGGGTGTACTGTTCCTCGTTCTCCACGTGCGCTGCAAGCAAGGGAAAGGCCGTTAGCAGAGCGCCGGCCCTACCCCGGCCTGCCAGGTGTCTCTCTGTGGTGACTAAAACCAACACATCAGCCAGGTAGAAGTCAGGGAATGCTAAGCTGCTGGCATGAAGGAACTGCTGCCCTGACAGCAGCCCACTGTGCTGGTGACAGATCCCAGGGAAGTGTGGTGACCAGGAGGGAAAAAGCCCTACCACCCAGGCCAACAATCTGACACTGAGGGGTCTCCTGGCTCTCACACCTCCCAGGACCCCTCCTCAGCCTACACACTTGGCCCCCTTCCTAGAAACTCGGCCAGAGATGCCGACACTCAGCCTGGGCATAAGGACACCCACTGTGGCCACGTCTCCTAACGCAGGGACAGCGGTGGTCTCTGGCACCTAGCCCAGGCAGCACAGGCCTGCTTGTGCCGCTGCTTACCCTGCCTAGGCCACCCTCCTTGGCCCCCGACTTCCCACTCAGATCTCTCAGGAGCCCCTTCAGCACCTCTCCCATGCTTCGTTTCTGGGTGACACTGAGCCTTCTGCAAATGCCTGGAGGAAAGGAACCAAGCTGTATTTGTCTTTGTCCCTCCATAATGCCTAACATGCACACAGTCTGGACAGGAGAAGCGAACTGCCTTGGCCTCCCGGCAGCACCTCAAGACTGAAAACCTGGACTCCGAGTCTCCAGCTCGACATTCTCAGTCTTTGGTGGACATCAGGACAATCTGCAGACCTCTACCAATGACAGAAGCCCACCTCACTCAGACTTGAGTCAGAGCAAGAGGAGGGAGTGCGGCAATTCTGATAAATATCTGTGGCTGAATTTAAGCCCACACCACCAGCCCAGGCCTATGCAGAAGAAAGCGGCCAAGCTGCAATAAAACAACTGTCATCTGCACAGACTCATGATCTGTCCATGTTCATAATTTTAGTCCATGCTGCACTCCCTCCACAGAAAGACTGAGTGGCCCCTGCACCCCCCAACTCTTCTTCAGGGAACTAAAACCACTGTCGGCCAATGCCAGTGTCAATGCTGATCTTAGACGGGAAGACCAGGGCAAAGAGGGGACCAGAGCCCTGGAGCCTGAACCAACCCTACAGCTCACAAATCACCTGTCTACCTGCCCTACTGGGGAAGCCATGTGTTCTTGCCCCCCAGGGGCGTGTAGGTGTCTTCGAGCCTTCTAAGGTGGGTTAGCAAACACAGGAGAAAATTAATTTCAATATTCAAGTTTTTTCCTTCCTAAAACCATTCCAGAAGGGAGCCAAAGGATTCTAGATAAATATATTTCCTCTCCCCATCCTCCTTTCTTTCATTGTTGAGAACTGAAGCCAGGGTCTCTGTACCAAGCTACACCCCCAGCCCTTTAAGACTTTGTTTTGAGACAGGGTCTGCTATTCACTAAGTTGCCCAGGATGGCTCTAGGTTGCATTCTCCTGCTTCAGCCTCCCACAGTGCTGGGATGAGAGGTGAGCACCACTGTGCCTAGCTAATTAGACAAATTTCTGAGATCACATGAGGCAGAGAAACAGAGACAGAAATACACAAGCACACAAGTATACATGTGCACACAGCTCCCAGTGTGGCATCACAGAGGGGCCCTCTGACAACCTTGAAGTCAAGGTCACATTGGCTGGGCCTTTGCCCTCAGCAACAGCAAGGGCTGCAAGAGACTCCTAAGGACACAGACAGCACCCCGGTGTACAACAATGGCAAAAACCACAGGTGACCTTTGTGGAGAGTGCAAACAGTGTGCTTTTTTTCCAGATCTCAAGTCATCTATCCTTCCTGATGATGCCAGTAGGACAGGGCTTGAAAAGATCAAATAACCTGCCCAGGAAAACAGAGCCCAAAGGTTTCCTCCTCAGCCACACTGTGCGTGCTTCATAGCTAAGCTATCTACCTGCTCCAAACCCAAAATGCTCACTGTTTACGTCTTTCAATTAGTTCACAGACAGATCAACAATTGCTTCTATTTCTATTTCAGAACGAGTGAATGGTGACAAGCTGGTCCTTCCAAGCCACATGCTCTTTTGTCATTATCTCAAAGCTGCCAGTCAGGACACAGCAGTCCCAGGGTGCTCAGAGCCGATGGTCACTACAGCTGTCCATGGGGTAGGAGAAGCAGAAGGGCAAATACCAGGCCTCAGCTTCCTACCCAGCCTTCCAGTTGCTGGGACACAGTACCTGACACCCACAATTTAAAAGAGGAGGAGAGGTTTAATTTGACTCATTGTTTCAGGGGATTCGTCCATGATCAACTGGTTCCTGGGCAAGAATGTCATGGTGGAAGGGTGTGGCAGCAGAAAGATGCTCAGGTCCTGGTTGCAGGGAAATGAGGGTGAGGGGGTATAGCTCAGTAGCACAAGCATCTGCCTGGCAAGCGCAAGATCCTGAGTTCTATTCCTGGTTAAAAAAAAGCAAAAAACTGAGCAGGGGAACAGTGCCCAGAGGAAGGGGATCAAAGGCTTCCCAGGAATGCCAATGGGGAGGTACAGTGGCACCTCCTTCATAATACTACAGGATATAGGCACAGAAGCAGGGCAGGAAGCCCAGCACGGCAGTGCATGGCCATAATACCAGTACTCAGGAGGCTGAGGCAGGAGGATTGCGTTAAGTTCAAGGCCAACCTAGGTTACACAGTAAGGTCAAGGTCACCCTGAACTACATAGCAAGACCTTGTCTAAAACATAAATTAATAAAATTTAAAAAACAGGGTAGAAGAAAAGCTGAGAAATCAAGGAATCTCATGATATCCTTCAAAATGGTTCTGGGGGCTCAGTGGTATGGCAGGGGAAGGGACTCAGCACACAGTAAGTGCCTTTAAGGGGAGCTCTTTCTTTCATTTAACCTGGGAACACTAAGAGGTGGCTGCAGTTACCTGGTTTTTATGTGGCTAGTGTGGCACTCAGTGCCCAACTTAGAACCCACAATCCACTCTGCATGCACCAGCAGGATGCTCTGGCCCTGGGCAGACAGGTGACCTGGCTTCCCATTCCAGCACCAACGGACAACAGAGAACTCCAAGCTGCCTTCCGTGCCCCTCCATGGACTGACTACTTGCTTACGTTGGCTTAGCTTCTTTCTTTTTGCAAAAATTCTTTCCCAGGCAAGGTGTGGCAGCACATACCTGCAATTGCAGCCACTCAGGAGGCTGAGACAGGAAGACTGTAAGCTCAAGGCCAGCCTAGGCAACACACCAAAGCGCTGATTCAACAAAAGTTAAACAAAGAGCTGGGCATTTAGCTCCATGCAAGCTGTGTTTAAGCCTCAAGACCAATCAACTAAAAAAAAAAAAAAAAATCTTTACAAATCTTTAAAACATGTTTTTAAACAGCGGAATCCCAGTACTCCAGAGGCTGAGGCAGACTGGGCCATATAGTGAGTTCAAGGCCAGCCTGAACTGTATAGTGAGACCTCGCCTCAAAAAATGAACAAACAAAATAATGTGTTGAACTGCAGCCAGCCCAGGTGATCACCAAGATTTCTGGCTTGTTGTTGCTGTCACTGTTCTGATCTTGGTGCTTTACATATGAAGCTCTTTGATCCAAGGCACTTACCATTTTCCAATATTCAAGCCACCCTTGGTTAGGTCAGTAGAGATCTCTTCATGCCATCCAAGTTAGGGGTTTGGACCTGTACTTTTCACCCTATATATGAACGTGCAGCACCTCAGTGAAGCCCATAAGCCCCATCCTGCACGTCTTCCCAAGGCGCCCGGCATGGTACCCACTGCAGGAACAGGGGACCCCTTGTCCGCCCCATACCACCTGAAGCCACAGATCTTCCTACCAGAAAATAGAAGTCACTGAGTGCACTTGTCTGTCCTTTTCCAAATATACACTTGGAAAAGGAACCTAAAATAAACAGCTTGGGAATAAAGTTTCTGGAAAGAACCCAAACTGGGTCTACCAGCTTTTATTTACAGAACTGTGAAAGCCGTTCTTCCAAGAAGAGCTGCTCTTTCACCTCCGCTGGCGCTCAAATCTACTTATTAATGCAGAGCCAAAGCTCTCTTGTCGTCGTCGTTGGACCCTGGGAAGTGAGCACGCGGCCCAAGGAGACCACGCCAGGACCAGGCCCCGTTCCTCCCGGCTCTGACCTCATCCGGCCTCTGCTGTAAAGAGAGATCAGCCTGAGTCATCTGGAGGAAAATGGACGCACTGGAGACCAGAACGCTACGTGAAATAAGTGAGAGCACATGGATGAGGACACAGCTGCCAAGGTATCTACTGAATAATTTTACAAAAGGGCAAACAGTGACCAGGATGATAACATCCACCCAGGAGAGGGGGTCAGTTAGAACACCACCAATAAAAGAAGAAAGCTCTGAGTGACTCCCCAGGTGCCTTTTCCCACATTCCCTTTCGGGGTGCACATGCCACATGAGGCTGCCCACAGACCCAATGCACCGAGTGAGGACACCCAAGTCCAGATAAGCCTTAGTTTCCTGCCAAATCAGCAGAGATCCCTGGTGTGATTCATGCTGACATTAGCTGTTAAGTCACAGCTTTGGAATTTCTTCTGCTCTGCTATGCTTCCATGATCAACTTGCTGATCACTGCTGAAGGGATTCCATAAGTCACTTTCTTTTTTGTTTTTTTTTGGTACTGGGAATTGAACTCAGGACCCTGCACTTGCCAGGCAGGCATGGTGCCGCTGACCTACACCCCTCAACCCCACAAGTCACTTTCCTAACCAGGGGGTAGAGAGCTAGAAGCTCAGAGGCTCAGACTTGCCGACACTACTAAGTTTCCCTGTCTATGACTCCTACTTCTTCCACAGGGATGGGGTCACCAATCCTTCCAACCACCAGCTCAAGGCTGTGCACCCCGATCCTGCCCTCTCCAACTGGAGTCAAAACTTCTGGTGAAGAGGAACAAGTATACTTTCCTTCCTCAGTGCAGAGAAAGCTCTTCAAACATGCCTTCTCCTTGACCTTTAAAATCCAAAGTTCCAGGTCCTTTGGGGCTCCCCTTATGATGAGGTTCCTCTGGCAAAGTTATGGTTCACAGCTAAAGGTCCCCCCAAAATTCTAAGGGCCCAAAGGTGGGGCTCTTCGGAAGCTGACTGGATGATAAGGGTTTAGAGCTGCCTAGCTGTTAGGAGTTGGGTCTGGTTGGTCGGAGGCGGGGCCTGGAGGCGGGGCCTGGAGGGCTTGTCTCCTCCCACCCCTTCCTTCTGTGCCCCATACCGTGCGCAGCTCTCCTCTGCCAGGCCCCTGTGCAGTGCAGCCCTACCTTGGAGCTAGCAGGCTATGCCTGAAATGTGAGCCAAAATAAACCTCTCGGCTAAAATGTGGATCTTCTGTGTTTCATCCCAGAATGAGGGAAGTAACTAAATCAGGCACTAAGGTTTTGAGGTTCTCAAAACGCTGTTGGATAAGACAACAAACTTCAGGCACTGTTGAGGTTACGTGCGACTCACCTTCAGCACGTTAAACTTGGGATCAACCAAAATCACGTGCGTTTTTTCCTGAAGGACAGAGGCTCAGAGGATGACGCTAAGGTTGCTCCCATATGTGATGCCTGCCCTTCTCCAGGGAGCACCTCACTTGTGTCCTGCCTGGTGCCCTTAAGGCCACCAAGGTGTGTCTGGGAGGCACAGTACACCTGGGTCAGGAATGCAGGGGCTCTGCCTACTGTCTACATAACCTGGCCAAACTGGTACTGTGTCCCTCAGCTGCCCATGGACAGGCCCTAACTCCCACATCGTTGTATGATGAAATGTATAGAAAACACTTACTTAGCATGGTGCTTTGCTTAAAACAAATACTCTTATGAATTCGATGCTCATCACCATCATTATTAGTATTCTACCATCATGTTTATAAATGTCAGCACAGGTACACTTTTTATCACCATGCTATAATCTTTCACTTCTTCTACTGCAGGAATATGCAGCCTGATTTTTGCTTTCTGAAAAGTCCATCACAAATTGCTTTCAAAAATTGCCCAGTTTCAGTGCCGCAGCAGTGAGGCAGAGTGTGTCACTGTATTCTCAGCCAAGCACAAAGAATGACATTGATTTGGTTACTATCTCATGCAACAGGGAGAAAGTTGTGCCATGCATCGTCCTTTCTTAATGTACAGTAATATTTCATTTCCTAAATAACTGCACGGATTTCTTTTGAGCTACTCATTATATGCTATCTACACTAGAAACAGTTTTCTGTATTGATTTTACGCCTATTTTATTAAAATATTCTTCAGGGCACAATGGTACACACCTATAATCCCAGCACTAGGGAGGCTGAGGCAGGAGGGTCACCACATGTTCAAGGTTAGCCTGGGCTACACAGTGAGACCTTGTCTCGAATAAACAAAATAAAACTGTATCATAACTATCAGTTGCAAATAACAAGAAATATCACAGTTATGCAAAGTTATGGGCTCTCATCTTCTTCTACAGGTGGAAGGTGGTAAGGGTTGGAGGAAAAATTAGTACTTGTAGTTTTCATTTCAAGAGTGTGCCATTTCACTATGCTATTCAGACTAAAGGTGCAACGAGCATTAAGAACGTGCCCCAAGTCTTCAAAATACAGTAATGCTAGAGAAACCACACCTCACCGTGAAGCAAGCCCTGCCATGCTGATGGGTAAGAGCCTCAATCAGAAGAGGAACCAAGCCTTCCCGTGAAGCAGGCTCCACCATGCTGATGGGTAAGAGCCTCAACCAGGAGAGAATCCACGCCTTCCCATGAACCAGCTGGTGCACAGGCTGAAAAACCAGAAAAGCATCCGCTGCCACCATTGATTTGGAGGACTCAGGGTGAGATGATAGCAACTGAGGTGACAGGAAGAGCTTGATGCCTGTACTTACTGTCTGGCTGACTCTGTAGGCCTGGGGCTGGTGGTATGGGTATCTACCTGGTGGATGGCAGTGTGCCTTGTGTCAACTGTGGGGATTTCCTCCTGTCTTGTTTTTGAAATCCAATGTTTTGTCCCATTTTATTGTTTTGTTTTATTCCTGTGTCTGGTAACCTAAGCAACCATTTTGAAGATAACAATGTGCAGTATTGTTCTGTTTTGTTCCGATTTACTGTTTTGTTTTATTTAATGTTATGTTTTGATTGGTTTTATTCTGTTTTGTTTTGTGTGATTTTGCTATGTCTGATGGTATGGACAACTCTTAACAAGATACACCATATCTTGTCAAGTTCTGTACCACTTTCCCTGCTTTGTTTTGATTGGCTCTGTTTTGTTTTGTTGGGTTTTATTCTCTTAAAAATTAAAAAAAAGATAGTAATTCTAGAGAAGTCAAAATGAAAGCCTTTTTGCTACTTCCCTCTTGGTCAAGATGAATTTTCTAACCACTGACACGTAACACAAGATGAAAAAAGTCAGCTTCAGCTTCCTAGTAGGAAAAAGCACCGCTGGGTTGAGACAGTTTGGGAAATTTTAGACTAGTAAGAGTTTCAAATAAAGATGAACTGGGTTTTTTTTTAAAGGGGTCAGAGAGTTGTCCGTTAGTCTGTAGGAATAGTTTCTCAACAACTCATCATAGTAAGTACTTTCGTGGATCTGTTCATAAGACCTTCCAGAAAACACATGTGGCAGTGTCATCCTTTTAACAAGTGGCAGCAGACACAATCACTTGCTATTATGTAGGAAGACTATTGTTCAGTGTCCACACAGGACACACCCATGCCCTCCTGGCCCCGTGCAGTGCTGAAAGCAGGACAGAGGCCTCCTGAGACCAGCGCCATGCCCCGAACGCTTGCAGAATGAGCAATCGCTCAGGCTATGTCCCAGACCTGCTGGATCACAGACCTCAAGGGAGTTCCCAGTCACTGTGTTTTCACAAGAGCCCCCAGCAGACTGGGTACACCCTGAGGCTTCAGAACCACTACTGTACGGCAGGGTATTCTTTCCTAAAAGCCCAGACAGTAAATACTAAGGTTTTGCAGGATAAGAAGCAACACTGAGGCCACTGTGTAAATGCAAGGTGAGATGCTAAAAACCATTCTCAGCTCACAGACAGCTCATCAATGTGCTAACCTCTGTGCTAAGGTACCTCAAATCTCCCTCCTTCAGAAATCCACATAAGTCCTCACCTAGAGAATACAGGGTCTTCCCGAATACCCACGGCTTATCTCTAAAACTGTCAGCTTACCTCTCATACCCCCAGGAACCTACAGCAGAAGCATGACAATGGAAGACTGAGAATTTCCTGGGCACCTAAGGCCATCTGCCTGCTCAGTGCCAGCCACTGCCAAGGACACACAGAATCCCAAGCACGATCACATCCACGTCCACAACCTCACCCACCGCCTGTTCACGTCATCTCAGGCAATCCTAACAATCCTAGAAACTAGTGTTAATAACTCCATTTCACATATGAGGAAATCGAGGCTCAGAAACATTATTTTCCTGATGTCACAGATTTTGAGTCATGTCACTAGCTCTTAATCCAGTTTTCTTGGATTCTGAGTTTTATATGACAAAAATCACTATGTCCTACAATGGTCTTTAATCTCAAGGCCTTGCAATGCATTGAGAAACAAAGATCAACAGACATAAAACTCCAGGAGAACCACAGGAAGCAGTACGGCAAGTGTGCCTGAGTTCTAGGGTCCCTTTACTATGGGATCCTACGAGTCAAGTGATTCACCCTGAAAACTCCAAGTGTGCACAAGTTGGGTGCCATAGGGAGAAAAAGTCCCATTGCCCACACGGGTCTTTCCGTCCCAATCCCTGTAAACTGTGACTATGGCTTTTCAGCAAGGGGACTCACCCAAACCCTTGCTAGGGAGATTACCCCAGAGAAATCGCACATTACAGTGCGCACCCCTAGTGTGATGGCATTTGGAGAAGGAGCCATTGGGACCTGTTGGGTTCAGATGAGGTCCAAGATGAGACCTTGGTAACAGGAAACGTGTCCTTCAGTGGAGAGACCCCAGTGAGCCAGCTTCCTTAACACAGCAGGGAAGCAGCTGTCTTTAAGCCAGGCAGGCCTTCCCACCCTCCAGACCTGTGAGGAAGGAACTTCCTGTCGTCTGAGCCCCAAGTCTGTTATTCTGTCACTGTGACCTGAGCCAAAGGTGGTCGCAATGATAGAATTGAGAAAGAAACTCACTGGCCACCCTCTGGCTCAGAGATGGAAGGGGCTGAGACACAAGGATGCAGGGGGCCTTGAACTGGGAAGGGAAGGAAATGGGTTCTCCCTGAGAGCTGGGAGGAAGGGTCTCTGACAAGGCCTTGATCTTAGCCCGGCAAGACCCACAGCTCCATTCTCTCTCAGTTCAATTCTCACCTGCAGAACTGAAAGATACATTTGTCACTTGAAACCACTTGCTGTGTGGGAACTGTTGTTAGGGAAGCAACAGGAAAGGAACCCAGGTGACAGATGAGGAAGGCTGGCCCTGGACCACGAGTGGGCCCCCTGGATAAGAAGGCTGGGGAAGGACAGGCAGGACCCACCTAGGTGACCAGGGCAGGGGACAGGATTTAGAGCCCAGGGTGGGGCTGTGCAAGGATACAGATATCAGTCAGCATAAGTTCACCAACGAGCTGGCAGTCAGGCAGGAGCAGACACAGGTCAGGTGGGGCCAGCCCAGGACAAGCCAGGGCAGCCCCACGCTTTAGGAAAACAAGGATGGAGAGATGTGAAAAAAAGGGAGGGCGGGATAAGAAGTAAATGCTAAGCCGTCTCACTTTTCCCATGTCAAATCTCCTCCCCAAACGGGGGTCTCCTTAGATGTCAAATACTCTTAACACCCTGTGAAATGGGGGCCCACAGAGCAGTAACAAACAATGCACCTAGCCAGCTCTGGTAGCCAGCACCTTCTCCCTTCCTGAATGTGCCTGACTTATTTCTGACAATTGAATCTGTCCCGAGACTCTCCTACTAAATATATTCAAAAGAATGTGCTCCGAAAAGCAGTTCTAGAAAAAGAGCTCCTAAAATGCTGCAAATGGTGTCAGCAACATCACAGGAAAAGTATCTCGTTTCCTCAGGTGACTGGAGGGGGATGATGCTTATTTTGGAATAAAGATTTCAGGACCAGGAATCTGGCTTTTTTTAACAGTCAGACTCATAGCCCTGTAATAACTCAGACGTGGCATGCCATGAGAGACGGGTACAACAAAAACAGGAGATCCCCAAGGTTAGGTGGATGGGCAGCACACTGGACACATGAAACCTCAGAAAGGCCACCGGGAGGGTACCGGGAGCCTTGTGACTCTGTGCCCTCATGACTGTGAGTGGGGTCTGGGACCCACTGACCTCAGCACGACCAAGATGCTCCCTGTCATCCTGCTCCTGTCCCCCTGGTTACAGGGAGACCCCACAGGGTACAGAGGACACCAGGGGCCACCCTCAGGCACTTAGACTTCCCCTGCCCTGAGCAGGGTGCTGTCCCATAGGCTATGACCCACCAGTGTCCTGGAGCCACCATCCTCTTGCTTCCCAGTGAACCTATAGAGTGCTTGATAACTTTCTGGTTTTTTTTCCCAGATTGAGATCAGGATTTATCATTTGCCCACCTGGATTATTCCGACAACCTAGATTATTCCACTATTCTTAAAAAATTTTTAATTTTTTTTTTTTAATAGCACATGTGTGCAGCACACATCCATCATCTTAAAAACAGTTTCTATCACACGCCGGATTGGTGCGGGGCACACCTGCCACCGCCACGTAGCCTGTCGTCTTTCAGCCAGCAGCTGTGATGAGTTTTTCTGATGCACACTTCCAGGTCTAGATGGAGTACAGACTGACAAATGTTATGCATACATTTACTTCGACTGGTTGGTAATGACTGCATATTTACTCATCTTCTTCCCAAACTAGGAAAGGCGAGAACCAGAGCAGAGGAAACAGAAGGGGAACTCTGGTGTGATTCTCAGCGCAGAACAAAGCGCAGAGGCAGGAGTGGTCTAGTGTCCTCAGCAGCCAGTGTGGAGGGCATCCTGCACTCAGGCGACAAGCAAACAATACCCGCTTCTGGAGGTGATGACCAGTGTCCCAGTATCAAGAGTTTAACAGAAACCGCAGGGCAGGAATAGTACTCACCCAGCCCAGAGATGTTTATTGCTTTCACCGATTTCTTCATTTTATAAAGAACCATCCGGTCCACGTCCAAAGCCTACAATACAGAGAATATGCCAATTAAAACGTGTCTGAGCTTGGACACCACAGCCCCAGGGTGCCACCTGTGAGCCCTGCCCCACAGCCCCGCTGCAGTGCCAGGCCCCATGCTGTGCTGGGATGCAAATCCTCCACTGGGGCTGCTCTAAAACAGCAAAGAGAAGGGGTTTTATTAGACTGAAAAAGAACTAGCTCTGTTCCCACCTTATCCACCTGAAGCAGATGGCCTGGTCACAGCATCAGCCAGACACAGCTCTCTGCAGTGAGGTGCACACCGTGCCTCTGTGCCCTGCATGCAGCAAGGCTCCAGCTGGTATGCAGCTGCCTGTGACCCTGTCACATCCCCCAAAGGGGAAGGAAGACTAGGTCTGCAGGACTGCAGATGCAGGTGGTGCAGGGGGAGGCAGGCAATCCACTCCTGATTTCTGGAAAGACCCAGACATGGACCTGTTGGCTGAGGTAGGATGCACATTCCTAAGCCTCCCATATCTTGGCTCCTTCATTCACAAACTGGCAGCAACGAGACCTAGCTTTGTGAAGCCGAGTGATTAAACAGACCCACAAATATTTAGTATTTGGCGAAGACTGACAGACCAGCTGTCACACGGCACTCACAGAGCCTCCTGCACACAGCAAGCACTCAAATGTATCTGTTCAAGGACTCACAAAACCTGAAGACTCACTGACACGAAGGACACTAAAATGTCCTTGGACCTGCACAACATGTGGAGGAGTGCAGTAGTTAACAGTGCCAACCCTAAGCCAAACATGTGTGAACTGGCAGAGTGCTGCCAATCATGGGGCTGCCATGCAGATCGTGCTAGAACGGTGGGGAAGCACCCAGCCCAGTGCCTGGCATCATGGACAATGCTGAGGACAGGTCCCTGTCACACAGCACTCTGTGGCTGAGCACTCAAGAGCCAAGAGCAACGTTCGGAATGGGGACTCCAGCCTTCCTGGGTCACCTCTGGGCTCCAACGGCAGCACTCTCGGGTCCAGCTTTAACGCAACAACGGTGAGTTTACTGGACTGTGTGATCAGTGCTGGCAACTTTAAACAGGAAGCTGACCACTGGGCTTTTCAGAGTAGTTACAATACAAAAAGGTATCTTTATCACACCATGTACTTGTGTCTAAACCCGAAGAATGATGACTTGGGCCATACTACCTTCAACTGTAGGCTCATCCATGGTAACAGATGTCCCCCTGTGGGGTCAATGACAGCAGCGAGGGTGTGCCTATGTAGGGCACATGGAGACTCTACTTCCTGTGTGTGTTCAGTACTGCAGAGGGAACCCAAGGCCTTCAAATGGGGCCACATCCCAGCCCTTTTTTATTTTGAGACAAGGTCCTACTAAATTGCCAATTTGGGCTTGCATTTGTGATCCTCTCGCCTCAGCCTCCCAGAGTGCTAGGATTACAAACATGCCTGGCTTTTCTGTTTAAAATTGCTATGATCCAAAAACTAAAAATATCTGTTTTAAAAAAAGCATTATTTTCTGTCGTGTTGTAGAAAGGGGTTGACGGGAACAGATTCAAGATAATTTAAAAGCCAGGCGCAGAGGCACACACCTGTAATCCCAGCACTCAGGAGGCTGAGACAGTATGAGACTAGCCTGGGCTACAAAGTGAGCTCAAGGCCAGCCTGAATTGCATAGTGAGACCCTGTCTCAAAAAAAAAAAAAAAAAAAAAGAAAAGCAAAGCTTAAAAGCAAAAACAAAAATAGCCTGGCTTAGCCCCAAACTCTCAGCAATCTTCCGCCTCAGCTTCCTGAGCACTGGGATCACAGGTGGGCTCCCCGTAGGGAGCTGATGTTTCTCTCCTTGTGGTGATCATAGTCACCAGCACATCCCAGTACCCAGCAGAGGGCAGGACCTGGCACCCACAGACAGCTGCTGAGGCGGAGGGTATGGCAGATGGGGTGCTGCAAGGTGCTCAGGGTGGCAGGAAGTGGACTGAGGGAAAAGCTACCCAAAGGGGCAGCAAGGGCTGGATCCCTAGTTCTGAAGGGTTGATACTGGATGTAGGCTCCTGAGAATCAGCCTGGGACATCTGCCTCCAGCCTCTGATCGCCACCACACAGGGTGTTGCCGAGGTGAGGTCTACGGCAGCCGGGCACTCTGACAGGTGCCCTCCCCACCATGTCCCGCAAGAAGTCTTGGGAAACACTACCACGGGGGTCTCCTGCCCTGCCACAGAAAGGAAGAGGTGGAGAGCAGGGAAACACTGCTGCTTTCCTCAGTTGTCAAGGGGGAATTGGAAGTGAGGTACGCTGGGTGCAGAGGTGATTTTAATTAAAACCTTGAGAGGAAAAGCAATTCCCTCCCTACTCAAAGACGCGCCCTTCATTATGGCCCCCATTCACAGATAACTGTGATTAAATTAGGTCAGGCCCACTGAGAATGATTAAACCCGAGAGAAAGGAAAAGCCTGTGCCTAGTAATTTATAAAAGCAGCCCTGGAATATTAAAGCAACAAAAATAACAAAACTTCTAAGTCTCCAGAAAGCAAAGCTGTCCACCAGCTTGGCCTGATTCAGCACTGTCCACTCCTCCCAAATCTACCCAAACTCAGGAGAAGGAAAAACACTATGACTTTCCTCAGAATCTGTGTGTAAAAACTACAAACACAAAAATGTAAGACACAATAAACATCTAAGTGGAGCTTGCCTGGCAGCTGAAGTCCAGCCAAACCTCATTAACTCTGAGGGCCAGGACTTGGACTGACATTTTAGTTTGTAAAACAAAGTTTTATTTATTGCATAAACAAGACTGTAGCATCTCTCAAGTTTTTCCAAGGATGCTTCGAGTGGTGGCTCATGCCTGTAATCTTAGCACTTGGGAGGCTGAGGCAGGAAGAGCACTGTAAATTAGAGACCAGCCTAGGCTACATAGTGAGTTCAAGGCCAACCTGATTGATATAGCAAGACCCTGTTGCAAAAAACAAAACAAAAGATGCTCATAATCACATATTGCCAAAGAAAATAAGTGCTGGGCCAGCACACAGGAACGGTGGGCAGGAACTAGATGGCACAGGTCAAGGTGCACCTGCAATGGCAGATGCCACAGCCTTGCCCATCTCACTGTCACACCTGTGTTGTCCAATGCGGCAGCCACAGGCTGCAGAGCGAGGCTGTGATCAAGACAACAACGAGAAGCACATAGATTCAGCTCCTGGGGTCCCACTACCTCACTAGAGGGCTCTAGACACTGGCATCACTCAGGCTTCTCTTCCTGTGTCCCTGCAGCATGGAGGTCACCCTGCAACAAGTCTCCTCCCTGAGAGGGCAGCTCAGCAGCCTCCTCTGGGCCCACAGGTATCCCCACCCAGCAAGGCAGTACCTGTATCTCAATGGCAGGCTGGACAGCACAGCAGCCTCCACCACCTGTGAGGAGCTGGCTGGGCTCAGGCGGCCACAGGACAAATCTGGCCACAGCCTGTCTGTGCCAGACAAAAGGTTGGTACAGGTGGATGCTTCTGGTCGGATGGGGCTCTGGGAAGGACCCACTCAGAGAAACATCATCCTTCCATGCTTCTTATCAGCAGCCACTCCATGGCTATGCTTGGGTTACTATGCTTGGGTTTCACTAATAAAACTTCTGCAGAAATTTATTTCCTTTTTTCTTTTGAGCCAGGGTCTCACTGTACAATTCAGGCTGGCCGTGCAATCACTATGCAGCCTGGAGGCCTTTGAACACACAGCCATCCTCCTGCCTCACCCTCCTGAATGCTGAGTTTGGAGGTATGCATCACCGCACCCAGCTCTTTTCTCTATCATATCTTCCTTCTAGAAGCACAAAACTTCAGCTATGACAGGTGCAGAGAACCATGCAAAACATGTCTCCACAGTGTCAGCCGGCCCCACTCCTGGTGCTGACCTGGAAGCACGACCAGCTTGCACGGCGGGCGGGAAGGAACTGCTTCCTCTCTGGACTCCAAAGACACTGTCCTGGAGAGGCCTACAGACCCAGCCTCACCCCTGGAGCTGCCCCTGCACTCCACCCTCCTCCCCAGCGCATCTCCTCTGATCCACAAAAGGTCAACCTGAGCGGAAATGGCAGTTGTGAAAGACAGTAGATGAAACGAAGCCACACACTCTCTCAGATCTGTGCCTCTGGGGCAGCTCTGCCAGACTAGAAAAAGTTGCACAAACATTTAGATGGCAGCTGTGTCTCATCACACATTCCACTTTGCAAAAAGCATAGAGCATTAATGAAAGTGTCAAGCACTTCCCGAAGCCTTCTGGGATACACAGGAGAGCACGGTGGCTGCAGGCTCAGTGTACAGCGGAGCAATAATGGACACATCTCCTTCTGGGGCAAGTGCAAGGCCGGGAGAGGAGCAGGTGTTGCCAGGAATTAAGATCAAATAAACAACTGAGCCAAAGCACAGCTGGGTGGAATGTGTGTGCCTGAGGACCAACCAGAGGGACATGTTTAGTCCTTAGCTAATAAAACTTAAACACAAGGACACTTATAATACCAAACAGCCAGAAATGAGACAGACCCAAGCATCCATCGATGGTAAAATGGGTAAACTGTCGTGTGCTCAGATTAGTTACCAGACCGTGGAAAAGAACATGAATGAATTTGACAAAAATGGCAAAAGCAGAAGGGTATTGCAATATTACACTGCAAAGTGTCCAGAACACAGGTGCACTTTGACTGGGGTGTTGATGTCTGGGGATAACTGCACACATGAAAGCAAGGAGAGAGTGATGGGACAGGCAGGAAGGCAGTGACTCTGACATCTGTGACAGGGTAGGGGGCTATACCACACCCCTGGATGCTGACCATGACCAGATCCAGTGGAAGTGAGTCTAGCACACAGTTCAGTGGTAGAGCTTATGCATTGAGGCTGAGGGTTCGATCCCTGGCATGAAAGATAAAAAATAAATTCCACACGTATGTTTACCTGATGAGATACACAAATGAAGTGAAAGGAAATTTAAAGTATTTTTTAATAGGAAAAAAAGATTAACTCACTAGTGTTTGGAGCCAGAAAATGCTGTCAAAATGGAAGTTAGCTCTTGGGGCTGTTATCAGCCTCGCTTTGCGTCACACACAGTATGCAGCTGCTGCGGCATCAGGCAGAAGCACAGCCGGGGTGGCTCACTCTGTGCTGGGGCATTCTGCTGAACACCAGCGGCTTCCTAACAGCCTGCCTGGGAGTTCTGGGTGCTCTCACTCAAGTTCTTGCTCTAAGCTCAAAGGGGTCACCCTGAGGACAGGCGAATGCACAGGAAATGCAGCTATCACCTTTGTCCCATGAGTTTCCATTTCTTAGATTCTGTTCCCACTCGCAGATGCAGTGGGAGGCCCCACTAGCAGCCCTTCATAGCGGCGGGAAGTCAGGCTATGCCTGGACACAGTCACCCACAGCCTGGCCACAGCTCTCTGCATCCTCACGCAGATAGCACCAACAACAAGAAAGCAAGGCGGTCTGTGCAAGACTCAAAAGCAACTATTTCTTTTTCTTCTCTTTCTTTTTGGGGGGTGGTATTGGAGATCGAACTTAAGACCTTGTGCTTGCCAGGCAGGCACTTACACCACTGAGCCAAAGCCCCAGGCTCAAAAAGCAACTATTTCTTAAAAATTCCACTTAAGGGGCTGGGGATTTAGCTCAACAGCATAAGCATTTGCCTTGCAAGCACGCGGTCGTGAGTTTGATCCCGGTACTGATAAAAAAATCCACTTAAGGAAGTAGAAAAACACAAACTTCTGCATAAATAATCTACACACAATTTGTGAAAGCAAGAAAAAGTGTTATGAGAGAAGGGACAGAAAAGTGCACCGTACATGCAAATTGTGTGTGTGTACGTGTGTCTGTGTGTTAGGGTACAGAAAGACAATCACTGCCAGGCATGGTGGTACAATGGCACATGACTGTAATCCCTGCACTCGGGAGGCTGAAACAGGAGGTCAGCTCCTGAACCACTATGAGTTCGAGGTCAGCTTGGGCTAGAAAGTTGAAGGTCAGCCTGAACTGTTTCAAAAAGAGAAAGAAAAAAAAAATCACTGCTTCCTCAAACTTGAAAGATTTTTTTCTCCCTCTAGACAATCATGAATGTAAGTACATTATTCTAGGGCTGGGGACACAGCTCCGTGGCACAGCACCTGGGTGGCAAGCATGAGGTCCTAAGCTCCATTCTCAGTATCATAAAAGGGGGTGGGATTGAACTCAGGACCTTGCGCTTGCCAGGCAGGTGCTGTGCCACTGAGCTACATCCCCAGCCCTACTCTTGAAATTTTTAAAACTTAAGACAAACAAAAAAACTTCAATATCCTATATTTTGCTTCCATTTTCTATTATCCTTCTACTAAGCAGAGGATTTTTTTTTATCTCTAAAGATCAAAAAGTGTCAAAAGGAACAGATTAAGCAATAAAACAGACTCACAATCTTCACACTTTTACCCACAAAAACATGCAAGGAAACCCACTAGAAGGTGCCACAAGAAGCCTTCAAACTGGCTCCTGGAGACAGGCAAGAAGATGGTGACAAGAGGTAAATGCTAGGGGCGGGGGATTTAGCTCTGCAGCATAAGTACCTGCCTGGCAAGTGCAAGGTCATGAGTTTGATCCCCAGACAAAAAAGGTCAATGCTAGGCACTGGTCAAAATGTCCACCCCAGAGCATCCTCATGAACTGTGTGCATTTAAACACAGTGCCAACCTTCAGGCTGGGGCATGGGTCCTGAGTACCCCAAATTTGGCCACGGTGGCCAACAGGGCCCATTAGGTACAAAGCCACAGGAGGTGCCAAAGACAGCAAACACTCATCAAAGGACAGAGGAGGCTGTGGTGGAAACCCTGGTGGCAGTGGCATCACCCTGAGGAACACACATGGCACAGCTCTGGGCCTGGGGACACACTGGTGAGCGAGGTGACATCTTACCAGGCTCTCTGATTCCAGGTGCCAAAACACCCCCTGCTTTTCCCATAGGCTGGTCCTGCAAAGACATTCGTGGGGATAGTTTTAACATAAGAGGAAAAAGCCCCAAATTCCCAAACTAGGGCTATGCGCCTCCACAGAGTGCAGCCGGGCAGCTGTGACTTAGCTGTGACTGAAGGAGATGGTGCCCCAGGTGTGCATACGGGACTCGAGAACTCATGCAGCTCTTGCAATGCACTGCCTGTGCCTCTGCACCCCAGTCTGAAGGACCTGGCACCCACAGGCACTCCTCAAACCCTCCCCACCAGGCCTGGCCAAACATCTAGCCACTAAAATCAGGCTTTGCTGGTCACTGTTTCAAAGAAACGGAAGAAGATGGGCTCTGGCTCTGCCAACCCTTCACATCCTGATCTGTGCCAGGTGGAGCAAGAGTACCCAGGGGCCTGGACCATGGGGAAGAGGAGAATGTGCGGCGAGACAGCTCCCGCCTGGCTGTGGAACAGAGCCAGTGGACACAGACTGGGCTGGTGGCCACTGCCCTGGCCCAGGCCCTGGGACCTGCTGAAGCAGTGGACAGAGCCCGGAGGCTGGGAAGGCGACCTTCAGCTGGGATGAGGTCAGCCTGCCCATCTTCCCAGTACCAGAAGACAATGGAATCCTAGGCCGCGGGCTGATTTCCCCAGGAAACAAGGCTCAACCCACGCGGACTTCACTTCTGTAACATAAACAGGGCAGAGGAGACGTGAGACCGCAGAGCATTTCTTCTGAGCCCCAGACAGAAATGAAAGAGCAGAGGAGGACCTGGCTTCCTGAGGCCATGGGCATCTGCCAGGGGCCACTGTCACATGCATCGCACCCTGTGGCTTCTGTTCCTGCCTCTTACCCCATCCAGCATGCTGGGCTCGCCACTCCCACCAGGCCTGTCCTCCACACACGCCTTCCTGCTGTACTTGGGCTGCCATACTTGTGTTTTATGTGTTCTTCCAGAAAGTACAGCTTGTAACTATGACCACAGACTTTCAGCAACAGATTCATTAAAAATGGAAACTGGGTCTGGTAGCGCATACCTGCGATCCTAGCACTTAGGAGACTGAGACAGAAAGGATCTCCAGGAGTTCGAGGCCAGCCTGGGCTGTATAGTGGGTTCAAGTGCAACCTGAACTAGTGAGATTCTATCTCAAAAAAAAGGTGGGAGCAGGAAGAGGTGGGAGGGGGACAGCACTGAATGACTTCAGAGAAGAGAACAGGAGTCACTTTTTGGCTACTGGTTTTAGGACCAAACGAACAATGCCTGCCTTACTGTCTTAAGATCACCAGTTGCACACACAATGTCCGACACACAGCTGGCACTCAGTGGCTGACAGTGAGGATTAAGGGTAGGGTATACATTATGCCAAGGAAAGTATCTGCTCAGAAACACGCCTCCCCGCCCCCTCCCCCCCATCTGTCCCTGTCTCAAGATAAATACTTTTTAGGACAATAGCTGTGGTGATGAGAAAAGCTCTCCAAGAACAAATACTTTTGCAGCTCATGCCAGCCTTTCATTTCCACTAGTAAGCTTTTTCCACCCACATTTTTCAAACATTTCCTGATGTTTCTCTCTGACTGCTCACAAGGGTAACAGGGCATGGCTCAGGTCATTAGGGCCAGCCTGCAGGGGCGGAGTCCCATGTCCTCTCAGCTTTAACACCGCAGTTTAAGGTGCAGGACCTACTCAAGGCAACAGGGCATTACTAATCCCTCATTCCTTCCCCCCTACCTTGGAGACTCCTTGGCAGGGAATTAGCAACAAGGTACCAGGCAAAGGTGCTCCCTCTCATCTCTGGGATGCCTCCTCTGCAGCTGGGGTCATCCACCCTGATTCAAGCTCTGTCCGCTGTTCCCCCATAAACAGCCACGGTGTTAAAGTTGGGGGCAGCAGTCATGACCCCCCAAGTGCTCCCAGGACACCCCCCCCAGGTGCACTGTCAGCACCTGAGAGAAACCACCTGAAGTTACCATGGCTGAAGTAGGCATGAGGCCTAAAAACATAGCTCAGGGGCCCACACCGAGAGGGACACTCTGAGAACATTTCAGCTCCACCCTGCATTTTAAGCAATGCTTAGCACAACTTGCGAAATCACCACCACCGCCGCCCCAATTTAAAACAGAAGCAATTGGCTCCAAGAATTGAAGGGCTTTCCCCAGGTTATCCACTTGGCTCTGAGCTAATCCAAAGCTAGGAGAGCCCCGCAGATGGAGGGCCCTTGGAGCACAGCTTCCAGAAGTACCCTCCACAACCTCTTTCCTCAGCTTTGGTTCCAGAGCCAGGAGCTGTAGGTGGGACCTGTCTGACATTTGCTCCCAGTGCTCTGGGGAATCTTCAGTCCCCTCCTTCCTCCCACTTCCTTAAGCCCTAGCCCCAACTGGCCAGTGCCAAAGCAGGGTAGAGCTGCTACTTCCACAAGTGGAGTGCCGTCCTTGACACTCCCTGGGGGCACTTCCCAGCCCTGTGGCCACCCAGTTCCTGCCACCACACAGCATGCAAAGTGGTCCCTCACTCACTGGCCTCTGCACCTCGCCAGCAGCCTGGTACACCTCAAGCCCACTGGGTAACCAACCACTGGGCAGGAGCTGGGGGCGGATCGGGATTTGCTATCCAGGGTACACCTCCACCCCTGGGCATTCTAAGGGGAAGATTAAATCACTGCTACCTTTGGTCATGCCATTTATGTCTTCCACTTCCAAATTTCTGCTTCCCATCCAAAAGACCTAGCTCATCTCCTGATGGTGGAAAGAAAGGCAGGGAGCAAAGACAGCCACAAAGTAAGGCCAAAGAAAGGCAAGAAGGAACCCCAGGCTGCCTGAGGTCCCATGCAAAGCCAAGCTCCATACACAGCAACAAACATTCCTGGACAAAGGAGGAACAGCGCCAATAAGGCTCAAGTGCCTTTTTTGTTTTTAAGACACAGGGTGTTGCTTTGCAGTTCAAACTGGCCTTGAACTATGCAGCCCAAACTGGCCTTGAACTCCTCCTGCCTCAGTCTCCCAAGTGCTGGGATTACAGGGGTGTACCATCAGCCCCTGGCTTCAGCTGCCTTCTAAGGGCTGGATGATCAAGTGTTTCTTCCTGCTTCTACCGTAACACATAGCTTCCCACTCCTAAATGCACCATCGCTTTTTCTGCAATCCACAGGATGCAGCAATGGTTGACGGGGAAGAGGAGCTGAGGGAGAGCTGAGGGAATATGGGAACCACCCTCCTTGCTGGCAGAAAACCACTTCTGCCTCTCTCCTCATTCTCTGAGCCAGGCTCACTACAAGGAGCACCTGAACAGGTGAAGACCAGGCTGGGTTCCTATCCTGTCTACACACCAAGGTCTAGATCTCCTGGTCCTTTGTTTCCATAAATCCCAGGCAGGTCCTGGGACCAACCTGAAATGGGACTGCTGGGAAGCCCAGTGAGGACCATCCCTTGTCTTCTTCCCTCAGGACGTCACACTGTTACAGACAGCTGAGCCAGTTAGAAATATTACAGGCAGTCAGACAGGGCTGGGCCCTTGAAGAAGCTAGGCAGGTCTCCAGACAAAGGATCAAACAAATGCACCTACATCCTGGGGACTGATATTCCAGTTAGTTTCCTCTCTTCCTGGAGCCACTATCCCATCCCTCTAGGGTAAAGGTCACAACCCCAAGAATGTCCACTTTGTACGTGACTTGCTTTCCCATTTGTCCCTAATGTGATCAATTTTACCTGAACTATTGATCTTATTGGTTAACTATAGTTATGTCCCACCTTACGCCCATCTGCCTTGTAAGTTCCCAGTCTTCCCCCACTTTGAACCCATGGTTTTACTCTATAAAAATCCTCGGGAAAGACAGTCCTGGGCAACCCGCTCAGGATCCCCTTCTGTCTCTCTTCAGACAGAAGTTTTCTCTCAATAAATATATTCTACTCTTCATCTCTGTTGTTCCTAAAATTCTTCTTTGATTTTAGAGAACACGAGCTCATGGACAGAGTAGGTTGGGAATTTCATTAACCTATATCAACACCATGTCAGAGGTCAGAGGCAGATCCCAGGACAAAGGGAAGCCTGCCTAGGGCTTGGTCTTTAAGAAGCACCCTGCAGGGAGTGGGCAGGTGGACACCAGGGGTCACTTCAGGTTGCAGACTTGGTTTCATGTTCTGCTTCATTTACCCGAAGGACTGCCCAGGCCCCTCCAGGAGCCCAAAGGTAGGGTGGGAAAGGTCAGTATCTGCCCCCTGCCCCAAACACACAGGCTACTTCCACCTGTCATGCTCTATGATAATGCGTACACAAAAGGGCCTGGTAGCATGGTTCTAGACAGAGGGGACCACACCCAGCTGGTGCACTTCTGGCTGATGGCCCAGCCACAGATAGCAGCTGAGAGCCAGGAGGAAGACAATATGGACAGAGATGAGGGACCCTTAACAGGTGCTGAAGGGCTGGGTGTGGTGGCACACTTCTGTCATCCCAGCACTCAGAAGGCTGATGCAAGAGGACTGCTATGAGCCGGAAGCCAGCCTGGACCACACAGTGAGTTCAGAACTAGCCTACACTACATAGCAAGATCCTGTCCTGAAAGGAATAAAGAAAGTGAGGAAGGTTCTGTTCTCTACCCCACTCCCCTGCACAGCTTTAGGCTGCAGACATCCTTGACCAGTGAGCACAGCACAGGTGGCATGTGACAGTCAGCTTCCGTCACTGCAGCCAGACACCTGAGGGAGACAGACTTGAGGGAGGAAAGGTTCCTCCGGGCTCCTGGCTTCGGCTCCACCTCTGTGAGGCCTGCGGGGGTGGAAAAGCCTCATAGGGGAAGGGTGTGGGGGAGGGGCTGCTCATACCACGAGGCAGAGCAGGGTGATCCAGTCCCCAAGGTCATGTGCTCACCACCACCCATGCCTCCACAAGACGATGTCACACTGGGAACCAAGCCCTCCGGACACTCAGGACATGAGCCTTGGGGACGCTGTTTAGCTCTCAAGGTTGTGACTTGAGGCAAAGGTAAGGCCAGCCTGGGTCCCGGCAGCTGTGCTTGCGCAGGAGGGAAGGAGGAGCAGGAAGGCCGGCTGGGCTCTGTCAGCACTGCCACATGCGCTTCTCCCCAGGGCAGGGCTCCTGCTTTTGTTTTCTCTGTTTTCCATCCAAAGGAAAACAAACCAGACACCTCAGGTAAGAAACCAGAGGGAAAGCACAGCAAGATTCCCTGGGCCATCTGTGAGGGACACAGCCCAGGTGACTCTCTCCCTACTATGGGAACTTGGGCTGCAGACACCACAGAGGAGACCCAAGGTCTCCAACTGCATGCTGCAGCCAACACGCCTGCTGCAATCCCCAGCGAGTACCAGGAATGTCACACTGGGCATCCGAGCCCCAAACCTGCTGCTGCGGGGAGAGAACTCGCATCATCCAGCTCCAAAAAGGCTGAGTCCCAGGGCAGGTGCCACCTGCTGTGACTCTGTTGTGTACAGCACTTTCTCCACCTCCAGCAACTTGAGGGACTGAGATGCCCAGCAGGGTCCTGACCCCTTGGTTTTGCTGGTCCCAGCCCTAAGCTGGGATTCAAGAAGGCTGAATTCTGTCAGTGACTGAAAATGGTGGACTGTGCCAAGTGAAAGGTCAAGGGCAGAGGCAGGGAGAAGGCAGGGGCCAGGACCCTGGGGGACCATCTGGGCTCTCACCCAGCTACGCGGTGGCCTTGATAATTCACTTCTCTGGAGATCTGGATGCAAAATTCTGTGACAGTGGTAGCTTTACAAGAGTTTGCACTTTAGTTATCTTTCCAAGGAAGAAATCGTGTATTTGAATGTATGTGATACAACAGATTTTTTTTTTTTTGAAGAAGGTAAGATTTCTACCTAAAAGCCTCAAAAATAAATCATTAGTTCTGCCAGGCATGGCGGTGCATGCCTGTAATCCTAGCACTCAGAGGCAGGAGGATCACTCCAAGTTTGAAGCCAGCCTGAAGTACAGAGTAAGTTCAACAACAACAACAAAAAAGCATTAGTTCTTACTCTTGTAAATGACAAGCTATAACCTATTCTGACTATAAAAATGAACAATCAGTAATGGCAGAAGGTAATTTTTAACTAACAACTCCGTTCCATTTCCCTATCATGGATTTCTTGAAATACCTGGAAAGAAATGAAGTGTGTTTGGACACAATGCTGTACCCCAAAATCAGGGTGTGGCGAGGTCCACCAGCGGGAGGGCGGTGGTGGTTGAGAGCCCTCACCTGGCACAGCACTGGCAGCACACAGGGCTGAGCACCACACGTCTCAGCAGAGGGGGCAGGGCAGGATTGAGACCACATGGAAGTGAGGGTCAGGAGTGTCGCTTTATTCCTCCAAGAACACAGAGGTGAAGCCAGGACACCACTCCTAGGTTCTCCTTTCATAGCTCCTGGCCCCCTGCTCTTTCTGACACCAGGTGCCATTTCCTGAGTCTGTTCAAAGTGAACCATTATTAAAAAGTCGAGAAACAACAAACCAACAACAACAACAACAACCACAAAAAGTTCCACTTGGAGAAGTAATTTTAAAAAGATCTGCAGTCACTCCATCACATGGGTTAGGCAGTGACCACTCCAAAAAGATTTAAAATTTCACAGATTTAAAATTTCCACAAGCTCCCGGAGCAATGGTACATGCCTCTAATCCCGCCACTCTGGAAGGCTGTGGCAGGACAATGATGAATTTGAGCTCAGCATGGGAAATGTAGTGACTTAGCAAGACCCTGTCTCAAAAAAGGGCTGGGGCTATAGCTCAGTGCAAAGGCCCTGGTTCAATGGGGGAGGGGGGCTACCAGAACCCCTAGAGGCAGTTGAGACCCTAGAGGACCAAGACTAGAGCATGAGCTCCCTTCAGGACAAAACCCAGGTCTCCCACAGCGTCTCAGTGTTGGTCTGTCCTGCAGCAGGGATGGTCGCAGTGGACAACCAGGTGGAAAGGAGTACACACAGGACACCTGGCCCCTGTGCCTTGGTCACTGGCCCAGTGTCCTTCAAACCCAATCCTCCGTGTGCAGTGGATTAAAACAGTCCTTCACTTAGAACACAGAGGGTCTAAGAGCATGAGACAGCTTCCTCCAGCGAGGAAAACCTGCCCCTGCACTGGAAACACAGAGGCCACTTCAGTTTACCTGGGATGGTGCATGGTGCTAGAGACTCAGCAGACTTCCACTGTACAAGCCAGAGGCGATTCTGATTTGTACCAATAAATAGATGCAGATGGCCAAGGGCAGTCTTTAAAAGCAAAGCTGAAAGCTCTGACAGAGTAAGAATCAGCCCTGATTGTCTACCGCCTACGCCACAGACTGTGCCTTCGAAGCACTTACCTCAAACGCGCTTGGCAAGAAGCCCCTGAAATAGTGACTGAGCTACAGGTTGGTGGCTGGCAGGTCTGTGAGGCATTGATACTCTGTGTACAGCTGGCTCTGCGTGGCCCAACCTTTAGCTGATGGCAGCCGTGCACGCACACACAGGCACACATGCACACACTGCACACCAATGGCACATGTCTTGGCACTGCCAATACATTCGTTTTTTTGTCTTCATTGTTCAGAGCCACACTCGGCACACAGTTGGACCTCACTAAACGAGCTCACTGGGCCATCAGGATACCTCGGTCTTCTACTAAATACCCTGGAGCAGCTTTTCTCCTGCACCTTGGTAAACGTCAGGACCTCTCAGTGTGTTGCTGACTAGGAAGAGTGCATTGGCCATGTAGGAGTTCTGGTCTACACACACACACACACACACACACACACACACACACACAGACGTGTGCCTTTATCAGCACGCAAGCTGACCTCAGAGCTGCATGCTGAGCAGCTACAATCTGAAAACTTCTCATGGAATGATGCCCAGTGCGCTGCCCACAGGCGTGCCCTAAGCCAAAGGCTGGCACTGCATGGCACACTGGAGTCTCAGCCACATAGGGGAAAGTACGCATGGCTACAGGAGGTGTGCAGGAGAGTGCATATTTTTTTGGAAAACTTTTTAATTACTGTTGAAAATACTAAAGATTTAAAGAAAAACTGTGAAAATGATGTAAAAACTCTCAAGAACCTCTTGGGACCTTTAGGGGCCATGCTAATTCTACCCTAAATTGCCTTCACAATCTTAGGCAAGTCCCTTGTATACTATAAAACCAGATGAAGTCAGACTCCAGAGTCTCTGGGTGTCACCTGCCAAGTCTATGGTCGGGACACACGGGACCATGGGACTCTTTATGTTGCACATTCTACTTACATCAGACCAAGCATCCCCCAGAAATCAAGGTTTTCTCTTTTAAGTAAACTGTAGTCTATGGCTCCTTTAAATTTCTCTAATAAGAATGATTTATCTCAGCTCCCAGGAACAGCTACAATATTACCCTGCAACGTGGATTCTGGAATCTCCTTTCAGATTATTGCTACTTATTCAATTTCTCTTGACAGCCTCTTCCAATGAAATGCACACAATACATTAAGGTATTATGCCTCCCATCTAAAAAGCAACTTACATGGTATAAGTCTGGACATCTAGATCAAAGAAGATATTCAAAGGCTCCGGAAAACACGCTGAGCTCTGCTAGTTACTACGAAATACAAATTTAACTGCACTCAGATTCCATCACACATCCACTACAG
Source organism: Hydrochoerus hydrochaeris (assembly GCA_004027455.1). Classification (NCBI taxonomy): domain Eukaryota; kingdom Metazoa; phylum Chordata; class Mammalia; order Rodentia; family Hydrochaeridae; genus Hydrochoerus; species Hydrochoerus hydrochaeris. The sequence goes on along the minus strand of PVLA01004065.1, from coordinate 87,984 downwards.
TGGCAAAGGGGGCTGAAAATATCAACTGTTATAGGGATGTGAAGGACCACTACTCATATACTGCTCATGGAAATAAAAAATCTATAGCCACTCTAGAGGACAGTATAGTAGTCCCATAGAAAGTGACATACTCTTAGCACACAGCAATCCCATCCCCAGGTGTGCAAGTCGGAAACTGAAACATCTGTCTACACAAAGACCTGTACTCAAATATTCACAGTAGCTCTACTTATGATGCCAGCACTGTGAAAGAATCCAAGTGCCCATCACTTGAACTGGTAACAAATAATTTTGGTTTATCCATATACTGGAAGAGTATTCAGCAATAAAAAGGACTGATTTAAGAACACCGGCAATAGAGCTGGGTGATGCAATGAAAGGTTATGTGTTGTGTAATTCCACTCACATGAAATTCTAAGCAGGTAAACCCATAATGATGGCAAATTAGTGACCACGGGGCATGAGGGAGCAGCTGCAGGGGGCAGGGGGGCACTTCTGAGACAGCCTCTGCTACATTCTCATGGTCCAGGTGTGTACATGATGAGACCCATGCCAAAGCTCGCTAAATGCAAACTCTACTGCATGCATAGTATACCAGTTAAGCTGATTTTAAAAAACAGTTTTAAAACATGACTTTTGTTTCTCTGGAGCCTCAGGATAGGGTGGCTGAGGGCAGCGGAGGAGCCTTCAGAGGGCTGGAGTGAGCTGTGAAAGTCAGGACACTTGTACAGGATTGGGGACTGGACCTGCACACTATCAGCATGGACCCCAGTGCCTTACGGTCTCCCAACAGTCTTTAAATCCACTTTCTTACATCTCACTGATCTGCCAGTTCCTGCTGAGTGTCATCTCATCTCTGTGATTACTTAAGCCCCAGCACTGTTCCAACAGTGAGGCCTCAGCTGCCCACTGGCCCTGTAAACCCCCGCCCCCGTACCCCCTTTTCCTGGCACGGAGGTGACACTGCTTCCAGCGATTCCCACGGGGAAAGTGTTTCACACAGTGGACACTCTTAACTTGTACTAGTCAGTACGTCTTGAGTACGTCTGATTTATTACAAAACACTGATGACAGAAAGTCAATGAATTACAGATGACGATTTTAGTATAATCTTTTTTTCCTGTAAGAAAAGGGAACACGGAGCAGGACTGACACTTCCTGTACCAAAGCTCATCGCAGTCTGCCTCTGGCTGTCCCCAGTCCTGCCCACACCACCAGCAAACCCCACAGCAGTCTCTCTCCTGCCAGTTCCCTCAACAACAGGCAGCTGCTGGGTTCACTCCCTGTGGCCACCGAACCTTTGTGTCACTTGGTTCCCCTAGTAGCACTGCGTCTCAAGCACCTACTTGGTGACAGACCTGAAGGTCCCCAAGAACTCAACGAGGTTAGTTTCACCACTGCCCCTTTAACCTCTGGGTCATTGAGTCCCAGCCCACCACCCAGGCTGGGTAAAGGGAGACAGAAAATCAGACAAGGCTGTGCATCTTAGTAAAGTGTGACACACACAATTGGGGGTGGGGTACTAAGGATTGAACCCAAGGCCTTGGCGCTGAGCTCTACCCCCAGCCCTTTTTGCTTTATTTTGGGACAGGGCCTTGCTAAGTCTCTAAATTGCCCAGGCTGGCTTTAAATTCCCAGCAATTCTCCTCTCAGAGTGCTAAGATTACAGGCATGTGCCACCACAGCTGACTTAAAAACACATGTAGTCGTGAAACATGCAAAACCTGCTCAGTGGACACTGCAGATCAGCTGAGTTGGGGCCTATGCTGTCCCAAGGTTTGAACAGCACTGAGGGCAGAGATGCCCAGGGCAGCCACACGTGGGGAGCAATGTGCAAAAGGAGCCGAGTGCGGTTCAGTGAGTTCCAGCGGGAATGAGCTGGTAGGAGCAGCAATCCACTCATTCCCCACAGCCCATGGGTCTCCATGCATAGTGCTTTTCTTGAGCAAGTTCCAGAGCTCAGCACTGGCCTCATCACAGAACCACAGCCCACTTCTCTGTAAAATGTGCAGGAGGGAGCTGCAGGTCACCTAAGGCCATGTAGAAACTCCCTTGATAATGTACTCCCCCACTGTGCCCGGTCTGTATTTCCCACTTACCAGGATCTCTCTCCACCCTCTACACACTGCTCCTACCAGCTCATTCCCCACAGCTCATGGGTCTCCGTGCATAGCGCTTTTCCTGATTCTCACCTCGTCTCCAACACAACCCCCACCCCATCCTTCAAGATCCCCCCAACCCTCTTCCTCAGAGCCCTCTGTACCCCATGAGCTCCCCATACCCTGTGCCTATTCAAATCAGCATGCTGGCCCCAGACTTTGCTGTTTTAGACTACGGCCTGTGTCTGCATCCCAGTGGCCTTGGGCTATGCTCATGGGTGGCCTGTGGGGCCCACACTGCATTTCAGCTGTGTGGCCCTTGCCCCTCAGCAGGTAAGAGTTCATTCCATGAGTCTGAAGGGTGAAGATGAAGACTGCACTGTGGTGAGGCCAAGGCACTGTGCTCCAGTCCATCACTTGCCTCTCCAGGTGCTTCTGTTCTCCCCCAGTGTCTGACAGCTGCATGTGGTCTCAGCTTCAAAGACCACTGCCCTGCATGCCCATGTGGGCCAAGTGACGCACCCTCACATTCTGTGAGAAAACCTCTCAGCTTCTTGAGTGACTGCAGGTCCAAGGCCCCAGGCCAGTCCATGGGCCCTGGGCTGGCATCGACTCCATCTCATGTCACACAGGGCACATACAGTGCTAGATGAGCCCTAGGAGCTCCACCAATGGACAGCATGATTATCCTGATTTACATGTCCTGTCCTTCCCTGTGCCTGGAATAAAGTCTGTGGTCAAACGTCACTCCCTACACTAGCAATGATGACCACGTGTGATCACTATCACACTCTACAGCTGACAGGATTTTATTTTAAAAGCATTAAATGTCCACTTTGAAGCTAAAAATGATGAGGACAGTTGCTGTCCCTGGGGGGGATCATGCGTATTAATTTAGCTTTAAAACAAACCTACAAAGCAGCCATGGCGGGTATTTTCCCTTCAAAGTGAGGCTCAAGTGAGTAAGCAAACTTTCCAAATACAAAATATGGTACAGAGGGGCACTGATGTAAACCTAGAATGGACCCCAAATCATGCCCTTTGTGTACCCCAGTGTGTGACCTTCTGACAACTCAGAGATGGCAGTGTGATGTCCCCACACCCTTCTTACAGGACCACCGCAGCACCAGACTGAAAAACCCCAGAAGCTTCACAGTGTTCATAGGGCAACCCTTCTCTGACTGTCCCCTGCAGCACCCTCCAGAGAACCCCTCTCCCAGGAAGTGGCAGCACATCCAGTACCACTCAGCTGCCTAGGAACGCAGGCCTGCAAGCAGGCTCTCTTAGGTGCTGCTAGCTGCTATGAGCTTCCCATCCTCCACCCCATCCTGCTAAGTCACAGACGCAAAATCCATGTGGTGGATCAACCTGTCATTTCCTTTGCAGGAACTGTCCCTGTGACCTCAGCAAGATCCTTGCTCAAGGACAGTCTTGGCAAGTTCCCAGTGGAGTGCTGGTGACACAATCAGCCTTAATCCCCTCAAATTATTCTGTCCAAGCACAAGTACACGATTCAAGGGCATAAGTGTGCATGCACTAGATGCCCAGCCCTCCCAGAAATGAGGTCTGCTACATGGGGAAAGCTGAGCATGGGAGACAGGAGGACAGGGTGGGGCTGGTGAGGAGGTCAGGCTGAGCCATGCACCTCGGAGCAAGAGTCAGGGTACTATAAGATCCTCACACACCTAAGCACCCTCACCAGGGAGTCCTGAAGGTTAGAGGAAGTCCCACAGCGCAAAGAGCAAGGCATCAGGTCACTGGTGTGGAGCAAAGAAAGCAACCTGAATTGAGCAGGCTCTGAGGAACCGAGGGCCATCCTGGCTCAGCAGCAATTGGCACAGGGCTTGACCAAGGACAACTTTATGGTACCTGTGCAGGCCAGTCCATAGAATATGCCATCTGTCCAGCGAGCAGCAAAACTAGACCTCTCCTACACCTAGAATTCTAGGAGTCTGAAATGTAAGAGCAGATGGGATTCCAGAAGACACAGGAATGCATCAGTATTCAGTATTCTGAATTCACAGAATACTGTCTCTGTGAATTCAGAGATGTGACACACTCGAGGCCCAACACCCAACTCAAGGACAGGGTCAACAGCCAGGAAGAATATGCCACCTAACTGAATATGCAAATATACCACCTAGCTGAATATGCAACCTACTTGTCCAGCAGCTAGGAAAACTTACCAAGCAACTGACAGGCAGATGTGAGCGAAGCTAGTACAGAATAAAGGGCAAGAAGCAGAATGGATGGCCAGGGCCAGGGGTGGTGGCACACATCTGTCAGCCCAGTGCTCAGGAGGCTGAGGCAGGAGTATCACTGTGAGTCTGAGGTCAGCCTAAACAGTGAAACTGTACCTCAAAAAGACAAAAAGTTAAAGGACGAACAGCCATTCCAGTGAGGCCTACAACTGCTGACTCCAGTCTAAGACAGCACTGACCTCACAGCCTCGGGGAGGCACTGCAGTCTGTACACATACAGAGGAAGGGATCTGGACTCAAAAAGTCAACTTCCAGCGTGTCACCCACCAAGGAGATGGCAGAAATAACCAAGATTCACACTCTGGACTCATTTCCTCCATATTTCAGTATTTCCCCCCTTACCTGAAAAAGGAAAAGATCTAAATCCATTAATTATCCAGGAGAAATGACACCAAAATAGCAAAGCACTCTTTAAAAAACACCTTGGTTAGAAATCCCAGAGAAAGCAGGTTTACATTTTCCTGTCTTACTAAAAAGAGAATGCTGATTCAATTCTGCCCCAATACTTGGGGCTTGATGGGCATGCAATAGGTTTCTCTGCAGAAAGCTTGATGGCTTGGTCTTGAGGTTAGGGTGGGGTAACACAAACTGCCTGCTCCATGGTACTCACCCTCTATGCCACCTGCCATCTCTCATAGCCATCAAGGATCCCCACCCCCTACCCCATTAGCTGCAAATTCACCTGTTGTCCAGCCGAGATGCCAGGGAAGCTGAGCTTGGAGGTGTCTCCTGTGACTTCCAGTCCCTGGGTAGGTTCCAGACAGCTGAGGTTGCTAAGAGGCTGACCTCTGGATAAGTGGAGCATAATAAAGCCTAAGAGCTGGGAGGACCCATCCTAAGGAGGTTATCAGAGTGTGCATGTATGAAGGGAAGTGGGGAATAGGGCCAGAAAATGACCATTTCCTGGACCCACTGAGTTTAACAGCAGATTTTAAACCCAAGAGACATGGAATCTGGAATAAAGAATCTACCAAAGGCCAGGAACTGTTAGCCACACCCGGAAATAGCCTAAATACGCTGCTTCATTTCACTGATGACCTGGTACCATCCCCAAACCTCAGACTGAGGAGTCTGAGAATTGGAGGAGACACATAAGCCTGTGAGCAGCAGAGGTGGGACTTGAACCCCGGCACCTGAGTTCCAGGGCCCACCCGTGCTCCTTCCACTAAACCATGGTGCATGTTCTAACAGATGTCGCCTGCGAATCCAGTGAAGCACTCAAATCAAAAAACTAAGTTACAGACAAGCAGCACATGAGGTAATAAGGTCCCGGGGCCAATATCCTATTAGTAGGCAAATTGCTAAACTGATTCGCCTCTTGCAAATGAGGACAGCAGACTGTCTAAGCTCCCCAGGCATCTGTGGGCAGGAGCTGACCCAAGATGGTGGCCTCCTTAATTGAGGGGCAGAGGGCTCCTCCTGGTCGGCCTGCAGCTGCCACCATTCCAATACCCCATCTGTGCAGCTGGTGCCTGAGAACTTGTGAGCAGACACATTGCTGTCAGCCAGTGCACGCATCTCGATTGAGAATATTTCTGGACAATTTTCTAAGACTTCCTCCTGGGCTATACAAGCCATTAGCTTCTTAGGAAGAGACTCTCTCAGGGAAGAGCTTGGCAGCAGGGAGAGGAAAGGCAAGACAGGTGTGCGCACTGAGGAAAACTAGACTAAGACATTGGATGGGACTCTGGACTCCGGCCTCAGGATGAAATCCTACACACACCTGAGTAATTAAAATCTCACACAGAGCCCACACCTGTCATCCCAGCACTCCGGGAAGCTGAAGAAGGATCACAAGAGCAAGCCAGACATGGACAACTTAGTGACCTAGCAAGACCCTGCCTCAACATTAAAAAATAAAAAATAATTTAAAAAATTCTGAACAGTTTACTTGCTCAATGGGGTACATGGAAATTGCAAAGTTACAGTAAGTCACAAGCTCTCCTATTAAATTTTTTTTTTTTAATTTACAAACACAGAGTTGCTGTGGGCATGCTGGTGCATACCTGGAATCCTAGCACTCGGGGAGGCTGACGCCGGAGGATTGCTGAGAGTTCAAGGCCAGCCTGGACTAAAAGTGAGAGTGGCCCAAAACCAAGCATACTTGGGCAAAGCCAAGACCCCTAAGCCAGGTCTTCTGCCAATTAACCTGCTTCTCCAGCCCAGGCCACATCCTACTCCTGTGCTTTTAAATGTAAATCACCATCCCCTTGAGAGGCCCTTTTAAATTTGTATTACATAATCAAATGTAGTGGCACACACACCTGTAATCTGCATTCTGGGACAGGAGGATCACAAATTCCAGCCCAGGCTGAGCAATTCTGCAAGACTTTGTCTTAAATTAAAAAATTTTAAAAAGGGTGTGAGGAACCAGGATGTGGCCCTGTGCACAGGCCCTGGGTTGAGGTCCCTACTACAGTACACCCCAAAAAGTGGCTCAAACTATCACTGCAACCATTCACTGTGCTGCAGGCCGCATCCCTGCCCAGCACTGGAGATCGGCAGGGGAATGACACGGTCTTCGCAAGCATCAGCCACTGTCATTCTGGTGGCCAGTGTGTGGCACATAGCACAGAGATGATGCGATGGGAAGCAAAGGAGCAGGACACTGTAGCCCAGGAGCCCAGCAGGATCTGTGGCTGCCAGGGATGAAAGGCCAGTACTGTGGTACGGACAGGATGGTCAGGAAGGCTGCGGTGGTGCCTGAGCCACACATGCATGCATGCACGCATGCACACACACACAGGGGTGACCTGGAAACCGAGTGCTGGCTACAGAGAAAGCTTGGAGAAATGACCGAAAATAAATGTATGACTAATCTTTCAGGGTTTGTTTTTGCAAACACTCCACACCCAGCTCTGAGTGAATGACCCAGAGGAAGCACAGAACAAATCAACAGGCTGTGCAGGCGGCTGGCCCAGCCACCAGCCCACCCTGGGGCCCAAAATCAGCAACAACAGCTCAGAAAAACATGTTCCTCAGGTGGTGGTGGGGTTGATGTACACCTGTAATCCCAGCACTCGGGAGGCTGAAGCAGGAAGTTCAGCCAGTCTGAGGCCAGTCCGGACTACACAGTGTGTTCAATACCTAACACCCTCCTTCAACAGTGCCTGGAGCAGTCCTAGAGCGGAAACTCTGGCACAGAAGGGGCGCTCTACCCATGTCAGTCAAGCCCAGCTCCTGCCACCCCTGTGGACGATGCTGCCACAATGACCACAGTGCATGAGCACCCACCACGTACTACATGTGCATCATGGCAGCCATTGCCCCTGAACCCCACAGCATGGCCCATGCCCAACTCACCCAGGGCCACACCACACACAGGCCTGTCTTTCATATGGTAGTGGGGGTTCCATCAGTGCTGACAAAACACACTACCCATTGCCCTGTAAGACAAGCAATCTTTCTTGGCAGGAAGGGTAAGTGACCAAGACTAGGCCATGGTTTCATGAGGTCTTATGATTGAGTGAAAAGGTTTGGCTGCACCACACTGCGACACATGCACAGTGAATCCACCGCCTGCTCTTCTCCTGCATGCTCCTCAAAAATGTCTGGCCTCTAATGCGAGTGCTGGCTGGGTCGCACACATGACATGGGCAACTGTGTGTTTTCATCATGAGCTCTTACAGCCTAAGATCACACTGAGAGAGTCCACAGGTCCTGCTCTGCCTGCGCAGGTTAGTATCCACCTGCTCTCCCAAAGGTGAGCATTTCACTTGAATCCTAATCTTAATGGTTCTTTCAGATCTGAGTAAGTCCTACTTCTTTTAACAAAGGATTTATGTCAAAGTAACTTTCCCACTAATAAAGAAAACATCATATATCCATCTATCATGGGTATACACACACATGTGTAGTTCATAAAGACACACACCCACGCACAACCTACCTCTCGTGGTAGGGAAAGTCAAACTGTGCCGGACCTGGGGCCACCTCACTTCCGAACTCCACCGATCCATCCCCTACAACTCACTGTGAGCCTAGAAGGCACAGAGAGCATACTAAGCAGTCAGGCTACTTGATGAATAAACAAGGGAAGCAATGAAGGAATGAGTGCACATACAGCGACCTGACGCACTGCTCCTGCCTCAGCTCAATTCAAGTGGAAACAAAACCTTGAGCTCCTAAGTGGAAATGCTACCTCATTCTGCAGCCCACACCTCCCTGTGAAACACAGTTATACCTTTGATCTTCCATCGACCTAGATCTGGTAAGTATTTTAATTAAATTTATATGCATGACAGACACACAGCAGATGCTTTAAAAGTAACATTTTACCAGTTACTACTGTGATTTAGTCACACTTTCCATGTGAGTTCCTAAGCCAGCAGTAATTATGATGTGTGGATAAAAATGTACATTACATGCAATGCACCAGGGCAAAGCTTTCCTATTCTTGGAAACTTTAATACAAATCCTTGTGAATCTCTGTGCCTTCTTGCTGTAAGGCTGAAAGCCATCACTCAGGGCGGCCCAAACTAAAGAAAGGACACAAAGCCACCTCTGCCTCTTTATTTTTTTTTTTTTCAACAAAAATTAGCTCTGTGTTGTTTGTCGTGGGCCTCTGCTACATTCATGCAGGAGCTGAGGCACACGAAGGTCTTATGCCTTCCTATGCATCAGCTGACCTGACAACTGTCACATAATCAAAACCTACCTCTCAGCATCACATTCCTCAGAGGGTAATTTTCCTCTATGTGAGAGAAAAGAAAATTCTGTTGGAGCCATAGTAGAAACAGAAAGGGTAGGAAAACAATGATCAGCTCTAGATTTTCCCATGTCTTTTCTGCTTTATAGCCAGACATGAGCTTTCAGAGCACACTTTGTACAATCTTTTGTTTTATTTTGGTGCCGGGGATTGAACTCATGACCTCACGTTTGCCAAGCAGGCACTTACACAGCTAAGCTAAACCCCTAGCCCAAGAGCACATTTTGAACAGCGCCCTCCCTGGCTACCCACCACTCTCGGACAAGGACGGAAGAACAAAATCGGGCTGTGCCAACACAAGTCACTCCCTGCAGCCAGGCTGAAGGACGTCAGGTGTCCATGGACACAGAGCAGACCAAGCTTCTGCAGGGTGCTGGGTGTATTCCCAGTGTGCAGCACTCAGGTCCCAAGCTGTGATGCAAGAAGCACATCCCCAGAGATTACTGTGCACCTGGGTGTGCTTACGGAACACCATCACCACACACACACACACACACACACACACACACACACACACACACCAGACCTTCACCTCCTCTGTTCAATAAGGAAGCTAGCTAGAGCTAAAAGCAGCTAAACAACCTTGCCTGGAGGGACAGAGCTACCAAACAGTACAATCAGGTTTGAAGTTCCCAAGTGTCCCTCAACTATCTAATATGCTCCCTGCTCTTCTAAGCAAACTATATGGACCCTAATACACATGGCCTAGAGGTCCCCTGCCTGCCAAGGCCTCAGACCTTTTTCTGCCTGTTGGATTAGAATGCCTTTCCCTTCCCTCTGCTCCCTTCCCTGGATTTAGTAACATGCGGGGCACACAGCAGTTACTTAGTATGTGTTAGCTGAATTGAAAACACAAGATCTGCAAAGGAAAACTACAGAATATCTTTTCATTGGTGTGAGCATTAACTTGCATCAACCAAATTCACTTTTGTGTATGGATGTATGAACACTTGACTCCAACTATGCATGACACCATCGCTAACCATGCAAAGTGACAAGAGGACGACACTCAGCAGAGAACAGTCACAGAAAATGAACATAAGCCAAACAAATTTCTGCAACATTACTACTTAATGTCCTTAAAATATCTTCCTGAACTTTGCTGAATTAAGAAAATTGATATCCTAAAAGATATACACCAGAGCTCAGAATATTTCACTTTGGAATGCTTTTCCCCGATATTCAGATATTTCTGTGAAAGTCTTGTCTTCTTTGTCATAAGAAACTATCTGTTTTTCCCAACTTCACTCAATTCCTTTTTATAAACTATCCAACAGAGCTGCTTTTTGCCAGCTCTGAGGCCTTGGGAAATTTACTTAACTCCTATCAAAATCTTCTACAAAAACAAGGATGCCACTCCTGAAAAGTTCAGGTCCCCCTCAACCAAGATACTTCCATTTCTCCATTGTCCAGGTAGCTCCTGTTCCAGTTCCCATTACTTCTGTCTCCTGGAAACGGCCGGTCACTGTGATGCACAGCTGGTCACTGTGATGCATAGCTGGTCACTAGGATGCACACTGTATAAACGAATCCCCGGTGGACACGCCATGCTGCCTCTGCACTTTCTGCTTGCTTATCCCACATAAGCCCTAGACCACCAGAGATCGGGGCCTGATATCCTGGGAGTGATCCCAATCAGTGCCCATAGACACACATAAATCTGCGTGTTGTTTCGATGTTTCCGCTTGCTGATGCACAATGAGGCAAAATAGTTGGCACATAAATGGTGCTCGGTTAATGGTAAGGGAAATGGAATTTGCTCCTCTTACCTTCTAAGAGGCAGGACCACAATTTCCTCATTTGTAAAATAGAGGAACAGTACCCACACCTCTGGTTGTGCAGGGAATTAGTCAAGTCATGTATCTGAGATGTAATGATGGGCTGAATGTTATCCTGCACACACACACACACACATACACACACACTTTCATTTTACCCAGAATACAACGACAGTACAATACCAACAGTTAAAATTGAACAGATCAGACCCACAAGTGAGTACTTGCATACAGTAGCTGCTGTCAGGAATTCTAAATGTATAATATACCTGAGGGGCAGAACAGCTAATCCCCACATCCCAGTCTGATGACACAAAAATCTCTGCTTATCCCACACATAAGGCTTCCACAGCCAAGAAGAGCCAAGGCCTTCAAAATGTAATAGAATTCGCTCTACTAACAAGCTAAACAGGGGAAGCCATATGGTCACCTCAGTTGGTACAGAAAAAAGCATCTGAGGAAGTCAAACACCCATTCATGACAAAACAGCAAAACAGCAATGGAAGGGGACCTTGCACGGGGCACCCCAGAGCTGGGGCAGCTAGTGCAGGTAGGCAGTGAAGGCAGGTAGGGAGCAAGGCAGGATGCCCCTCCCTACAATGCCCCAGGATCTTCCCCTGGTCCTAGAGGACGGAGCCAGCGAGAGACAGAGAGAAACACAAACAGACCAGGAGGGAAAGAGTCAAGCAGTGTCTGGAGAGGACATGATCACCCGTGTGGAAAGTGCTCAGCAATCTACAAAAAACTGCAAAAGCCACCAATGAGTCAGACCAGCAGACGGGGCATGGTGGAGAGACAGAAGTGCCTGCAGTAACCATGACTGCGAGCTGACTGCATGACCATATGGCTCTCAGGGCTTAGCAAAGGAGACGCCAAAAACCAGAGCAGCTGACTGCCCATAAACTGTACCACAGTAAGGCGATCAAGAAAGGCAAGAAATGCCTTACACTCACCCACCGGCAGGCTGCGCTAGTCCAGCACTACATTCACACCTGCTAGATGTCAGGAGCTGGGGGTGCCCCTTCTGCAGGGGAGAACAGGAAATTGGAAAAGGTCCTCAGGAAAGATGTTTCAGTAACACAGGGAAGGAAACCGTGTTCACAGGAGCTGAGAGGTCATAACCAGGACTCCGCATACAAACCATGCACAAGCTGTGGAGGAGTGGAGGCCATGCATGTGTTTAGAAACCCTGAGAATGTTAGAACTGAAGCTGTCAAATGTGAACATGCCCTCTGGTATTACAGATGAGGAAACTAAGGCCTCACAGAGAGGAAGTGGCTTGCCTAAGGTAACTTCCAAATTTCTACCAAGGGCCAGGGATATAGCTCGGTGGCACAGCACCTGCCTGACAAATGCAAGGTTCGTTTTCCAGTACCAAAATAATAATGATAATGATAATTCCTACAAAGGACCAGAAGGGATGAGTTCTGCAAAATGGGAAAAACACCAAGAAGCAGTATACAACTGAATATGTGACTGACACAGATTGGTAACAGCAGACCCAGGTGCAAGATCACAAAACAGCCTGCCAGAAACTGTCCTAGGAAGTGCTAAAAACTGGATCCCACCCCAGGGAGCGCTGTGACTCTTCCTACACTTCCCCACTATGGAGGGGAAAACCACAGCACGTGAGAGTCGCCCTGCCCACTGACTTGCACACCTCGCCCATGACACTGGCACTGTGTGAGACCACCTTCTACACCCACCAGGTGCAGGGCTCCACCTGCAGATCTACCTGGACGAGAAGAGACCAGAGCAACTCTTCCTTTCTCAAGATAATCACCGTGTCCATCAAAGGCAGAAACCTGAGAACTGTTGGCAAAGCCCCAGATCACACCAGACAGGAAGCCCAGGCTCCTGTTCTTTCTCTCTCTCTCTCTCTCTCTCTCTCTCTCTCTCTCTCTCTCTCACTCAGTCACTCACTCACTCTTGCTCTCCCACTCTGCTGGTGGCTTACAACCTCACCTAACTGGATAGCTGAGAGACCAAGTAATGGTTCACTTGCAGAATCATCCAGATCTCTGCCAAAGCACCAAGTGTGTTTTTATCTAAAATTCACAGTACAAAGGAGAAGAGTGCTAATCTAGGCTCCAAGAGTTGTGGCCCTGTTTGGACTCTTCCATTTTCATTTATTTTTTGAAAAGCTGAAGTCAAAAAACATTACTATTGAAGTGTTCACAAAATGAGGATTCCTTCCCCCTTCAATTTTAAAGCTTCTATTCACTCAGGTCAGAAATGGAATTTTCCTGGATTCCAGACCCTTCATCTGCTCCCACCACCAAAAGGTCAGGCCTGTCTGTCCCTCCCGCTGGCTGCTCCACCATGTCTGCCTCCTGCCTCCAACCCCAAGCCTCTGCGCAGTCAACCGCCCACGACTCCACCTGCACATTTGTCCTGCCCTGTTCCTTTCTTTGGAAAGCCCTTCATGGCTCCTGTCCCCAAGCAAATAAAGCCATAGCTCATCAGCTTAAGGCAGGACATTAATCAAGAAATGAACCAGAGGCAGTCACAGCACACTCTCGGATGAAAATAAACCTCTCCCCTGGGCACAGGAAAAGGCAGAGAAAAACCAGAGGTGAGAGGACTTCAGTGTGACAGAAATTAACTGCAGCTCCACATCTTAAAGGTAGGGTGCTAGAAAAAGTAAAATGCATGGCGTGTCTCCTTTGCGTTCATGTATACACACATACACACACACACACATATACATGCACATGACAATGGAGGTAAGAGTTGCTTTCCAACTTTTGAAATTCTATCCAATCTTTAGTTCTCCAGTAAAGTCCTTTTACTCAACACTGAATTAATTTTATATGGCTAATTATTACGAAAGTAAATTAAATTCAAGCTCTTTATATCAGTAAGGCAGTTTTAACATTACAGTAAGATTCCAAAACAACCCTCCCAGAAGAGTACATTTAGCTTTGCTACCACATAGGTTAAAAGGCAGAAAAGAAGTCACACAGGTGGGTAGGAGCACCCCGGAAGCTGGAGAGGGAGGTCAGCATTTTAATGCAACTCTTTGAAGATCTCTGAGGACTTACAACATCCCAGTGCCCTAAAATCCTACCTTCTACTTCCTGGCACTTGATTTCCTATAAGCTTCGCCTTATGAAAATTTCCAAATCATCTTCATCCCACCCAACTTACAAAGAAACCCAAGCCCCCAAGACCCACCCCTTTGCTGGGGGACTTGACCCGGGGGCAGCTAAGGGGCAAGGTACCCCTAGTATCCCGGCCACCCTCCAATGGCAGGACAAATGACAGGGGTGGCAGCAGAGCATTCCTGTGTGCTCAACTGCTCAGCAGCATCTCAGGCACACGCCTATCTGTGGAGCATGCCGGAAGTCCCCTAGGCATACTGCCTGGGCTGACAGCTCACTCTGCCTGCCCCACTGTCCTTGCCAACCATGGGAAGCCACTGCCGCCTCACCCCAGGCCTGTTCTCTGGGTACCACTTCCACGGCACCTTTGGGCTCAGAGCGGCTGACAAAACTGCCTAATTGCTTCTCCAGTGTCTCTGTCCAGCCACACTGGCCACTCTGTCACACAGCTAAGCCACCAGCTCCTCCCCAGGGTCCTGTCTACAACACAGCACTGCCTTCCCTGACTGTGCTCCCATGGTTCCAGTCCTGCCCTCCTCCCTCCCCTTCTGTGACTGCACTGCTCCCCCAACCCCAGTGTTCAGTGCTTGCACTCAGCCTGCCGGGGCCTCTGCAGCACGAGCAACGCAGTGACTTGGGGAGAGAAATAACACAAGCCAAGGGCTAAATCAAAGCCCACCAAAGGACAGGACTGGCTTTCTACCCTCTGTGCTCCGTCTACCCTAGAGGCAAAGTCTCCCTGGCTGCTTTTCTCACGGGAGGCCTGGAAAGCAATTCTGCCCAGGGGCACTGGACCCTCAAGCCACCAATGCCACCCAGGTCCCCCAAAGCCAGGCCGTCTGCATGGTTCAGAAGGTCATCTTGGCAGGCCCGACTCCAGGCCCAGTCGTTAGTCACTCAAATCCCACACAGGTCCCTGCCTGCAGCCCAAGCCAGCAGGCCTGGATCACGCCAAGGCAGCCAGCCCGCACCCAGCCTGCCGGCGCTCCACAGCAGGAGCAGGTGGGACAGCAGTGGGAGAGCAGCTGGTTCATCCTGCCCAGCACTCTGGGTGCTGCTCTGAAATTCCCCTCCGCACTTCCCCAAACAGGATGCGTCCAATCAGTGAGTCATGAAAAACGGTATTTCTAGAAATCCACTGGAAGGAAGGTGTGGGAGAGAATTTCTAAAGGGAGAGAACACAAAGACGAGATGGAAAGCTAGTTACCAACTCGCGGGGCCAGAAGTGGGCTGCTGACCAGGTCTTCTGCGAATGGCCGTGCCCTTCACCTCCACCTGACTCCATGGGTCCATCCTTCTCTGCGCCTCCACTCCTCGGCCCTGGTGGGCAAACTCTGCAAGGCCCACAGCCATGCAAAGAGGCAGAGAGCACCCGCCTTACAGCCCACACTCAGTCCCTGGGCCACTGATGTCTCTTCCACACCTCTCCCAGCCAGCTCGGCAACAGTGCCTGCTTCAGGCTCCTCCTCACGGGTCACCAGGGCTCCTGGAAGGCGCCTGCCACCTGTACCCTCGCACTGCCTGCTTCCAGACAGCAGCAGTGGCAGCTACAAGGCATCCTCCCAGCTCCACAGGACACAAGCCAGCTCTCACCCGCCTTTCTTATGGCCTTTAAGGGTTTTTTTTTTTTTTTCCTCTTCTTATGGTGCTAGTACTGGGGGATACCGCTACCTCCCCAGTTTTTATTTTCACTTTTTGCTTTGAGACAGGGTCTCCACCAATCTCATCTCCAGGCAGCCTGGTTACTGCTGCTATCTCTCTCCCCAGATAGGAAGCTGAGAGGTGGCCCAGAGGCAGAGGAAGTGTGAGCTGGGACAGGCTGGGGGTGGAATTCCGGCTCCGGCTCCACCGGGTAAGGTGATCACCCCACTCCCGCCTCTCCAACACAGGTGCAATGACAGTGCAAGCCCACAGCACTGCTTAATGCATTAAACACACTTAACATTTGTTGAGCACTTAATGCCTGGCACACAATAAGTGCAGCATAAGCATTTATTAAATAAAAGCAAATCGACGAGCATATTTGCCCAGGGCCACTTTGGCCGCAGCTGGTAAAGCCGGCATTTGAGCTCAGTCCAGCTGGATTCAGGCAGACAGATGTTCAAACCACCATGCGGCCAAGGTAGAATACAAGCTCCACAAGAAATGGGCCATCCTAAGCCATCCCTGCACTTCCCTCCCAGGGCACTGGACCCAGGCCACTGGGTATGTGTTATGAATGTTCCTCAAGAGTATGATCTGAGGGATTTACACAAATCCATTTCTGGAAAGACATCACAGACACTAAAGAGCTGCCAGGGCCTACACTGAAACAGGCACAGAGAGCGACAAAGCCTGTCACTGAGGTGGTCCTGGGCTCCGGACTTTACAGGCTGACAAAAGGGGGTTTCTACAAGACGATCTACGAATGGCGAAATGAGTGAAAGAGCAGGTGGCAGCAACAGCTTCTTAGTTCCTCGCTCCCTGAGCGACTGACTCCTCAGTGCCCCAGCATAATGCCAGCCTCCATTATAATTGTCACAGGATGGCGACTGCTATCACCAAAGCCACTCCAGGGTGACCGACCCTGCCCACCCTCCTGCACAATGGTCGGATGAGTCAGACCGTTTGAAGTGCTATCTCCGAATCTCTCTAATGAGGCACTGCCTGGTCCTGACGGGCAGCACTCTGAAGACAAGGCTGCACGCAGCCTTGCTGACGCTGGAGAGCCACAGGAAATAAAGCTGCAGCTGGAGACACATCCATCTGGAACTGTGTTCTCTACCCCTTCTGCAGAAGGTGAGAATCAGCCATTCAAACAGTCTTACTTTCTAAAGCATCTACGCTTCCTAATTCAGCTTTCAAACTACAATGCTCTAAGAATCAAGCCCTTGTGGCCAGAAAATAAGACTTCAAAGAACCTATAATGCCACAGCTCACAGCTATGCAGTTTTCCTCCCTGCCACCACATCTGTTTTTGCACCACCCTTTTACACACCTCATAAACCCTCTTTCGGCGTGTGCGATGTACCAGCCAGCACAAAGCAAACACTGAGCTACTTCATTAAATACTATCAAAGCCCCTGCGCCTGCAAAGCCATGATTTCACAGGGTGGAGGGGAGATGGGAAATAAGAATCTAACACAGAAAAGATGTACCATGTGAGGGGTGGTGAGTGCCACGGGGAAGCCCTGGCAGGAACTGACAAGAGGAAGCCTGTTGGTCTGGAGGGAAGGGGAGGTTTCAGGAGGGAAGGGGCATCACCAGGCTGGTGACCAGGGTAAGAAAACAGTTTGGCTGTGGGAGCCTGAGGGAGGTGAGACAGATTGTGCAGGTCTGTGGGTCACTATCCAGGTCAGAAGGGCCACCAACAAGTCTTAAACTCAGCATGCAGGGTCAAATCTGTGGCTACAGGGAAGGCAGAGGCTGTTGAAGAATTCAGCTAATAAATGATAAGGGGTGGAAGTAAGCTGTTGGCATGGAGAAAAAGGAATAGGTTGAGAGATGAAAGCAGCAGAACTGGGTGTGGTACCATAGGACTCTAATCCCAGCTAATCCCCAGGTCCGGGCAAGAGGATCACAAGTTTGAGGACAGCCCATGCAATTTAGCAAAACCAAGGTCTCAAAATAAAAAAACAAAAAGGAGCTGGGGATGTAGTTCAGTGGTAGACTCTTGGCTAGTGCAAGACCCTGTATCTGTTGCCCCAGTAGCAAAGGTAGGAAGGGAGGGAGGAAGAGAAGAAAGGGAGAATAATCTATAGGAGGAGAGAAGCAAGAGGAAGCAAGCTATGTGACTGATTACAGATGCCACTTTCCAAAGCATCCTGGGTAGGAAGGCATTGGGGAACAGCTTAGACAGGGCTGCAGGAAAAGTACTACATCTTCCAACAGCAAGAGGGGGCTGATGTCAGGAAAGTCTGACAGGAAGGAAAGGCCTGGTGGCTCCATCAGCTGAGCAAGCCTGGGGACACCCAAAGCCCAGGAAAGGGGCAAGCAAGAATGGAGCTCCCTGATAGTATGCCTAGAGGGCAGGTGCCCAGGCGCTGGAACAGGCTGGGCAGAGAGCCCACTCCCAGGAGGTGGCAGCTATTTCACAGAGTTCTCTGCCATTTTACTAAACTGGCGGCAGGGACCACGTCACAACACAAACCCAAGCCTGCTCAAAGGCTAAGCTGTCACCATGACAAAGTGAGACATGACCTGACAAAGCTCAGTGGGTCCCTCTCAACTGAGCACAGAAGGCAAAGCCCAGGTTCCCAAAGAGAAGGAAACTGTCACCTACTCCCGGAGGTAACAAGCCCTGGCTACAGAGGAAGGGATGGTCACCCTCAAACCCCTCCAGCAGACAAAAGCGCCCAACCACTGCTTTTCTCTCCCTGCCACCGCTGCAGGAGGAGGAAATTCCACTGGCATAAGAAGAAAAAGGAAGGAAGCAGCTGAGGGAAAGTGACCAACCCAGCACTATGAACAGCCAGAGGAGCACCACCATCCCTGCTGGAAGGGCCAGGGCTTGTGCAGCCAGGAGATCTGAGCAGGAGTGAGCAGGGCCTCCACCACACCACCAGGCAGCACCACCCACCCCGGCACCCTGGCTGACATGTGACACCACTATCCCTACAGTTCTAGCCATCAGATTCGCAAGAGGTTCCTAACAGCCTCCCCCAGAGGGCAGTGAGCTTCCCTTCCTTCCATGCATCTGCAGGTAGAGCAGGAGCAGAAGCTATATTTAGCATCTCGGTTCTCAGCAGTGAGCCCGGCCCATAAGCCTGAAGCCAAAGCTGAAGCTGCTCCCGCTCCCGCTCCTACCCGCCACCCTCCCTTAGGAGGCTGTGACTCCTGGTAAAGCTGCTTGCGTCTCCCTCGCCTCCCTCTGTGGGTCAGTCACAACAAGGGCCTTTTCTGCAGGTGCCAAAACCCCATCCCTAGAGCCTAGACCCAGCCTGTGGCTCTTGGCAGAGTGAACTCGCCTGTCTGTGTCTCTGGCCACAACCCCACCTTGGGTCCTCTGGGTCCCTGTCAGACCCAAGCAAAGGAGACCTGTTCATTCCTGCAGGTTAGGACTGACTTCTTGTTGTCATAGCAACCACCCAGTGTAGCTGGAACTGTCTGTTTACGCCTCTGTTTATGCTGAAACTGTGAACTCCCAGGAATCCAGGGCTCTACTCAGATCACTAAATACCCCATGCTGAAGGGGAGAGGCAGACCTTCAATGGGGGCAAATTGCTCTCATCCCTTCTCCCAGAAATCCCACAACCCTGTGTAGCCTGCATGGGGACCCCTCATCCCCACCTCAAATTCATTTTACTGCAGCCACACTGAAAACCCTCAGAGCTGCAGGCCTCACCTATGGTTCCCAGCCCTGACTTTCAGGTGACCATGGGGACAGACATCTCCAGGGCTTGTGCCCCTCCTGGAGGCGCTCCTGGTCACTCAATCCACACAGATCCTTCAGGTCTGCACATCCTGGTGCCACGCGCCAGGATGCCCACCGTCCCCACATCCTCCTGCAGGGAGGTGTGCAGCCCTGGCTCCAGAAGATGCCAAATGTCCACCTCAGCATTCCCAGTGCACATCACCACTGTGTCAATAAGGCTAAGATCTCAGTTGTAATGCGCCGTTCAGGGAGAATATGGTTCCTAAATTCCCTATCAACTAAGCAACATAAATTTATATGGATTAGGTGTCAGTAGAAATGATTAGTGATGGGGTGCACCAGGTTAGTGGCAAGATCCTGTTGTCTCCAAGAGTCTGAGAAAACTCATGTTCCAATGGCTCCACCATCATTTCTCGCCTGGGTGACAGCTAGATGGGAAGGGACCGTTCACAAGTACGTCACAGATGAACATCTGCAGAGTGTAACACAAAACATTGTCTGTTGGTCCCAAAAAGGCTTACTCCAGTTGCAGCCACCCTAAGCGTCCCCCCCACCAAAGACAGACCAGAACCCCCACAACACAGCAAACAAAGTGGGGAGGGAAGACAGGGACAGCAATGACTGGGTGTCACTGAGCTGTCATCCAAAACCTCTTTCTCTTCTCAAGGATAACGGCGAGTGCGTGGGCAGGAAGGAGGAAGAGAAATGTGCACCCAGATTAGAACGCTCACTCTGACAGATGACATGGACATATTTTTAATGCAGAAGACAAGAGTCGCTCAAAAGGATGTTCTACTGCCAAGATAAATAATTCAAGGGTTACATGAGAGGATACTTCTTTATCAAACATGGGCCATGAATTAGTGCCTTCCATGAACATTCAGTTCTTGAAACTCAGTTAAGAGATTCATCCTGCTGCTTTTAAATGAGAATTACTCCCACACTGACACAGTTATCTGAACTACACACTATGATCTGGCTGTTACCTGCTTAGTATGAATAGGCAGCATCTCTTCCCAGTATAGGTTAACACCACTAGAATTAATAGTAACCAGTACTACTAGCTCTGCTCCGATGGAATGTGTATTTCGGTTGTCTGTCCTCTGCAGTCTTCTCTGAACACTGCAAGATGAAGTGAGCAGACACTCCCTCTCCACACAGAGGGCCGCTCGGCGTGCAAGCACAGACACCAGGGGGCATGCACGCCCTGACAAACCCCCAGGCCCACACAGCTTCTGAGATGTGACCCAAATGATGACAGAGCATCTCTCCGGTTCTGGGAAACCGGAACATCATTCATGGTGCAAGAGCCTTAAGACCGTGACTCAAGTCTCAGGGCCACAACTCAGTATCTCACTTTCCGAAGCCATTAAGCCCCCGGGGGGTGGCTGTCTTGGTGTTTTGAAAACAGTAGACTGTGAATAAAAATAAGAGCTTATAAGAAAATAAAGAAAAAGAAAAGAAAAGAGCTCCTGCTCTCAGGAGTTTGCAGCCACTTTCAGGAAATAAGCAGACAAACGCAGGAAGCAGGTCCACTGGGAGAATGGCATGCTGCTGCTCCGCAGGAGGCTGGCTCTGAACAACGCCCGCCTGGGCAGGGAGCCCAGAGCCAACTACCAGGATCCCCAACCCCAGGGGTGGCCAAGAGGGGCCTGACCAGCAGCCACCACACACACACACACACCCGCTACACATCCCTAACTCACACCCCAATCCGGTCCCCTTGGTGGTCCCTGCCTCTGGCCCCTTCCCCCTCTCAGGCCCTTCTCCCCTCTGCTCTGTCCTCCTCCCCAGTCCCATGCCACACTCACCTCCTTCCAGCCCAGCTCTGTTCAGCCTGCTGCCTACCAAGAAGACCCCCGAGCCACTGCCCAGTGGAGCATCTATCTTGGCCCTCTGCAGTCCAGCTCCAACACATGTGTCCCTTGGACTCATGTGCAACCTCGTGCAACCTCAACATGTAAAACTGGCTTGGGCCAGAGAGGTAAAGGTGGGGACACCTAGTTCCACATTCTATAAATCTCAAAGAAGAAAAGGCCATTCCTGTGAGTAGCAACTGCCCGGTCACTGAGGCAGACAGATGCTTCCATGTGATACATGGACCAATGGACAAGTGATTGTGGGGTCCCTTATGATCTAAATACTCTGTCCCAGGCTGACACAGGCTCTCTGTCACCTTGAACCCAGTGCACTAACCCAAAGATGAGACCTTTTTTCCCATAAAGGGCCAGTCTGTAAATGTTTTAGGCTTTGTGAGCCATGCAAAGCCATCTATACTGGCTTTTCCTTTTGTTTTTTTCCCACAACTCTTAAAAATCACAAACACCGTTTTCAGCTTTTTTTCACATCCTAAAACATAAACCTCAACTCCAACTAGTCAGCCCATGTCCTTCTCAGAAGCCAGACCCACACCCAGCACAGGACACCAGGGCTGTGCTGCCACCACCATGCTCAGTAGCCATGGAGCAGGGGTGCAAGGTCTGTCCCAAGGGTGATCTGTGGGTAGACAGGGGAGGAATGGACAGGTGGATGGACAAGAAAGCCACCCACACTGAGGCAAAGAGAAGCCACCAAAAGAATTCAGAGAAGCTGGGCATGGTAGTGAGGCACAAGGATTGTCATGAGTTCAAGGCCAGCCTGAGCTACACAGTGAGACCATCTCAAAACACACACACACACACACACACACACACAATTCAGAGAAGAAAGTGGTTATGATGGATGGGGAATGCTAGGGAAGGTGCATTGTGGAAAAGGCATGATCGATATATCTTTTATGAAGAAATTAGGAAATAATTAGAAAGCTTTATAGAGCAGAGACCAATAATGTTTTTTTTTCTTTTTCTCTAATTGTTTCAAAGGATGACATGACAACCTTGACTCTGCCAACCAAAATGAGTTTATTTCCAAACACACAGTAAGCCTTTTTTTAAAGAAAAGTCATGCCAGGTATGATGGTGCACAGCTATAATCCCCACCACTCAGGAGGCTGAAGCAGGGGGATCTCCATGAGTTTAATACCAGCCTGGGCTATGCAGTGAATTCAAGATCAGTGTGAACTACACAGCAAGGCCTTATGTCAAAAAAAAAAAAAAAAAAAAAAGGCAAAGTGAAGCCATCACAAAAACAGGACTCCCTGGGCCTGGACACTTACCACACAGTCTCTGAAGATAAGGCTGTGGGTTGGGTACCATGTTGGGTTGTGTGGATTCAAAGAATACGACTTCGTCCTCACCCCAGCGCACAGTCTGGCATGAAAACTATGACTGCAAATGGGATGTAGAGATCTGGAGGAGCCAGGACACCAAGAAGCCAACCAGGAGGGTGCACACTGGCACAGCCACTCACAGGCCCGTGTCCTCTCTGTGCAACCTGAGCAAGGCTTCTCCCATGAGCTTCTGTGACCGATCCAGAAACAGATCAGTCTGCTATTTTGCCACAGCCCAAACTCTACCCTTGGAGTGAACGCTGTAATGCATTTTCTTGACAAAGTCAAGCTCCTCAAAATTAACTCAGTAAAATTCAAGAACTCTCTTCAGGGAAATGTTCCTGAGCACCTGCTTCCCAGTTCACCAGAGCAGCAGACGCTGGTTCTCACTCAAGCTTTCTGTTGCCCTCTGCTCTGGCTGGTTTCTGTGCAGTGCTGGGGAACCGAAGCCAGGGCCTTACGCATGCCAGCAAAGCACTCTACCCAAGCAGCAGGCCCAGCCCAATCTGACTCATCCACAGGAACAACGGGAGACCCTGGACGTGGTTTAGCGAGAGATCCTCGGGCCTCCTGCAGCAGAGTGATGCACTCTGTGATGCACCCTTCAGAGATGGCCTCCTTCTCCTCTTTCCTCTCTGCCGCTGGCCTGGGTCTCCACCGCTCCTGTTCACGAGGAGCCCGATGATGACACAGTCTCTGACCTGTGGAGAAGCAGCATGGGTTTGGTCACCTCAGCCTTCCTGTGTACTGGGCAGCCATGACGCTCACAGCCAGCTCTTCTGTCCCCTGCAGCTGGATGCCAATTTGAGCTAACAGGACATTTCCCTTTGGAGAACCAGTGACAGGTTTCCAAAAATGTGTAGACACAGCTATTCCCTAACTCAAGCCCAAATCTAGCAGAGTCAGGATCCCACGGCAGCTCCCAGTGTACTGGAGGAAGAAATAAAGCTCTGAGTGTGACAGACTGGGTCTGTCTGGCTTTGTGTCCAGGCGCCTGAAGGAGGTTCATAAATTAAAAGAACAAATAAAACAGAGGCCCTTAAGAGAGTTCCTATTAATGATGACTAAAGCCATTTTGTCATAAGATCAATCAAACCTCCTCTGCTTTACTCTGACCATAAAGAAGCAAACTGTGCACTTCAAAAATTAGGCTTCTTCCCACACTGCTATAGGAGACAATAAATCATTTGAAGAGACAGAACAATAAGCCTGGTTCTGGAAAACCGAGAGGCCGGGCAGCAGGAAAGGAGGCAAGGCTCAATACCGTCACCCAAGTGGCAGCTCAGGGTGTGATCTGGGAACTGGAGGTGGCCAGAGGATCCGGGAATACACCACGGGAGGGAAGGCCAAAGGAGACAAGGGAAGGGGAGAGGAGAGAATTTTGGAACCCCGCTTGAGCTGCAGCATAAGCATCCTGGTCTCCAGGAAAAAGGTGGAGCCAGGTGTATGAAGGACAGGAGAGCAGGGCCCTGGAGGAAGTGGAGCGCGTCCCCCACGGGGTGGTCACTGAGGCCTTCCCCTCCCTGCCTGTGAACGCACCCTTTAGGACCTCTTCCCTCTTCCGGAGCCGGAGCTCTACCTGGCAGGCTGCAGGCGAGCAGACTTGAGCTACAGGTTCCAACAGCCTGGCTGCTCCGTAATAAACACACCCTGTTCTAAGAGGCCACTGAAACACAGCCTGCCCACAAGGGCAGGTGAGGAGTTCGGGGGAGCAGGAGACGGACTTGATGGCTCCTCCGAGCTGCGAACTCCTAGATGACACCCAGATACCAGGCCTGGGAGGTGATATCTGAGGGGCAAGAGACCCCCCTCCACTAACTTCCTTTAGGTCCACACTGACACACACAAGGCCCCCCCCTTTCTCAGTGTACCCAAAGCCCAAAAGAGGAGAAATAAAGCAAATCAAATTAAACATAGGCAATTTCAGCCACACAGAAAATAGTTGTGTGAATATCAAAGTCAGTCACTCAGTAAAATCGTTGGATTATTACTCTCTAGGCACAAACCATTGGGCATTTAAAGATGATTAAGAAGGTAGCTAGTAATTAGACAGAAAAAAACAAGAGACTGTGTCTGCTTATTCAGGAATAAGTACCTCTATCTCTACATGCAGATGCTATTCCATTTGAGAAAATCCTAATACACATACCACAAAACTGTAAGTGCCAACAAATAAATTCAGCAAACTACAGGATATAAGTTCAATATGCAAGGCAGGCATGGTGGTGCACATCTATTTTCCCAGCACTGGGGAGGCTGAGGCAGGAAAACTGAGTTCGAGGCCAGCCTGGGCTATATTACATAATGTCAATATGCAAAAATTGGTTGCATTTCTATACATTACAATGAATAACCAAAAACTGAAATAAACAATTTCATTCATAGCACCAAAAAAGAATAAAACATTTAAGAATAAATTTACAAAAGTAGTCCACTGAAAACTACAGAACACTTTTGAAAGACATATAAATGGAGAGGATCTCAAGTAGATTGGGAGATGTTGAGATGGTTTATTAAGATATCTATATTCCTCAACTGATTAACAGGTTTCACACAATCACCACACAAATCCCTGCTGGCTTTTCTTCTTCTTCTTTTTTTTTCTTTCTTTCTTTTTTTTTTTTTTTTTTTGCAAAATTGAAGTTGATCCTAAAATTCCTATGGAAATGCCTGGGACCCAGAAAAGCCACAACAATCTTGGAAAAGAACAAAGTAACATTTTTATGATGAAAGTGTTCTAGAATAGCACAGCAGTAGTGGCTATGCAACTATGATTTAGATATCAAAATGTTTTTAACAAAAAGCAACAACCAACAAAGTGTATCACAAAGCCACAGAAAGGCTTTTTTTAAAAAAAAAAAAATCAACTTGAAGACATGACATAGCATCTATATTGCTTTTTCAGCACCATAAACTAGCCATTTCTTAATGATCTTTATTCCTGTCATTCAGTCCAGAGCCTCGTTGAATCCAACACATGTGACACAGAGAACTATGGGGTTTTCAGGCTGGGGGAGGGTAGCCAGAGACCATCTAAACCAAGTCCCTTATTCCTGAGATGAGACACCCAGAGACTGATTCAAAGCCACACAGGAAGGTGGAGTCAAGGGAGAACTGGAACTTAGTTCTCTGAACCCCACTAGCTAAATGCAACCAAACCCACAGAGCAAAGTGAAAATCACCACTTCACAAGAACACACCTCCTAGGCCGGAGATTGAGCTCAGCAGCACAGCACCTGCCTGGCAAGCAAGAGGCCATGAGTTCAATTCCTGCAACAAAAAAAAACAAAAAAAACCCCACATCTCCCAAAGATGAGACCATTGGCTCCCCTAAAACCTACAGAAAAGCTACCAGAACCCTGATATAAGAAAGTGAGCTTTAGCTTCAGGTCAGCAGTCTCCATAAAAACCCCACGCCATGCTCAGTAATTCGGCCCCGGCTGCCCTTCACCAGAGGAACGCAGCACAAGCCTCTGGAACCTAAGGAAGGCACACAGCAAAGCCCACCAACACCACCAAACTCAAACCGGCCACACAAATGGAATTCCAGCTTGTGGGACAATCGAGAAGAGAAACACAGAGAAGGTGGTCAGGAAGAGGAGCGAGGCAAGAGCCAGGGGACTGCATCACAGACAGGACGGGGTTGGAAGAGCCAGATTCTCGTCCATCCCTGCCCGTTATGAATAAGGCTGGTGGTGCTGGGCCTGCAGCTAAGCACAGGCACAGCAGGGAGCACAGGACAAGGCCTTAACATTCGCCCTTCCTTCCCAAACTCACCAAAGTCCCCTACTGGTCCAGCAGTGGGGTGCTGGCTTCTCTCCACCTGTGTCTGCCTGGATGCACACCGAGATGCACAGGAGCAGGGCCCAGCCACTGACCACCATAAGCCCAGAGCCTTG
This sequence comes from Hydrochoerus hydrochaeris, assembly GCA_004027455.1. NCBI lineage: Eukaryota > Metazoa > Chordata > Mammalia > Rodentia > Hydrochaeridae > Hydrochoerus > Hydrochoerus hydrochaeris. Next base: position 61,574 of record PVLA01004065.1, on the reverse strand, counting down.
GCACGGAAGAAACAGAGGCAGGGGACTCATGGGAGGCCCCACCCTGGGAAACAGCAACAGACACAAACACTGGAAGCAATGCAACAAAGCACAGGCCAGCCCAGCAGCAGCAGCAGCAGCAGGACCTCCCCAGCCCAGGTTCTCCCAAGCAAGCGGCCACCCCAACAATGGGCAGACTCTGGGGACAAAATGCTGGGTCTCACCCTGGTTCCCGGCCCTCCTAGCCCGGTGCGCTAGGTAAAAGGGACCTGGCTTCTCTGGCAGTGACAGGATTTTTATAATAGGTAAATGGATTATAACCAATATATTGAAGCATGTGCAGCACATAATAAGCGCACATAATAACGTTTAATCTAAGCCGAGCATTGGTGGTGCACTCCTGTAATCCCTGCACTTGGGAGGCTGAGGCAGGAGGACTGCTGCAAGTTCAAGGCCAGCCTGAACTGCATAGCAAGACCCTGTTTCAAAAAGACAACAACAACAACAAAAAGTTTAATCAGAAAGAAGTGACACCAGCCAAGCTGTTGACAGTCCCAAACACTCAGTATGGTGGGTATGGCATCTCAGACATGCGATCCTGTGTGGGATCTCACCAGAAACAACACCCAAGACAACACAGCTCACAGGGGTTCCCTAACCGCCCCATGTGGAAGCTGCCTGCAAATCCATTGCTTCACAAGGGAACTTGCCCTACAGCACTACGGCCCTTGAAGAGACAAATAGGACAGCCACCCTTAAGGCCACGAGTTCCAAGTCCTGACCACAGGACTCAGGAGACCCAAGTCACATGGTTACTGAACTCTGAGGGCCTGACTGACCCCAGGCCCAGGAAGCTGCCAAAGCTCTAGGCCTGAAGCATACAGCAAACCTAGACAGCCTTCCTAGGACATAATAATTGCAGTACTTCAGAGGCTGAGACAAGAGGATCGCCTCAAGTTTACACTTTTATTATGTAGCCTGGGCTACATAATAAGTTGAAGGTCAGCCTAACCCACATAGCAAGGTCCTGTCTCCAAAAAAAACACAAAAAACCAACTCAAAACAATAGTAACAGTATACTAGTTAGGAAGCCTGTTTTATTTTATTTTTTTATTTTTTGGTATCGGGGATCAAACTCACGACCTCGCGCTTGCCAGGCAGGCACTTAAGCCACTGAGCTAAATCCCCGGCCCGGAAGCCTGTTTTATAAAGTTGTTTAAGAATTAATCACTCTAGGGGGCTGGGGATTTAGCTCAGTGGCATAAGTGCCTGCTTTGCAAGCATGTGGTTGTGAATTCAGTCCCTGGTACCCCCCCCCCCAAAATCACTCTAGCCAGAGATCATGGCACATGCCTACAATCCCCACACTGGGGAGACCGAGGCAGGAAGATCACAGGTTGAAGGCCAGTCTGGAATGCACAGTGAGACCTCCTCTCAAAAAAAAAAAAAAAAAAAAGGAATCGCTCCAAAAAACAATGAACTCAAAGAATACCACCATCAAGCCTGGAATTGTTAGTCTGAATTTAGAGGTCCCTCAACTCATATGGTGGGGGGAGTACATCTGTGCTTTATTAGCATCTTTCTGAAACTTAGCGTTTTCTTCAATTAAGAGTGAAAGTAACACACCATGGTAGTGTTACACCACCTGTGACTCCAGTGAAAGATGAAATGTCCTGCCACACTGTTTATGCTCACGGTACTTCAGAATTAAGGTCTTTATTACACTCATACTAAATCTTGATGATTAGTCAAGAAGCATATATTAGTAAGGCACAAATGTTTACACTATTTCACTGACAGAATTTCAATTTAATTGGTTCCCTTTGAGATTTGAAGTATTCTGTTCTTTCTGAATAGAGGCACATCGTTCTCCTGGAGTGTCGGAAGGACCCATGGCATAAAAAAGGAAAAAGGCAAGAGGATGAGATATGACTACACACAAAACCTGAGATTAAATCCTCACCGGGAAGCAGTTGTTCCCTGGCACCTGGCAATGACCACTCACAGTGGGCACCTGAAAGACATTCATGAATGAATAAATTCAACCAGTCAAATCCTTCACAGACCTGGGCCATCGTCCTAAAAACACAGCCTGAGCATTCCAGCCCCACCTGGTGGCCCACACTTCCTTCGGCTCAGCTCATAAGGAGAAGGGGCACAGAGCAGAGGCCGCGGCCAGGTTGCAGGGTCTCGCTGTACAATGCGTCCAGGTGCGGCCTTCTTGAGGGGAGCGTCTGGGAGCTGAAGTGAATGGGGTGTGGGGCACACAGCCGTTGTCCTCACAGGAAACTGCAGACAGCAGCGCGGGATCCTCACTGGCCCCGTGCACCCCAGCTCAACCCCTCCCTGCTCCTGCTTGTGAGAGGACAAAGCAAGTGTCTGAGACCTACTCCAGCAAGTTCTATATGCAGCCCGGTGGCACAGCAGCACGGGACTGGGCCGTGTCACCATGAGGCCACAGTGAGGCCCCTTCTCCAGCCACCCTGCTGAACTGAGGCAGCAGCCACCTGGCACACACAGTGATCCAATCTGATACAATATGATCTGATACGATCTGATCCGCCAGCAGCTTCTCAAGGCTCTCCTTGCACATACCTCACCACCTGCCACCTCTCAGGGGTCCCCCTGGCCTGGATAGCCCCTAACTGCTCTTGCACTTCCTTCCTGGGACTCAAGTCTTTCTGTCCTTACAGTCTCCGAGCCTGTTCCTGTCTTAGGCCTTCTCCCATACTCTTCCATTCTAGACCTTCCATGGCTGTATCATCTGCATTCCAGACTGCTCAAGAGTTTCTTTCTTTCTTTAGAGTTGTTTTGGGATAAGGTCTCAGTCACTATGCTGGTCAGGCTGGTCTTTAACTCATTATGTAGCCCAAGGCTGGAATCAAACACACAGAGATTCTCCTGCCTCAGCCTTCCCCAGGCTGGGATTATAGACCTGTCACCCACCCTGTTTCTGATTTTTGTTCCTTGACCTCCAAAATCATTTTCTATTCCTATGCTGCACATAACTTTTCCCTATAGCTCATAAACCAGCTGATATTATGTAATCAGTGATTATCAGCCCTGTTTGGGAGGAGCTTTTTACAAAATGCCCAGGCTCTAGGCCTCACCCACACCAATCAGATCAGAATGTTAGAGAGTGGAGCCAGGCTCTTCCCAGTCACAACCCTCTGCCCCACTGCAACACACAGCTAGCCAGTTTCTCAACCCTCCCAGGCATGCAACACCCCTGGCAGCTTTAAACCCTGCTGGCCCGGAGCAGGATCTCACAGGCTGCGGGGATTCTAGTGCTGCTGCTCAGGAGCTTCCCTTGGAGCTGCAGGGGTTCACAACTGCACTGCCCCCACGGTCACCACTAGCCACATACTGGTGTGTCTGAGGCCAGGCTGCCGGTGAACAGAGGTGATCTTCACCTGAGGCCACCATTCTGGGTGGCACATGCTCTACAGCCCTGTGGAATGCTGGAATCACAAGTCACCCCCCAGTCCAGCCCAAGCAACCCCAGCCCTCTGCAGAAAACCCCACCACAGAGCCCAGCTGGTCACGGCTCAGGAGAGGATCAATATTTACCCAAGGCAGGGAAGCAGAGCCAGAAGACCACACTGAATCACCTCGATGACTACACCACATGGCAACTCGGCAACCTTGGCCTCCAGACTCAATGTCACAACACCATACAAGGCGCTTTCCCAGCCACAGCCCTGGGCACTCTGGCCACCCTGTTCAGGCCTTCTCAGAGACATGCCCTGCAACATTTCAGTGAATGGGTTTGCTTACAGGACTCTTCCCTGAGCCTCTAGCCCGAGGCATAGGTTCTTTGAAGGAGAGCAGGAACACACTTCTCTCAGGATTCTAATCCTTCACCTTGCACACAGCAGGGCCTGGGACCTAGGAGCAGCAGTGTTAGTACTCGTACCGTTAACCATGAGAAACTAAACTCAATCAGACATAATGGCACATGCCTGTCCATCCTTGCACTGGGGAGGCTGCGGCAGGAGGCTCACTGTGAGTTTGAGGCCAGACTGAGCTATACTGCCATATATCCACTGCCAGCCTGAAGTACATAAGCAAAACTGTCTTAAAGAAAAAATAAACAAAAAAAAAAAAAAAAGGAGGAGGAGGACACTGAATTCAGTGTGGGGAAAAAAAAAAATCACATAAAAAAACAGATCATTCCCTCATTAACATTTAGAATGATCCAAATACATAAATTCAGATTTCAAAACAGTGTTAAAAGGTGGCCCTGGCAGAACCATAAAGGCTGCCTTCCAAGAACAGGAATGTCCTGGACACAAAGGTGCTGTCCTCTGCCCACAGATTGAAACTCACTAGTCTGGGACTTAGAGGACCCGTCTGCAAAGCAGAGACCAAGGGTGAGGCTCAGATCCACAGCCACGCCCCAAACGCACGAGGTCTGGTTCCCACTGCCTGAGCTGGGCAGTGTCCAGCCCCACGGACAGCAGGGCTCTGGGGAGCCCAAGTGGCCCAGATGTTGATTTTCCCTGGCAGTCAGAACCCAGCGCTTACGACAGCAACAAAATTTCCAAGGTAACCAAGGACAACAGAGTAGAGAATTATGGCCCCGGAAGGAAGCAGATTACATTTTAATACTTAGGAGCTAGCATCAAATTTATTTTTAAAACTACATCAGTGCCAAATAAGCAAGGCAGCGTGGATGGTGTTATAAAGGTGGGCCTGACCGAAACGCACCAACATTCCAAGTACGTATACAATTTTTTCCCTGTTTTGAGAATATTTCAAAGTGCCCAGAGGCTTAAAGAGACGAAGACAGAAACAAAAGGAAGACAGAAGCTCACTTTTCAAATTTATCCCACAACTACTTATTTTCTCCATTCTTTCCAAAAGCATGCGCAGACGCCAGCAGCAGCTCCAGACTTCACTAAGTTTGCTAAAATCAGGCAAAATAATTACTTCATCCAGAGAAATGGTCACCAAGGGGAAAGTTTAAAACACAGCCATGAGCTATGGTCTCACCTGTGGTTGAGACAGCAAGCTGGTTAAGAGGCATGCATGAGGTAAGGGACCATGGTGGTTTTCAGTCATGCTCTCATGCTAAGATTTCTCCAGTTTCAGGTCTTCTCCCCAGGATAAACCCACTCAATCCACAGTCTGAGTAAGAGTTTATTCCCAATCTGGTAAGCAGTCAGCACTTACTCTGCTAGCTACTGTGAACACTTGTCACAGTCTCCAGAAAGATGGGTACTGCTACCCAGACTTCTGCAGTGCGGAAAATGAGGTATCTCACCCAAGTTCACGCAACTGGCAAGCAAGTAGTGGACTTTGAACTTGAACCCAGACTGATCTGAAGAAGCAATTTAGAGAATGCAGCACTAGTAAAACAGGAAATAGCATAGTTTCTGAAACAGCAAGGAACCAAGTTCAAATTCACCTACCAGCTCAATAACCTTGAACAAATTACTTAACCTCACCTGGCCTCAACTTCCTCTGCTATGAATCAAGGACAAGGACTGAAGACAACAGATACAAGGTTTGCAACAGTACAGCCTGGACACCAGGTAGTACTAACATTCCAGCTACAGACATATAAATTTTAAAAGCACATTTCAATTGGAAAATAACTCTGAGCAGACATGGCTTCCATTACAAATAAATGCATTTGCAAAGATTCATCAGTTTAAAATTAGTTCACTAATCCTATTTACTCATCTACTTAAACACAGGACTAAGGGCTTGTAAATTTTAAATTCATTTTATTTCTGCTCAATGCATAACTTTTTTTTTGTACCAGAGAGTAAACTCACGACCTTGCATTTTCCATGCAGGTACTTAGACCACCGAGCTAAATCCCTGGTCTGCCTCAACACATAACATCACAATATTCATTCTCCTCTCTCATCTCAGTATAAACAGATGTCTGCCATTAAAACTACTGGAAGACAAAATAGGTAAAACACGTGAAGACATAGGGGTAGGAGAGGATTTTCTAAACAGAACTTCCACTGCACAAATAGTAACAGCAAGAACCAACAAATGGGATTACATTAGACTAAAAAGATACATAGCATCAGCAAGTGAAGAGACAACCTCAGGATAGGATACAATTTTTCCCAGCTACTCCTCAGAGGACTAACATTTAGAATATACAAAGAAATCAAAAAATTAAACCAACTAAAATTAAAGACCTTGTCAAAAATGTGCAAGAGAAATGAACAGAGGAAAAAATACAAATGGTCAACAAATATGTGAAAAAATGCTCAACATAACTGGCCATTAGAGAAATACAAATTAAAACAATGCTAAAATTCCATCTTATTCCAGGAAGAATGGCTAGCATTAAGAAATCAGATAACAAATGTTGGCGGGGCTGTGGGGAAAAAGGAACCTTTCTTCACTGCCAGTGGGAATGCAAACTAGCACAACCACTATAAAATCAGTATAGAAACTTCTCAAAGAACAGAAATTTGAAATTCTATATGACCCAGTAATCTCTCTACGAGGTATCTTCCCCAAAAAGCTTCAGTCATTATACTGCAGTGAACTTGTAACAGCTAAATCCTGTATGCTCATTGGCATATGACTGGGTAAAGAAAATGTGGTATCCATATAAAATGGAATACAACTTGGCTGTAAAAAATGACAAATTTGAGACATCTGTAGGGAAATGGATGCACCTGGAAAATATAATGTTGAATGAAATAAACCAGACACTTCAGCTTAGGTACCACATGGTATCTCTCACTTGACTGAGGCAAAGTACAAACAAAAACATTAATAAGGATGGGGAGACAAGGACAAGAGATGAATGGATCTCTTGCAACAGGGAAGTAGACCAAGGAACAGGAGTGAGGAGGGGTGAGGGGTGAGGAGAGGAAAGGAAGGAAAGGGAAAATAAGCAGAAAAAATAAAGATGTGCCATGTGCAACAACCCACTAACCTCAAGTAATGTAAACATTACATGCCACTACCTGAGCTAAGATTAATATTATCAACAAGAATGAAAAAACGGATTGGGGAATTGGGGGAAGGGGGCTGGGGGAGGTAAGGGGAAGGGGATTAAGAAAAGAAGCTGTGGCATGCAGGTGTACCCTCTCCCAAAGACAGCTGCACACTGTGAGCTGCAAACATTCTAATAAAATAAAAAATAAAAAATTTAAAAATAACTCAACAAATGCTTGCTTTAATCCAAAATACTGTGGTTATGATTCGTCACTAAACCACACACAGAACAAGCTTTTATAACAGAACTGTACATTACCCTTTGAAGGGGGAAAAAAAAAAAAGCACTATTTAAAGTGATCCATGCTGATTCCACTCAGAACGTAAACAATTTTCAATTTTTTGTTTTGTTTCAATTTTGGTTATAAACCCAACCTCACACCTGCCATCATCATAATATGCATCATGGATTTATTTAAAATGAGACACACTAAAAAAAAAAAATGAGATACACTTATAATGATCTTGATTTTTTCCATTTTTAAGACTTGAACCCACTTTCCTGCTTGGATGTCAAGACCAGGCAGGCTTGCAATTTAACAAAATGATCAAATCCAGTCTCTCTTTAATCTGCTCAGTAACTGAGCTCTAGGGTAATCTTCCCAGCACACGAAGAGTTTTAGGCTCATCTACTGTAAGCTAAAATTAATCAGGGAAAGGGGGAGCATTTTTAATAGCAACTCCCATTGGTCTGGTTTTCCAGCATTTGCCAGTGTTAATAATATTTAACTGATAAAAAGTGGGAAAAAACAACTTTAATCACAATCAAGCTTTAAAAAAAAGACATTATGTATCAAGTTTCCTTCCTTTAAGAACTACTGAGCTACCTTTCTGATAGAAATCATTTCCATAGCATTTTCAAAACATTATTTTCTTATTACTTTTCAACTGGTACTTGTCAAAAAAAAAAAACTCCATACCATACCCACCTGCCTTGTCTAAAGGCGGATATTTTAAGCCTTACTGATAAGAGCAAAACGAAGGGCTGTGAGGCATCACTGAACTCCTCTGAGAAAATGTTTACACGCAGGACTCTTGGCCGAAAGCAGAGGGGAGGCTGCCCTAGCCCCACTTCCAACACCCGGAATGCTGAATCTGATCTTTTTCATTTAGCCTAGAATTGTCTGTTTACGTCTACAAAGAAAAAATTTCCACTGAGGAAAAACATTCTAGACTTTTAATTCCTAACAGCAGATGCTTTCTTTGCTCAAGTGCAGGGAGAATTTTAACACCAGGGCTTAAAGAAAGCTCTCTAACTGACATCCCCCCCAGCTCCCACCCATTCACTCCAACCTGGGCATTTTCTTCCAAAATACACACAATACCCAATTTCAAAACTGCAACTTGAAGTTCTGGGTAAGAGAAATGGCACCATCATTCACTGCTGCCACAGGTGAGGTGTGTGAGCCAGGTACCTATTATGAGCCAGGCAGAGGGCCTGAGCGCTTTACACACAATGCCCCTGATTCGGAAAAGATGCCTTACCGAACCTGTCTGGTGAAGGCAGATGAGGAGAGGGGTCAGCCTCTGTCGCCAAGCACAGACGGCTATGGCCCCTGGACACTTGGGCTGTCCCCTTCCACTCTGCAGGATGCTTGGATTTTTAACCTGAGCCGCCTGTCTCCAAAGCGTTTCCCCTCCCGGAGCTCTGGAGAGTTCCCTGATTAGCAACTGGGCCGGATGACTTTGCACCTTGAAAGCACTTTACTAAATCAAGGCCTTTTCCAGGCTGAGAAGGAAAGACGGGCAATCCGGGTTCCCGCAGGTAAGACACAGGTACCGGGGTAGCGGCCATCGAGGGCCTTGGGAACCTCCCACCCTGCCCGCTGTCTCCCCACCGCGCCCGCTCTCCTCTCCTCTCCCACACCTGCGGGGAGCCAGGCCTCCCTGGCCAGGGTGGGCACCTTCTCCTTCAGCGGGGATCCCCTGGACCTGCCTGCAAGTGGGCCGCAGCGAGGTTTGGGGGGAGCTGTAGCGAGAGCTCGGGGTCCATCCGGTCCCTGTTGGGCCACTTCTGGAACAAGTTGGTGAAGTGCGCGCGGGACCACGACACTGGGGCGGGGCGGGCGCAGAGGTCCCTTGCACCCGCGGACCCCGACTCGGGGCCTAAGCGGGCAGTGCTGGGAGAAGGGGGATGGGATCGCGGTTGCTGAACCCCACGGGGGAAACGGGGGGGGGCCAGGGTCTTCAAGAGGCCCGAGGTGGCTACCCGGCCTCTGCCCGAGCCACCTCCATGGGAACAAAGGGCTTCTGTCTCGGGCAAGGCGGCGGGCTCGCCGGGCTCCGGGCCGGGAAACTTTTCCCGGGCCTCGGGGGGGCGGGGGCGCGGCTGCCGGGGGCGCGAGGTCCCTCACCGACCTCCTCGATGGCCGCCACCGTGTTGCGGCACTGGGCCGTGCGCGTGGTGAAGCTGGAGGCCGTGGGCGCCTTGTAGTCCTCGAGGGTCTCCGCCACGAATTCCGACACGGAGATCTGGTCCGGCATCGCCGCGGCGCGCGGGGCCACGGGGCGGCAGCCGCCTCAGTCAGCGACGCCGCGCGCTCCGGCCGGCGGACAAAGGCGAGCGCGGCGCGGGAGCCGCCAGGGGCGCAAGGGCCGGTGCGGCCCCGCAGCTCGGCCGCCGTCCGCCCGCAAGCGTGGGCGCCGAGGCCGCCGCGTCCTCTCCGCGCGAGTCTCCTCAGCGATAGAACCGAGGCGGACGGGCGCGCACAGCCGGCGGGAACTGCCCGGCACCCAGCCGCGCGCCCGAGCGCCTCCCGCAGAGAGGGGCGGGGCCGGACGGGGGCGGGGCCGGCGGGGGCGGGGATGTGTGGGCGGGGCGACGCGGGTACCCGGCCTCCAATCGGCACGCTCGCCGCCGCGCCTCCGGGAAGCGGAGCCCGCAGCAGGAAGGGAGGTGCGCGCCCCGGCCCGCCAGCCGCCCCTGGCGGCCGAGCTGCATTGTCTCGGCGTTCTCGTGGCGCGCCGGGGTTGCAGGGTCCCCCCCCCACCCCTCCGCGGGCCCACTGCTGACGGAACGGACCCTTCCTCGGTGGTGTGAGGCCCTGGCGCCCGCCCGGGTCAGCCAGGTCACGTGTAGGGTGCATGGGGTACTCCCTCTACTGGGCCGGGCCGGAGCCACTCCGCTGCTCGCCTATCCCACCTCTGGCGAGGACCTCGAACCCCTGGAATCCCCACCAAAACCGCAGGGAAGGTCGGGGCCCAGCGAGAGGACAGTGTGCAGCGCTCGCCCCCTACAGGAGGATGCGCTCCACCCGGTGATAAGCCTTTCCTGCACCTTGCCTGGCCAGGGGACAGTTTCAAATGGGTCACAATGACAAGCAGTGACCATGTAGTGTCTCTGCTATGCAAAGGGTCTCTTCACCCTCACCTGCACCCTTCATGTGGGGCGTAAGGGCACGCCCTTGTAATTCCAGAGTTCTGGGTGGTTGAAGCAGGAAGATCACAAATTTGAGCCCTAGCCTGGTTGCAAGACCCTGCCCCCAAAAAAGGTGGGGGTGGGAGGAGCTGGGCCAAGGCCCCAGGTTCAGTCCCTAGTACCGTGAAAGGGGCAAGGTGTATGGGTGACAGTTGGCCCAAGAGTGCAAGGTAAAAGGTCAAATGGTGATTGATACCTGTGTCCCTGAACTCTTGAGGCCCCTTGGTAAACGCCCCCGTCATGTTTTTTAGCCAAACTCAGGATTACAGGCCTTCTCAATTAGTTGTAAATAGTTTTAGGGTCCTAGGCCAGGCCCCACCCTGGAGAGGTCACTAAACACAGACACGGGGAAATGGAATTCCTGAGGGACGTGGAGGAGCCCAGGGGACCCTAGGGAGGGCAGGGTCTGAGGAGAAGGAGGGGCTGCTGCTCATGGTTGCTTGGCAGAGGCAGCAGCTCCTGGGGCAAGCTCAAGCAGAACTGGCCCAGGGAAAATTCTCATGGCCACGTGAGACATGCAGGAGCTCCTGTCAGATGAAATCCTACCCCATCCCGCCACTCCAGGCACGTGGCATGGGGTCTCTGCTGCCAGCAGCAAAATCAAGAGAAACTTTACAAAAACCTTTTGTGTCTCTGAGGAGGAGGAAGTGGGAGAGACGCCGGGAGCTCAGTGTGGAGACAGAACGGTCTCTGGACTGAACACTGAAACAGTCAAGCTGCCTTTCTTACACTCCCGTGTAAGAATTTTCTAGATGAGGTGGCATTTTGGGTCAGACATTATGTATGGCTTTTGGTATTGTTAGCCACACTATATGTGAAATTTAACTTTTGCAAACAGCTGCACTAGTGAGTAGCTTGGATCACTGTATTAAGCAATGGACTGCACTCTGAAAACTGTACCTGTCTGTGTCTCTTTCTTGTATTTATGGTGGGTTTTTTTTAATCCTTTTAATGTCTGTGGCAGGTTCTTCTATTTGCAGCTTTCCACAGTTCAGGTCCAGTGTGTGTTCATGTTAGCACATCCTCTCCCACGCAAAATAGTTTCTGTCCCCCCCCCCCCCGCACCTACTTCTCTAACTGCCGTCTTTAAACTAGTTTTCTTTGAGATTAGAGAACATCATGGCTAATTCTTCCTGTCTGGAATTTTGAAAGGTTAGTCTCTATGATGCTATGAGGGATTTAAGAGAAAGCAATGATTTTCTTGGTGTCTAGTCAAGCATGGATCAGACTAATCAAGGTTTGCACAAGGACACAACATTAGGATTGGTGTTCTCTACTCTCCCTTTGCAGCCTCTGTACTTGTTTCTTGTAGTTTAATATAATTTTTCACATATAAGAACTTTAATAGCCTTGGGACTGATATGTGGTGCTTACCTGTCATCACAGCACTCAGGAGGCTGAGGCAGGAGGATCCTTGAAAGTTCAAGGGCAGCCTGAACTACATAGTGTGGCCTGTCTCAAAAAACCAAAAAAAAAAAAAAACCCAAAAAAACAAAGAAACAGAACAGAACCTTTAGTAGCTTTAAAAAGTGAAATTATAAAGCTGTGTCATGTTGCACAGGTATAAAGGATTTTAAAAAATGAGTAGTTACTAACTCCATTAGGAGTGTGCAGGGGGTGTGACATTGGTAAAACATGAAGGCAAATGGCTCCTCCATCATTCCTTAGAAATCTAACTGGTGCAGCGCAGATGCTGAGAACTACAGACCAGCGCAAAATGTAGCAGATGTGTCTCTGAGGTTAATCTAATGAATCACTTCCAACAAATAGCAAAATTAAAATTGAACATGGACTAAAAAAACATTATACACACTTTTCTAATGGGTCAAGAGGATGCTAGTGATACCACCAGAGGCCTCTGTCCTTTATTCAGAATTATTAAGTCTAAAATATAATTTTTAAAATAATATTTAGTGATAAAATGACATGAAATGAGCTTACATGAAGCTCATTTATCCCACTTGTGCGACTATGCAAGATAAAAATGTGGCTGATTATGAAGTATTACCCCTAACTCCACTAGGGGTGATTCAAAATATCTACTGTTATCTTTCTAAAACTCAAGAAATTTTGAATCCACACCTATCTGCCCTATGAGTTTAAATAAGGGAGGATAGTCCTGTATTATTTCAAAAGGAGAGAAATTTATTTGTCTATTTCTTTTGCTATCACAAAGCACATAAACCTGGGAACTTTATAAACAAAAGATTATAAAGCCCACAGTTTGGGGGCTGAAGGCCCAAAATCAAGCAGCCCCATCAATTTGGCCACCAATGAAGGCCTCACAGGGGTTGGTGACATAACCTTAGGATCCCCTGTGAGATAGGAAACCACACAAGGACTCAGAAGTCCAGCTCTGTCTTTTTTTTTTTTTTTTTTTGGTCTTTTTGAGACAGGGTCTCTCTATGTAGTTCAGGTAGGCCTTGCGCTCACTTTATAGCCCAGGCTGGTCTCGAACTCACAACGGTCCTCCTGCCCAGCCTCCCAAGTGCTGGGATTACAGGCGTGAGCCACCATGCCCAGCCAGCTCTGTCTTTTATAACAACTCACACTCAAGATCTCATGGTGATCTCAAAGAAATTACCTTCATCTCTTCCAAAACAAAGTCTCCAGTGTGCAAACCACTCCCACTACAGCCCACCACACAAAAGCACCATCACCATGCTACCACATTAAGGACAAATCACATCAAACCAGAGCAGACAGAGACAGAGTATATTAGGGTTTAGATCTTACATGTCTTTCAAAAGCTCATGTGTTGAAGGCTTGGACAGCAAAGCAGTGATGTTCAGAGGCTGTAAAGTTTCAAGAAGTAGGGCCCAGTTGGAGGAAGCACATCATAGAGGTCATACTCTTAAAAGAAAGACCTTTGCCCCTTTCCCTCTCTCATTGCTTCCCCACTGTACAAGGTGAGTTTTCCTCCATATCACTGTTCTTTTGCCTTGAAGTTCTTTCTCAACACAGACCCAAAAGCAAGAGAGCCAAGTAACCATGGACTGAACCTCTCAAACCCTAAGCCAGAATAAACCTTTCCTCCTGCAAGTTGACTCACCTCAGGTATTTTATCACAGCAAAAGAAAGTTGTTGGGTTGAGAAAGAAGAGTGACAAAATGTTTGGCAGCTAAAAGATTAGCAAACAGCCCATTTTCAAAGGCATTTTGTGCCTCCAGAAGCTGATGCAAACCTGAGATTTTTTTTTTCACCGTGATGGTGTACAATATCTTAATTCTGAAATTTGCTTAAGAGTTGACTGACTTAACACAGGACTTGCCGGGTTCTCTTACTATTAACTAGTAATTGATTACTCTTGGAATGGAAAGATCTATAACTTGAAGGAATTGTTGCAAACAGTATAGTAATATATATATATATATATATATATATATATATATATATATACAGTATATAACTGTGAAAAACACCCTAGTGATGTCGATACAGCCAGAAGTTTCTTTTCCCAAGCATAAACTGCTCTTCCTCTTCCAAAGTAAACAGTGTTGTGGAAGGGACCCATCCGTCCCCAAGTGAGGGAGAGTTGGGTGTATTTGCCATGGCCTTTCTCTTTCAGCACCCTAGAGGGAATTCTCAGCACTCCAAGACTATTTTACAAGTTGAGATTTTGCTGCCAGTTTTGCTGGTCTGTGATAAGTAAATCTCCTCCCAGGACTTCACTCATTTGGTAAACAAGGGGAGCTTAGATTCCCATCATTTCTAAGTGTGCTCCCTGATCTGGCTTTCACGAGGCCATTATTCAGTTTTCTGTTTGGCTTTTTTTTTAAATTCCGGTATTAATGATTGAACCCAAGGCTTTTGCATCGAGCTGCATCCCCAGCCCTTTTTTTTTTTTTTTCATTTTGAGACAGTGTCTCACTAACTTGCTAAATTGCCCAGACTTGGACCCAAACTTGCAATCGGCCTCAGCCTCCCAAGGTGCTGGAATTACAAGTGTGTGTCACCACATCTGGCTCCATTATCCACGCTGTCCTAACTACTTCCCTGTTGCTGGATCATAAACTTAAAGGGAGGGGAGGCTTATTTTGGCTCCTATTTCAGTCCAAGGTCAGCAGGCTCTAAAATAGGAGCAGCATGGCAGAGGTGTCCCGCAGAGGAGAGCTACTCAAGCCATGAAGAACAGGAAGCCGGAAAGAAGGGAGGAGCCAAGCTTCCAGGTCACGCCCCCAGGACCGCCTCCTCCCCTAGGCTCCACCTCCCAACACCGCCTTTAGCTGTAAACTCATCAGCAGACTAATTCAGTGCATCAAGCCCTCGTGATCCAGTCACCTCCCTAAAGCCCCACTCCACCTATGAGTGCACAAGGCTTTGGGGGATGTGTAGATAGAAACTTAACACATTTTGTGTTAGTTTGGACACAGGCAAATAGCATCAGGACCACATTACTACTGAAAGTCCAATGCTTGGTCCTAGACATTTGAAAATGAGTGTGTTCTAGGTGACATGGACAGCTAAGTTTTGGGAATAGATGACAAACAGATTTATTCAGGTTAACTTTACAGAAATGACTTGAGGGCTGTTTGCTTTTGTTTTAAAGTTTCTCCAGATGGCATTCTCAAAAATGAAGTACAAGGAGTAAGTCTAGATAATGAGCTGTAATCAGGCCTGCTAGCTCTAGAGCCAACTGTCGAATTTGCAGGAATGTTACAGATTAGTTCTTGCATCCAATTAGCAGAAATGCTGTAGGATGATGTTCTCCACATGCCTCTTTCCACTCCCATATTCTGCTACCTTGAAACTGTCCACAGTGGGTGCATTTACACCAGACACTTGGTAAATGCTAATGATCATGGCTTGATTTGTTGCTTTGTAGATGTCCAGCTGAATAAAGTAAATGACAGAGAACATGTTAATCATGCAGATTGCGGTGAAATATGGGTCATGCCTACAGCCATTGCATTGCAAGTCGTGAAAAAAAATTTTTATTTTAAAGAGAATAAAACCAAGCAAAATAAAACAGTATAAAGGCAATCAAAACAAAACAGTGTAAGTAATACAGTATTTCAAAACAAGATAATAGGAAATCAATAATGGTTACCACAATGCCCCTTGTTGTCTTCAAAATAGCCTCAGATATCTTCATACATAGTAAAAATCAAACAGAACAGAATCAATAAAAACAAAACGATGTATGCAATAAAGGGCTTCAAAACAAGGTAATAGTAAATCCCAAATGGCTACCATAATATATCTTGTTATCTTTGAAATAGCTGCTCTTGCCACTGTATATAATATAATCAAACAAAATAGAATAAAACCCAAGCCAACAAAACAATGAAAATGATACAGGACTTCAAAATAATAGGTAATTAACAATGGCTACCACCTGCAGAAGGAGATTTCCCCCATAGATGCTACACTGCATAATGTTATCCTCTGAATAGATGATCAGACTACTGGCTTTAGGCCTGCAGTCAGTGAAACACTAACACTATAAGCATTAAATTGTATTTTACCTCAGTAGCTATCATCACAGACTGTGTTTCTCTGGGACAGCCAGTCACTTACCGTGGTCAGCTGGGTGAGGGAGTGGGGGGATTTGTTCTTGTCTCCCAGCCCGCACGCTGGAAGGGGCTGGCATCTGGCTCTCCCCTTCAGCTGGCTGCGCATGGCGCTGATTAGCAGGGAGAACTTGGCTTCTTGTTGACTTCTTGTTCTCTTCCCCTGCAGTCCGAGAATGGCACTGACTCAGAGGAAAAGGCTGGCATCTCACTCTCCTCCCAGTGGCCTGCGTATGGCACCAGTTTGCAGGGAGGGCTTAGCTTCTTGTTGACTTCTTGTTCTCTTTCCCTGCAGTCCACAAATTGCTAGTTGTCAAAATTTTGAGGGACTGTTCCAGTATTGGGAGACCATTCTGTGATACAACAGAGAGACTCCTCCTGTCATTGCCAGATGAATGAAGTCACAGCATACATCTTTGCTGTCTCACTTCTGTCACTGTCATTAACATAAACAAATGGCAACCAGCATTTGGTCATAGCTACATCCATTTGTCAATGACACTTCTTTGCTGAGTTGGGTCATAAAGATTTATTCATTATCTCATTTTGTCAAACCATGGTTAAACTGCAGGCTCAAATTAGCTGCAGATACAAGCAAGGGGCAAAAATCAATGCAACCATTCAGTGTGAATCAATTAGCTCTGTGGAATTTATAATAAAGTATAGTGTGTTACTTGTAATTACTTACAAATTTGATCCTTTAAATCAGTATTCATGTATGTGCACATAGTTTTTTTCAGACAGCAGGTCTTACTTTCTCATGGCTGGGACACAATATGTGACACCTACAATTTAAAGGAGGAGAGGTTTGTTTTGGCTTACATTTTCAGAAGTTTCAGTCCATGGTCACCTGGCTCCAGTGCAGAAATGGCATGGTGGGAGGGTCTGGGCCAAGCAAGGCTGTTCTCGGCATGGTGACCAGGAAGCAGAGAGAGAGACAAGAGAGGAACTGGGAAAAGAGATAAACCCTTTCAGGTCACACCCCAGTGACCCCTTCTTCCAACCAGGTTCTGCCTCCCAAAGCACATTTATGAATTTATCAGTGGATGAATCCACTAAGGAGGAGTGTGTCTCTTCAGATCTAATCACCTTCTCAACGTCCCACTCTGACTATGTGAGAGTTTTGGAGGTCATTTCTTATCTAAACCCTAATACCAAGTATAATTGCATCTTCCCTGCCAAGAGGATGAGCTTTGGACTTTCTAACTCATGACTCACACTTGCAGAAACAAACACGTATACTATAGAACCTTGATAAACTGGATTGTCTGAGTTAAGGTGACTTGTGTTAATATTATTTGTCTTGGAGTAATTAAGAAAATGCCATTTGTTGTTTTGAAGCACTTAGAATAACACAAACAAGTGCCAACAGTGGGTGGGGTTTGTTTGAATGAAAAAGCCGAAAAAAATTAATTAGCACCTTGTATGTAAATGAGTTTTTGCTAAGTCTTAAAGAGTGCTTGCAATAATTTATTTTCCTGAGTCAGCCATCCTTCCCCCACCCACCCACAAAGACCCCTTTTGAGGTTTTGAGAGCCCCCTCTTTGACGGGCCGGAAGTCCCTGTGTCTTATCTGAATTTTTTTTAGGGCTAAAGAGCATCTTGTGGTTTCCTATTGGCCATCAGTTTCAGCTCTTTGGTCACCGTCTGCCCAGCTGCTTCCTCGGCTTCCTGTCTATCCACCAAATATGTTCTGACCCAGAAGCTTGCAAACTGTGAACCCAGAAGGAAACAACAACCGCTTTTTTAGTGCTCTGAGCTAAGATGATGTGGATCTTTCCTGGTGCTTGAAAAAAAAAGCAGCAGCAGCAGCAAAAGTGGATGTTGTGGCATGTGAAAATGTGGCACTGAAATACGTAGGTGACCAGGTATCCCTGGCATGCAGCAACCCCCCCCATCATCCCTGATGGCAGAGCTGAGTGTAATAGATATGAAGCGACCTCCATGCTACAATATGTGCAGTGCTCTGTGGCCCTTCCTAGGGACAGCTTGCCAACCCCATTCTTATTGCCCCCAACAGCTTCCCGTGGTCACTAATACCAGCTGCTCACCCTGCTCTCCCACAAGCACACTTCCTCTTTCACCTTTGGAAACTTCCAGGCATCTTCCAGGATCAAACCCAAGCCTTTTTCCTTTCCTTTCCTTTCCTTTCCTTTCCTTTCCTTTCCTTTCCTTTCCTTTCCTTTCCTTTCCTTTCCTTTTCTTTCTTTCTTTCTTTCTTTCTTTCTTTCTTTCTTTCTTTCTTTCTTTCTTTCTTTCTTGTTGGTGTCTTTTTGAGGCAGGGTCTCACTATGCAGTTCAGGCTGGCCTGGCCTTGAGCTCACTTTGTAGCCCAGGCTGGTCTCAAACTTCCAACTGTAAGAGACAATTTGAGTGACTCCCCTTGAACGCAGAACAATTGGTGTGAGTTTGATTATATTGAGGTTTATTTCCATATAGTGATATGTACAGAGATGGCTATAGTATTTCCTTCTGTCTTTAATTAGCTCTAAGCATTGCAAATACGGCGCTGGTATGTAATCTCTAAAGCCATCAGACAGTCTCTTGTTTTCCTCTCATAGAGCTCTCTGTAAAAGATATGAGCACAGTGGGATGGCAGAGCCACTCAGCTCCAGGAATATCCACTGGGTATGAGTCGAGATAAAGAGGCTCTGAGTCCCAGGGCACAAAATTTACTTATTAGAAACTGAGGCAAGAGTCTCCAAAAACAATTCAGGTGCTACCCTAATTGAGCCACGCAGACCAATCCTGCATGTCATTCTCCCTGCATGTTGCAAAGATGCTTTTCTCCCCACCTGGCTGGCCAGCTCAAGTGATTCACAGAGTTCCCACCATCCTTGATGTCACTCATCCTTGACCCACCCCCTTCTTCATGAGATAATAAATTCTAAAAAAAAAAAAAAAAAAGATAATAAATTCTGGGAGAGGACTTGGATCAGGACCTTTGTCTGCACATCCTCATGGGGATTGGATTTAGGACCCCTTGGCTGCCCTTAACTTTGAATAAGTCTTGGTGTCTTTACTCTTGCTGTGGGTTGCCTTGGACGTGGTAGATTGGAATAACTTGCCAGGATTCCAATAACATCTCAATGGGATTATCAGTATAACTTTTTGGATTGTGAGGAAGACTAGAAAAGGGATTACAACAATATTTAGGATTACAATAGCAACAATCCTCCTGCCTCAGCCTCCCAAGCACTGAGATTATAGGCATGTACCATCATGCCTGGACAAACTCAAGTCTTAACCCAAGGATGAAGAAGTTTTCTAGTTTTTCTGGAACCCTGGAGGCAGAATCATACGTCTCCCCTCTGTGGTTCTGAGAAACTTTGGTTGCATCTCAGGGGCCTTAGGGAGGACATGGAAGAAGTACCAGTCCCAGAATTTAGGGCCTTGTACACATGTGTGTCCCCTGCCTGGCTCCCTCCCTCTCCTTTCTCATTGGCCCGTGAGGTCATTGTTTTTGCAATATTCGTCTCACTGACCAAAGAGGTCTTAACTTCACTCTGGAAATCACATGCTCTACTTTGCTCACAGCCCCGGATGCTTGCATTCTAGAAATATCAAGACTAGAGGTCAAAACTGGAACTTATGTCCTTCATCTCATGCCCAGCAGCAGCCCAGGCTCCTGGGGAAAGTGTGGATGTTTCATTTGCCTTTGTACCTATAGCCGAACCACAGGGCAAGCATGAAGTAGGTGCTGCATAAATGCTAACAGAATAGGACTGTGTGAAGGTGCTTATGAATTCAGTAGGAGGAAAAGCATGGGTTGAGATATGCTAAGCTCAGTGGTACAGGTGCAGACCTTCGCCCCAGCCCTCATCCTACAGTTGGGTCTGGACCAGACTTAGCAAGATCCCTAGGACTCCCTGGTTCAAGACTGGAACTTTAACATTTGAGCAGCATTTTCTACTGTAAAGGAAAGACCCACAAGCAAGGACTAGGTTTCCCCACCCTGTAAGAACCCAGCATGGATAGTCTTGGGGTGCAATCAAACTCGAAAGGTTGAGATTCTATTTGATTCTAAGATTTATGAAAGTTCCTTTCCTTTCCAAAGTGCTCTGCTATGCAATATTCTGTCTAGTCATTGCTTTATGATATACTGTGAAACACTTACTGCATTCCAAACACTGCCCCCAAGACTAAGATGTGCTGGTGAATTAAACCAGAGGTCATCTGTGTGAAAGAACTTAGATTCTACCAGAGGAACATATATATCAATAGATACGTAAATATAATAGCTTCATATACATCCTGCTGAGAGACACGAAATAGGGTGATAGAGTAGAATATCTGGGTGAAGTGTAGGGCAGCTGCATTGCAGATTGTAATCAGGAAAGGCTTCTTGGAGGAGGCATCATTTGAGGTGAGTCTGAAATGAAGAGGAGCAGCTGAGCAAACTCAAAGGGAAGGGTCTTCCAAAGGGCCAGCAAGTGCAAAGGCCCTGGGGCAGCAGCCCAGCAGACATGAGAAAGAACAGTGTAACAAGAGACAGTTGGTGTGAGCTGATACTGAAGGCATCAGTGGGGACCTACTGTGCAGGCCCCCCTGAGCTCCTTGATTGTGTTTCTCCTATCAGGCAGAGGACTACCGCAATTTGGTTTACAATTAAAATTGTTTCAAAGAAGGCCTTTTTGGCCTTCCTTGCAGAAATGACTGTAGAGGAGTAAGTGTGGAGTGAGGTGAAACAAGTGGATAAAATATTGACTAGTAATAGATAAGGACCTCATTGAAATGAAAAGCTTTTCTGTGTCAGAGTACAGAGCAAGAAAGTGAAAGGGCGTAGAGTGCAGCCTAGGGTGGCAGGTACGAGACCCTGCTCCGTCTCCAGTGCCACACACAAAAAAATAAATTCAAAGAAAGCGAGGAAAACCCACACCCTGTAAGGAAATGCTACTTTGTATATGAATTGTCTGATAAGCAGCTTTTATTTAGAATATATAAAGAATCCCTACACTCAATAACAAAAAGACAATTCAATGAAAAGTAAAATGGACAACTGGCTCCAAAGCGCCATTTCTGCAAAGAAGATATGCATGCTGGGTGTGGTGGTGCAAACCTAAAATCCCAGCGCTTGGAAGGCTGAAGCAGGAGGATCCCTCAAATTCAAAGCCAGCCTGAGCTACATAGTGAGTTCAAGGCCAGCCTGAACTACTTGGCAAGACCCTGTCTCAAACAAACTAAACCAAACCAAAACAGACAAACAGAAAATATCTCTCAGGAAGCTAATGCCCAAACAGAGCTAACTGATAGAACAGTGTTTCCCACAGTATTCAGACCCAGGAGGGCCCGACTCTGCTGCTCTTCTGTCTCTCACAGCTGTCCCCAGTGTGGGTTCTTATCCCTGAGCTGCTCCCTGCAGGAAGCCAGAGCAGAAGCCCGGGTGATGCTGCTTTGGGGAGTTCTGATTGGGCCCGAGTCCACATTGCTAGGTTGGAGAGAGTGACCCTCCCCACAGCTGGAGTGAGGCTGCAAGCTGAGGCTGCTGGGCCGCGGGATTCCCACCCTGTCCAGGTGGGTGTCCAGCTCATTCATTTCGGGCAGGGCCGAGGAGCAAAGGTAGAGACACCCTTAGAGTGCTCAGAGATGAAGGGAGGGTGCCCTGCAATTCCAGTCAGAGGACTAAAGTGCAGTTCTTGAGGTCTAAGGAGAAAATTAGTGTAAAATATGGCACAGTCATGGGTGTCACTGCAGAGTCTGATGAGACACCTCTATGACAAAGCCCGGAGCTGGAATCAGTCACGGGACACCAAGGGATGCAACAGAGATTTGACCCACTTTCATGGGTGAGGTCCCAAGTGCCAGGACCTGTGGCCCTGGGGACTTGGCGCGGGGTAAAATTGTGACTGCGGAGGAACTCAGCCCTCCTACCTCAAGTGGCCTCCAGAGAGGTGTCTGTCGGGTTACAGAGCAGGCACAAAGGACAGACGTCAGTGCCGCCCTGAGCAGCCTCTACCTGCACCTCGATGGTCTAGGATGGGCTGCCAAACCTGCCCTGAGATAGATCATCTCCCATTGCCCTAAGCTGTCTGGTGGATTTCAAGGGCTGTCATCAAGTCCCAAATGGGTCCCATCCAAGCAGTCCTGTGCCACGGCTCCTCTAGCAGCAGCAGCCTTCCTTAGGACATATAAGATGTGATCAAGAATATGGTGGCTGTTTAAATTTTTTAAAGTACCATAAAAGACATATTGTCTTAAACAACCCTCAAAATCCGCTCCCTGGCTTCCAACACGTTTGTCCCATTGCCCTTGCCGCTTTCTGCAGCAGCTCTGGAGTCTGATTGAGTGATTTGTACTCAATCTAGAGCATCGCAGAATATTAAAGAGAGGATGCAAGTAGATAAGAGTTTAATAAGCAGGGAGGGCACGGAAGGAGTCACCACAGAGAAGGCTGTGGCCACTCTTCCTGCAGACCAAGGGCCGGTTCTGCCTGATACAGTCTCTGATGCAGGTCGGGCTCTGGGGACTGATGTGAGCTGATTTATTTTGTGAGAGTGCAGGGGATTGGATAAACCTTTACATTCCTGAGCTTTGGCAGCCTTTTGGGAGGGAGAAGCCATAGGGGCTTCTGGGAAGAAGGAGGGGTGCATTATCAGGGCACAGCTTTGAACCCCTGCCATGATGACGGTGCTGACTCTCAGGTGGGCGGACCTGACACAGTCCTCTTTCCTGAGGGTCTTCAGCTGCGCTGTCCTGGCCTCCGTATCCTGAATGGATTCAAAACATTTCCTTTTCATGGTCATTTTGATTTTAGGGAGCAGCCAGAAGTCACACAGTGCCAGATCTGGTGACTAAGGTGGATGAGGATGCAGTGTCATGTTTTTCTGAGCTGCCTTTCTGTTGAATGGTGCTGGGCAGCAGCAGTCACTGTATTTTTGATCCCACCTGGTAGAGACCCTCAGGAAAGAGGATTCCAGAGCTGCTGCTGAAAAGTGGCAAGATGATAAATATGCTCAAAGTGAAGAGGAAGATTTTAAGAGAGATGCATGGCAATGTGTATTTTACTGTTATAATTTTTTTTTTTTTAGTCTTTTGAGACAAGGTTTGGCTATGCAGTTCAAGTTGGACTTGAACTCACTTTGTATCCCAGGCTGGCTTCAAACTTGCAGTGACATTCCTGCCTCAGCCTCCTGAGTGCTGAAATTACAGGTGTATACCACCATACCTGGTTACTGTAATAACATCTACAAATTAAAACCAACACTATACTTTTCTGTCACCTCTTCTATTATTCAGGGATTATCATCTCGGGAACTCTGAAGAATTGTGATGGCTGACAAAGTCCTTATCTCTCAACCTGTTCTGAGAACTTGTTTTCCCTCAGAGCCTTCCTCCCAGGCTCATGCCCAGCACAGCCCTCTTCTATCCCCAGGTCCCTGCAGCCCCTGGGCCAACATCTCCTCCCTACTGTTGGCCCTCGGGGGGCAATGACCATGGGTGGGCTCATGTCCCTACCAGTGCCCCCTGGGCTCAAAGCATTTTTGGTATTTGTCAAGTCATAAAGATTATAGGAACCCTTTTAAAACTCCAATTCCAAGACAGACCTACAGAATCCATCTTCTTTGAAAGGGCCTGGAAGTCTCTATTTCCAAAGGTGTTGCAGGAGATTTTAGATGAAGCAAGCCCATGAAGCTCTACGTGGCATTTTAGAGGGTGGGATTATCAACTTGCTGTCCCCGTGACAAAATACCTGCTGGAAACCAAGTTGAAGAAGGAAGGTTTAGTTTGACCCACGGTTTCAGAGGTTCAGTCCATGGGCAGCAGGGTTGCTGGAGGCCTGTGTTGGGATAGAACATCATGGCAGAGGAAAGCTTCTCACCTCATGGCAGCCTGGAAGCAGAGAGAGGGCACAACCAGAGAGGAAAAGACAGGGGAAAAACTGTGCCCTCAAAGCAAAGTCCCCAGGGACCTGCTTCATCCAGTCAGTCCTCATCTCATAAGATGCCCTTTGACCTATATGCTCCTCCATTGGTTACTTCACTGGGAAGTTAGAGCCCAGTCACTTTCCAAATGTCCATAGCTGGCAGCCAAGCCCAGTGCAGAGAGCCTTCTTGGGGACGTTTTGAATCCCAGCCATCAAAACCAAAGCTCAGGGCTTTCCTGTCCTAGGCAAGCGAGCCCATAGGCAGATGAGCCCTTCCCAGTCCTGAGCCACCACTTACAAAACGATGATTCACGAGCAAAAGTGTGCCCAGAGGATCCGAAAGCGCCTGCGACTCATTCTGAAAGTGCCGTCACCAGGGAGGGGCGACTGGGCTGGGCTGGAGCTGAGGGTATTTCCTGCCTCGGAGCAGAAGGAGGAGCCCTTCCTCAGGGACATCAGGGCTCTGCAGTGACCTCCTTGCCTCAGCTCTGTGGATTCCCAATGTCTGATCCTGTGTAGACATTGCTCAGAGCTGCTCTCCAGGGCCTTCTGCCTTCCGCCTTCTGCAAGCTGCTCAGGCTGTCAGGGGTCAAACGTCAGACCCCTGACTGCAGTGCACTCCCTGGGAACACAGGGCCAGGCCCTTCACCTCCAAAGCCCCCTTTTCCCATTGGCTTTTCCTAAACGGCTGTCTCCTGGTTGCAGTGGCCCCAGTGTCCCTGTCCTTCCTGTCCTGGACTCTGCCACTAGGTTTGGTTTGCGGGGCCAGGGATTTAGCTCAGCGGCATAAGCGCCTGCCTGGCAAGCACAGGGTCGTGAAGCCAGGGCTGACTTCCCTGGTTAACCCCGCCTTGCATTTTGGGGAGTCTGGCTGACAAAGGCCAAGAAAAAGGAGCTCTGCAGTTAATTGGGGCCCTATTCAAATTCCCACCCCTCCCTCCCCTGGCTCCCAGTTCCCACCAGGGTCTGGCCCTGAACCTTGTCCTGTGCAGAATCCTAAAAGTGGCAGGAAGGTCCCTGGCTGGGCCAGCCCTATAGAAACAGCCAGTTGAGCACACTGGGTCAGTCTGAGGACTTCCCTGGCATGGCCAGGCATTGACCAAGCGATTTTCCTGGCAGGACTACCAGCTGATCGGTGCCCCTTTGTGCCCTGCCTGTGGCATGATACAGCAGCCCAGCCTGCACAGGGAACAAAGAGCACTCCTTGAGGGGCATGCTCACCACCAGGGACCAGGGAGAAGCTGCCCTGCTACAGCCAAAGGGCTGAACCTCAGGGTACCTGGAATCTGGGGGTCCCTGGTGGGAGAAGAGGGCACAGCCCCTTGCTCAGCAAAGCTCAGCAAGCATGAGAAAGTGTGCTTTGTGGGGATGGAGGCCCAGTGAGCACCAGCCCAGAGTAAACTGATCACCCATCACTTCCTTTGCTTGTCTACTGCAGGAGCCCAGCTGGAAGCTTTGAGTCATCCTGTCCCGGAGGCCTCCTCCTCCTTCTCCCAAGATCCTGGAAGTACCAGTGTCTTGATGATTCCCTTTGTTTATTACGCATGTCACTGTCTCCCCTTCACTTCCCACCTCAATCCCCATCTGGCCTCATCCCTGGGTGGCAAACGGCTTCACGGCCCACTCCTGCCCCCGGTGTAGACTGCTCTCCAGTCCGCCTCGCCATGTGGGTGCCAGAGTCGTAGTTCCAAACGAGATTCTCCAAAGATGTGACTCTAAGCCAGGTGCAGTGACACACGCCTGGAATCCCAGCACTCAGGAAGGCTGAGGCAGGAGAATTGTACATTCAACTCTAACAACTTAAGAACTTAGCAAGATGAGATGCAGCCTCAAAAAAAAAAAAATTGAAAAAGACTAGGGATGTAGCTCAGTGAGAAGGTCTCAGGTTCAATACCCCATGCAAGATTTTTAAAAAAAGTACAAATTTAGTAGAGGATTCCCTTGAAAAACATTTTCATGTCTCCCTAAAGTCTGTGAATAGAAACTCCAGTTCCTTAACATGCAAGGCCCTTTGGGGTCCAGATTGCCTGCTTTTCCCTAGACCTCGCACACACCCACAGATGCGTCTTGCTTAACCGGCTCATTCCTGGCTTCACTCACAGCTCCTGTCTCCTGTCAGCTCCTACACCAGCTATGGGAGGGTGACCATGGCAAGTGAGTCCCAGACCTGATCCCTTGAGCTGGGCATCCAGAGGTGACACAGTCAGGCTCAACGGTTGTCACCCAAAGCGCAGCACTGAGGGATGTCCCCAACCCAGGAGGGCAGAGGAAACAGGCTGAGTCCACCAAATCTCCATCCATTCCCTGGGTGTGTTTATGGAACTTCATTTTTGTGCCTGGCAACATATTATCCACTTTACAGGCTTTATATGCAACATTGTCACAAATTGTTTTTATTATTATGATGATTTTAGAGAGAATAAAACCAAGCAAAACAAAACAGAGTAAAGCCAATCAAAGCAAACCAGTGTAAGTGATACAGGACCTAAAAACAAGATAATAGGAAATCAACAATGGTTACCATAATGACTCTCACTGTCTTCAAAACAGCTGCCCATGCCATCAGACATGGCAAAGTCAAACAAAACAGAACAGAATAGAGCCAATAAAAATGGTACAATGAATGCAGTACAGGACTTCAAAACAAGATAATAGTAAATTCAAAATGACTACCATAATATAGCTTCCTATCTTTGAAATAGCTGCCCATGCCTTTGGATGCAACAAAAACAAGATAAAACAGAATAAAAACCAACCCAACAAAACAATGAAAATGATACAGAACTTCAAAACAAGGGAATTAATAATAGCTAGCACTTCATAAGGAGATCCCCCATAGATGCTACATTGCATATTGTTATCCTCTGAATAGATCATCAGACTACTGGCTTTAGACCTGCTAAATTAGTGAAACATTAAACACTATAAGCATTAAGTTGTATTTTACCTCATTAGTCATCATCACAGACTGTGTTTCTCCGGATCAGCCAGTCACTTACGGGGCAGGTGACGGAGACACTGGCTCTTCTTATCTCCCTGCCCCTGCACCAGAAAGGGCTGGCATCTGGTTCTCCTCCAGTCGGCCCACAAGTGGCCTTGTCACACATCTTCTCATGTATGTTTTACAATTCCCATTGCCCAGTTTTTAAAAACCAAACAAAAAAAGGTAATGTCCTGCACTTAGAGACGCGCATTTAGGACACTCAGAACTGGAATTCCACACCAGGCACTTGTCCTGAAGGGATTGAGGTCCACCAGGAGAGACAGATGTGTAGAGAAAGACTCAAATGCTGCAACAGAATGAAAAGTGAGCTGGGTGTGGTGGTGCACACCTGGAATCCCAGCACCTAGAAGGCTGAGGCAGGAGGACCACCTCAAGTTGAAGCCAGCCTAGGCTACATAGTGAGTTCAAGGCCAGCCTGAACTGCATAGCGAGACCTTGTTATTGTAATCCCAAATATTGAGTAGTTATCCAAGTATCATAATCCCTTTTCCAGTTTTCCTCACAATCCAAAAAGTTATAATTGTAATCCCATTGAGACATTATTGGAATCCCAGCAAGTTAATTCCAATCTGTCACCTCCAATGCAACCCACATCAAGAGTAAAGACACCAAGACACATTCCAAGTGAAGGGCAGCCAAGGGGTCCTGAGTCCAGTCCCCATGAGGATGTGTGGACAGAGGCCCTGATCCTAGGCCTCTCCCAGAATTGATTATCTCGTGAAGAAGGGGGTGGCTCAGGGATGAATGACTGTGAGGATGGCCGGAATTACGTGAGTAACCTGAGCTGGCTGGCCAGCTGGGGAGAAAAGCATCTCTGCAAATTGCAGAGATAAGGATATGAAGAAGGATCAATTTGCATAATTCAATTAAGGTAGCAACTGAATTGTTTTAGGAAGCTGTTGCTTCAATTTCTGATATGTAAATTTTTGTGCCCTGGGGAGTCATAGCCTTGAGGCTCACACCCAGTTGACATTTCTGGAGCTAATATTAGGCTCTAACATCCCTCAGTGCTGGTATCTTTTACCGAGAGCACTATGTAAGGAAACAGGAGACTGTCTGATGGCTTTTGAGATTGTGTATCAGTACCTCAGCTAGTCTTATTTGCAATGCTTAGAGCCAGTTGAAGAGAGAAGGGAATACCATAGTCAGCTCTGTACACATCAGTATAAGGAAATCAGTCTCCATATAATCAAAGTTGCGGCAATTGTTTTGCGTTCAAGGGGAGTCATTGGGGTTGTCTCCCACACCTGCCTCAGACAAGAAAAAAGAATGTGAACAGTGACCCCAGAAGAGATACACATGATGTTTGAGGGAGTTAAGAGCAGAGAGACCGGGAAGCACAATTGGTCCCTGAAGAGGCGACACTGAACCAGACTTGATGAGAAGGGAAAATGCGGACAGGAGGAGGAGACCTGCCATCCCTGCACCATGCTGAGTCTCGGGAAGGTACCAGCATCCGGAGGTGGGGAGGATGGAGATGGAGTGACGCAAGGACCCTCCTGGCTCAGACCCACGAAGCAGCCAGCCCCTGGCCCAGTGGTCAGCGATGGAGGAGGCAAGCAAGTCACCCCACGCCACACAGCACACTCAAGGCGGGAGGGCTGAGAAGGAGCAGAGCAACCTCCAGCGTGAGAGCTATGATCCGCTTGGTCTTCTAGGCAGTAAGACACGAAGCGCTTTCTTCGGCAATCACCTGAGAGGCTGGCTCCTCGCAGTCATCCTAGCAGGTCTCGCCCACGGGGCCCAGGGAGCGTGCAGGATGGAAAATGGTCCGAAGGAAGAGGCTGGGGGGGATGCAGCCCTGTTGCTCAGGCTGTTCTGCCTCCTCCTAGGGAAAGCCAGGCCTGAACTCCGTCTCTGGGTTTCAGTGTCTGGCCATGTTGCCAGGGCTGCTTTAGCAGCCTGAGTATCCTTGAGGAAGGGATTCCTGGGTCTTCCCATGTCACACATCATGCTCACCTGGTCAGC
The DNA here is from genome assembly GCA_004027455.1 of Hydrochoerus hydrochaeris. Classification (NCBI taxonomy): domain Eukaryota; kingdom Metazoa; phylum Chordata; class Mammalia; order Rodentia; family Hydrochaeridae; genus Hydrochoerus; species Hydrochoerus hydrochaeris. The sequence continues at coordinate 32,850 of PVLA01004065.1, read as the reverse complement.
AATGAGGATCCGGCCCTCTGAGCTCCTGCTTCTCCCTGGGAAGCAGCCAAGAATGGACCTCCCCGTTCCTGGCCACACCATGATGTCTAGGAGAGAATATATCTACCGAAGCTGAGAGGGTCATCTGAGTATGCGAAACTGTATTTCTAAACTCCAAAGGTTCGTGACCTCAGAGGACCCTATCACTGTCTCAAGCAACCCCACTGGGGCCTCACTGGGTGTCAGAGGGCACTTTTCTCATCTCTCACCATTAAAGTTCAGGTTTGAGGAGTTATTTCCCAAGCCCAGATGGCTTAGCAAAGCTGAAAATGAGAGACCCAAGCTGGGAGGATGCCGAGGAGGCTCCACGGTCCACAGCAGAGCTGTTTCGGGCCCACAGAGCTTGTGGAGCTCAGATGTGATGGCGGGGGACGGGCCCAGACTGGGGACCCCAGGAGAGCAGGGTAGGGACAGGGATGGCCCGGCCAGGTGGGTGGCATCAAAGCCAGGCCAGGTCTTGGCTGAGGACTTGGTCACAGTTCCTTCTATCATCCTGGGAGCAATTTCCAGGCTGATAATCAACTTCTATTCACTGAGACAGAGGAATTTGGTCCATGTCCTTCCTCAGTGACTGGTGCTTTGGGAAGGCAAAGCAGTGGCAGGAAGGGAAATGTGTGCCCAGCTGGACACTAAGGTGGGGGTCTGGGAGGAAACAAGCCCTGATTGATCTCTTCCATTCCATTCCATTGGTCTCATTCCATTCCAGATTCCGATTGTCTCTTTAGTTCCCCAGGGAGCATTTAAAGACTCTGACATCCTAGTCTAGAGTCTTTCCATGGGGGTAGGGGTGGTTCACACTTATCATGCTAGTACTCAGGAGGCTGAGGCAGGAGGATCTCCTTGAGTTTGAGGCCAACCTGGGCTACAATTTAATGTTCGTAGTGTTTAGTGTTTCACGGCGTTTGCAGGTCTAAAGCTGGCAGTCTGATCATCTATTCAAAGGATAACGATATGCAATGTAACATCTCTGGGGAGTCTCCTTCTGAAGATGGTAGCCATTGTTAATTCTCTATCATCTTGTTTTGAAGTCCTGTATCATTTTCATTGTTTTGTTGGGTAGGGTTTTATTCTATTTTGTCTTGTTTGATTTTATTATATCCAATGGCATGGGCAGTTGTTTCAAAGATAACAAGATACATTATGGTAACCATTTTGAATTTACTACTGTCTTGTTTTGCAGTCCTTTATTGCATGTTGTTTTGTTTTTATTGGTTCTTTTCTGTTCTGTTTGGTTTGATTTTTACTATGTCTGAAGTTATGGGCAGCTATTTTGAAGACAATAAAAGGAATTATGGTAATCATTGTTGATTTCCTATTGTTTTAAAGCCCTGTATTACTTATACTGGTTTGTTTTGATTGGCTTAGTCCTGTTTTATTTTGCTTGGTTTTATTCTCTTTAAAAACTAACAAACAAACAAACAAATAAAAAACCTCAACTCTAAACCAGGAATGGTGGTGCACATCTGTAACCCTAGCAGGCTGGGAGGCTGAGAAAAGAGGATTCCAAGTTCAAGTCCAGACAACTTAGCAACGAGGCAGGACCCTTCCTCCAACAAGCGAATGAACAGGAAGGACTGCAGCTCAGTGCGAAGCCCGTAGGTACCACACCCAGCCCGGGGAGGCAGGGAGGGCTCCGGCCAGCTTGTGTGACTGGGAACTCTATAAACACCATGGCAGGGTGCTGCTGAATCCTAGGGTTCATGAGACTAAACTGGGGTCCCAGACGCTATTGGAGCAGGATGATGGGGTGACTTGAGGACCAAGAGCTGGGCTGCGAGGCTGGCTGGGAACAGTTCTGAAGAAGAAGGGAAGTTAGTCACCAACTTCACTGGGCTGGAGCCATTTTCAGGCACCCACAGATTCCCCAAAATTACTTCTTTCCTGTCAAGAAGCTGGAGTTGACAACGTGAGGGCCTCTGGCAGTCCCGAGTGACTTCCACACTGCAATCAGGGGCCCCTGGCCGGGGCCACTTCCGGCACCTTTCTTGGCTGTGATTTTCTCATCAGTTCCTCTTGGGATTTCCCAATTTGAAAGGACAGAGAGAAGTGACCCAGGGTTGATGCAACCCAGCTACGCTTCCTGGAAACGTGTGGATTCCCAGGACTCAAAGCCTGGCCACACAAGCTGGCCAGGTATGGTGGCGCATGTCTGTAATTCAAGTACTCAAGAGGCTGAGGCAGGAAGATCACTGTGAGTCTGAGGCCAGCCTGGGCTACGTTTTAAGGCACTGCTTAAAAAAAAAAAAATCCCCAAACAAAACCAAAACAGAGGGGCTAAGTGACTTGTCCAGGGGCACAGACTCTAAAGGGTGGGACTTGTGTTCCAACCTGGCTTTCTTTCCTCTCCTGCTCTTTCTGAGCCCGGCTGCCTGGTTTGTACTCTGCCTGTGCCCTTTCCTGGCTGTGTGACCTGGGGCAAGTTGCTTTTTGTCTCTGTGCCTCAGTTCTCCATTTGGAAACGTAAGGGAGCAGCTGGAGAAATTCTCACTGGCAGAATAGCCGAGCAGAGTCAGAGCCACATGAGCGGGGCTTCCTTCTCATTGTCCCCTCACGCTGCAGCTGAAGGTGGATGGACCCCAAAAACCCAGAGAGCAGAAGGGCATGCACGGAGCCCGGGGAGACTGTTGGCTTCCCCTCCTGGCTCAGTGAGCCTGTCCCCCACTCCTCAGGCCCAGGCCTGGGACAGGTCCCCTCCAGGAAGGCCCCAGGGGACCCTCAATTCTGTGAGCGGTCTGCATTTCCTCATCAGGACAAAGTGTTTGTTTCCTTGTCTTTTAAAGGGCTCTCACGAGTCACTGTGGGGAACAAAGACAGCCCAGCCCAGCACCTCCCTGCTCTCCGCTGTCCCGGGGAAAGAACACAGGGTGAGCCCCAGCAGGACTCATGCTACACTGTGTGCGCCAGGTGCCCTGAGGTCAGGCTATCACTGAACCCTCTGGGGACAACTCTCCACTCAATCCCAAGTGGTCACCATTGGGTGGGAAGAGAGCAGAGCCAGTCAGGGACCTGAGTATGTGATAGACTGGCAGGGGCCGCCCTGCAGGCCCACGGGCACAGGCAGATGTGGACTGGCTCCAGGAGCAGGGAAGTTGTGCGGAAGGCCACAGGACCTTCCTTGTAAGCCCGGAACCCCAGCTCCTAAGGCAAGATAATGTCTATGAGGACAACACAGAGAAAGCAAATATGGGGTGCAGGGAAGGACCCTAACTCCCCTGCTGTGTGAGTCTGAGCTTGCTCCTCATCCTACCTCCTCCTTACGGCAGCCACAGTTTAAGGACACTTCCCCTCCTCCTGCGCACCTCACCAACCAATAAAAGCAGGCAGGGAGAGACCTCCGTCTGTACCCAGCCTGAGACACCGACCTCCCGGTCCCCTTGAACCTGCAAATTTCTCTCTTTTTTTCTCTTTGGTCTTTTAGAGATAGTGTTTCACTATGTAGCACAGGTTGGTCTTGAACTCATTTTGTAGCCCAGACTGGCTTCAAACTTGCAGCAGTCAGCTGGGCATGGTGGCTCATGCCTGTAATCTCAGCACTCGGGGGGCTGAGGCAGGAGGATCCTTACAAGTTTGAGACGAGCCTGGGGTACAAATTGAGCTAAAGGCCAGCCTGAACCGCATAGAGAGACTCTGCCTCAAAAAGACAAAAAACAAAACAAAACGAAACACTTGCAGCAGTCATCCTGCCTCAGCCTCCCAAGTGTTGGGATTACAGGCCTGTGCCACCACACCCAGCCGAATTTCTTTTTATGCCTGAGGAGGCAGCCGAGGATCTCATCCCTCAGGAAGACAAGCAAGGCAGCCAGGGCCCTAGCAGTGCTGCCTTCTTCCCACACGCCCCAAACCTGGCAGGAGCAGACGCCCCTGTCTCTGCTGCCCTTGACCCTGCCCCCGCCTGCCCGCACTTGGTGCCCAGGGTGAGCTCAGGTGTCACTGCTTATCTAGGGACCCAGTGGGTGGTTTCCATGCTTTTTTATTTTTTTTTGAGACAAGTCTTGCCGTGTAGCTCAGGTTAACCTTAAATTTGCCGCAGTCTTCCTGCCTCAGCCTCCTGAGTACCTGTGCCACGGTGCCTGGCTTCTCCATGCTTCCATCTCGCGGACCCCAGTGTGGCAGTGACAGTGAAGCAATGTCCCAGAGATAGCAGTGATGCTGCACCTGTCGCAGAACGAGTTCCAGGTTTGCGCTGTTGTTAATGACAAGTCTCCTCAGAGAGCCCCTGGCCTTGACACCGGTGTGACAGTCCTCTTCCTCCCATTCCTGCAGCTCTAGGCAGCCCAGGCACAAAGGCTACTCCCTTGGTCACCATCAGCCTTTTGTCTGCTCTGTGAGACCCTTCTGTGGGCTCCCCTCACTCACTCAGTCACTCAACACACACCTAAGGCTGAGAATTCCAGACACTGTGGTCAGCCCAGGACAATGGTGTGGACATAGTCTCTGCCCTGGTGACACCAGGGTGACAGGTGAGGACAGATCCTGTGGCATCCAGAAGCCACAGGGGCCACAGGCCTGGCCATGGACTCAGGGGCTGACCGGTCCGGGGCCATCAAGCCTGCTCAACTCCGGTCTCCTTGATTGTCCTGGTCAAAAATACTTTGGAAGGGCTGGAGGTCTAGCTCAGCAGTGTGGCAAGCGCGAGGTTGTGAGTTCAATCGCCAGTACCAATAAAAAAAAAAAAAACTTTGGAAGAGAAACTGGGCATGGTGACCTCTGCCTGGAATCCCAGCACTCGGGAGGCTAAAGCAGGAGGATCACCAAATGTTATTAGTATGTTGGGTTTGCTTTTGGCTCGCATTTAAGAAATTTTTGCCTGATTAAAAACCATGAAGACCTTCTTCTATGATTTCATCTAGAAAGTATAGTATTATACAATTCATTCAAATCTGTGATTCACTTGGTGTTACTTTGAGTGCTCTCTGTGAATTATGAAGTTTATTGATTTGTTGCCTATGGATATCCAGTTATGCCACCATCATTTGTCTAAAAGACAACCAGATTGCTCCTGGCCGTTTTTGAAAATTAGTCGGCCACATACTCTACCTCTACTCTCATCAATCTTTATTGATCTGTCTGGGGCCAGCACCACAGCACCTTGGTTACCTTAGCTCTGTAATAAACAGAGTATGTCCTTCCAGTTTGTTCCTTTTACAAAGTTGTTTTGATGATGTTAGGTCCTTTTATTTCCAGACAAAAAAAGTTTTGGTTTTTTTTTTTTTTTGGTACCAGGGATCAAACTCATGATCTTGTGCCTGCCAGACAGGTGCTTATGCCACTGAGCTAAATCCCTGGCCCAAAATTTTTTCTTTTTCCTTTTTTTTTTTTTGAAACAGGGTCTCACTGCGTAGCCTTGAACTCGTGGTGATCCTCCTGCGTCAGCCTCCTGAGTTCTGGGATCGCAGATGTGCATCACTACGCCCGACCCCCAGATGACATCTCTAATCCACATCTCTAATTCTATAAAGAGAGATGTGGAGCCCAAGTGGTTGCAGCCGCCCTTCCCTCAGGGATCAGGGGTCCACCCCAGCTGCTGGGCCTGGTAGTGACCAGCGGCGCTCAGCTGCACCTGAAGGTGATGCCTTGGCCAAGGGCACCTTCTTGCCCAAGGACCTGGCCCGAAAGCAGCCTGCAGTGGGCGTCTGGAGGCCCTGTGCCCCGTTCTCTGCCCTGCCCGTCTCCCATCCCACACTATTCCAGCTCTGGATCCAGGTTCATCTCCCCCAGGAACTTTTCTGGACGGAGGTCTGGATGTGCTACACACAGTGTGTACCTTATGTGTGCACAGAATTCTTACAGAACAAATATGTCACTGCAATGGGCACTGCATGCACATCGACGCGTACGTCTGTGTTACACAGAATAGATGTGTTACTCATGTGTGTGCACACAGAGGCACACACACACCGTGCAGATCCACATGCAATATGACACTTGTGAGGACTCTTGCAGGCAGGGATTATGTGTGAGGAGTGCAATGTGTAATGCACGGCATACAAGGACACCAGGGCTGTGTGAAGCTGCTTTGCTGGAATCGCAGCTGAGCAGGCTGCCGGGGGAAGCAGGGCCTCCCAGGAATCCACTCCCAGTTCCTGCAGCTGCGCTGTGGCTGCATTTATTATACTTGTTATTCCCACGGCTCAAGCCGTTCCCTGGCTGCAGGAGGATTATTTGGCCAGTCCCAGGAAACCTGCTGAGCTGGAAGAGGGACCCCACCCCAGCATCTACCAGGATGAGAATTTCCCAGCTCCTCACTGGGGTGCGTCCTGCTCTTCCCACCTGGGAGGGAGGAAAGCTGCTTTTAACCCTCTGACCCCCACTACAACTGGCCCACGCCCCACGTAAGAAGACTTATAGCTCAGCAGCACAGCGCCTGCCTGGCAAGTGTGAGGTCATGAGTTCCATTCCCAGTACCAAACAAACAAACAAACAAACAAACAAAAGACTTAAAAAATTGTTCTTTGGGCTGGGAATTTAGCTCAGTGGCTTCCGCACCAGCCTAGCAAGCACGAGGTCGTGGATTCAATCCCCAGTACCAAAAAAAAGAAAAGAAAATTGTTCTTTACCAGCTAACTATGTCCTAGATGCACATCGCTTCCATGCAGAGTGGGGAATCTCTGGTGACTTGGGATCTGAACTTGGCTGTCTGAATAACTAGCATTTGGCTGGCACTGACCAGGCTGCCAGTAACAGCAGGCAGTGATTCTATTTGCAAAGCTCATCCTGTGCATTAACTGATAGCTTCTCTTTTCACAATCCCCTCACTGAGCCTCAGCTTTGGAGGTGGGAACAGGTAGTGAAAAGCAAACGTCAGGCAAAATCACAGCCAAACTCCCTCATTCCTATCCAGATGTTCAGAATTTCTATCTTTGTTCTGTGCTATAGGAGAATAGACAATCTGGCTGAAAGCAAAAAACAGGTTTCATGCTGGATCGTGGGAGTTACCAGAGCCTTCTTAGACTTTTATTTTATTTTTTTTTTGGTACGGGGGATCAAACGACCTTGTGCTTACCAAGCAAGCACTTGAACCACTGAGCTAAATCCCCAGCCCTAGACTTTTATTTTTGTTACTATGTTTTTGTTTTGTTTTGGTTTTGGTTTTTTGGAGACAGGGTCTCTTATGTATTCCAGGCTGAGCTTGAACTCATGATGATCCTCTTGTCTCAGCCTCCTGAGCGCTGGGATTACTGGCAGGTGACAAGCAAGTCCTTGCCCTGCTTTCCTGAGCCTGCGGTTTCCCAGTGAGGCGTGGGTGGGGTTTGGGCTGAGAAGCACTCAAACCTGTGTTGCTATCCTGTGCCACCAGCACCTCAGGGCAACAGTAATCTCCTCATCAGACCCTGGGCAGGAGTCACTTGCTCTGTTCTGGCCCCAGCATCCCCACCCTGATCTTAAACTGTCACAAACGCAGCTGACCCAGGGCTGTTGGCGAGAGTCGCTTCAGTCCACCCCAAAGGCACGCAGGAGTGGGCTGCCCAGTGGCCACTCATACTGGTAAGGGGCTGGGCCCCAAGAGTCCATTCCTGCTGCCTGGCATTGGAGCGAGACTTAGTTTCCCCTCTGAGACCTGAGAACCAGCTCTCTAGCTGCTCCTGCCTTGGGCCTGCTGTCCCCTGCCCCCTCCTGAGATCTGCCTGGGCTCTCAGCCTGCTGCTGGGTGGGGCTGAGGACCCCACTCCTGGGTTCTGCAGAAGTTGCTCCTTTCTCTCCGTCCTCCTCCAGCTTAGGAGATGGGGCTCTCAGCTGTTGCTGGTCTCCAGGGAGCCTCATTCTCTTTCTCTGCCACCTCAGTGTCTGTCAGTGGTCAGTCGGCTGCATATTTAACTCGGTGCATCCACTCCTCCACTTCCTCCTGCTTTCTTCTTTTCCTCTCTTCTTAGTACTGGGCATTAAACCCAGGCCTGGCCTGCTTCACCTTGAACCACATCCTTTGCCCTTTTTATTTTTTATTTTCACACGAGATCTTGCTAAATTGTCCAGGCTGGGCTCAAAATTGCTGTTCTCCTGCCTCAGCCTCCCAGAGTGCTGGGATTACAGGCGAGCAGCACCATGTCCAGGTTCGGCGGGGGGGGGGGGTCTCAACAGGTGACCACAGTGGCCCCATCCTCCACTTTCTCTCCCAGTGGATGCATCTCCAGCACATCGCTTCTCTCTCCACTTCCGTTTTTGCACTGAAAATGAAGGCCTCATCCTCCCAGGGCTGCGGGGCTCTTCCACACAGAGCCTTGCCTTCCCACTCACCCCCGTGCGCCCCACTGGGGTCAACATCACCCTCGAGTCCAGAGTCTCTCAGAGCTCAGCCGCGAAGGTATCGATCTGAAGAGTGCATCAAACACACAGGAACCCGGGCCCCACATCCCGAGACTGAGATGTGGTTGGGGGCAAGGCCTGAGAATCTGCTTCTTTACAAACTGGGAGGAGATCCGGTGTCCTCCGGCAGTAGCAGAAGCTGCAGAATGGCTTTGAGTGTTAGGAGCCCCATCAAAAGTCCCGACTGTCTGTTTTAAGAGCATGGCAAGAGAAATAAAAAGCAGAGACAAGTATAGCAATACATCAATGACTAGAAATCAGGGTCTCCAGACAGGTCCTCCTCCACCCCCCACGCAGCCACTATTTATTAGGTGTAGACAGTGACAGGTGGGGCTGGCAAGGGATGACAATTTGCAGAAGACTCAGACTCAAGCGGGTGTAGATGATTGTCTGTTATGAAGAGCCCCAGGGAAATCTCAGCTAGGAGGTGTTGATGATCCCAAGCCTCCATCTTACCATCTCTTAGGAAGTATGCAGGATTGGCCCGTGCGAATTAGGAGACCCAGGCATTGCTGTCTGCCCTTGGATGGAGGGGCAGCCAAGACCTGGGCTGGGGACTCAGTGTGAGGGTGCAGGGTTCATTCCCCAGTGCCACACATGCACACACACGCCCCACCCACGGAGAAAAGAACTGATTAAATTAACACTAGAACATCTCTACTGAGCACAAAAGAAGTCAGCATAAGAGGAAAATACAAAATACATGATATATAGAACATACTGGGGAAAGAACATATATGATATACAGAACATATAGGGGAAAGAAACTCCCAACCTGCTAGATGTCTGGTTCTAGTTCGTGTTCTCTAAAATGAAAGAACGAGCCAGGTGTGGTGGCGCACACCTGTAATTCCAGCACTTGGGAGGCTGAGGCAGGAGGATCGTTTTGAGTGCATTTTGACTGGAACACAAAGTAAACTCAAGGGCAGCCTGAACTGCATAGTGAGACCCTTGCTCAAAAAGACAAATAACAATAATAATAACAATAATAATATGAAAGAATGAATTATAGGAACAGCAGAGGTTAAGAGCAGAATATATTTATTGAGAAAGAAAGCTTCGTCTGAGAGAGAGACAGAAAGGGTCCCGAGTGGGTTGCCAAGGACCCTGCCTTTTCTAAGGATTTTTACAGAACAAAAGCATGAAGTGAGGTGGGTCCACGTGGGGACAAATGGGAACTCATAAGGTGGGCATGAAGTTGAACAGAACTATGGTCAACCAGTAAGATTATGAGTATAATTGTTCAAGTTTTATTGATTAAATGGGGATTAAATGGTGAAGCAAGTTCCCATGTAGCAAGCAGGCATGAAGCAGAGCAGGAGCTCTTCCTGGAGAAAAGTGTTTCTTTCTGGCTTTTCTGAGGTGTTGATACTTATTTAGAATATCAGTTGCTGCACTTACCCTGGGTGCATTGGTTCTGTCTTTTGTGCTGCGGTCTGGCCCTCAGCTGAGGTGTCTGTCTTCTCTACAGTTGCAAGCATCTGGACTGGCTCATTGGAGGATCTAGCCCTGCCTGACTGCCTATAATATTTCTATCTAACTGCACTGTCTATCACACTACCTTATAAGAAATTACATTACATGTAAGTGAGCCAAAGACTTCAATCAAAAGACAGAGACTGGCAGGATGGACAAAAAATATTGTCTAATAGTGGTCTGTCTACAAGAGATATTATGTCCAGTAGAAGAGATAAGGGAGGAAGTAAAAAGACACATAGTGACAGCCCATGAACAGTAACCAACAGAGAGCTAATGTCAGACCTTTAGAGACAAAAATGATTACTAATGACAAAGAAGGATATCTATAAGGATGAAAAGGTCTGCCCATCAGGAAGACATAATAACTACAAGCATATTGCACTTCACAGAGCCAAAGAAAGAGAGATGACTCCATGTTGGAATGAAGTTGACTTTCCTCATGTTAATCTATGAACTGAAATCTTAATTAGAGGCTCAATGAATTTTTTTTGTCTTTTTGAGACAGGGTCTCACTATGCAGTTCAGGCTGGCCTTGAGCTCACTTTGTAGCCCATACTGGACTCGAACTCAGCAATCCTCCTGCCTCAGCTTCCTGAGTGCTGGGATTACAGATGTGCACCCCCACACCTAGCCTAGAGCCTCTGTGAAATTTTTGCATAGAAACTTATGCCTTGATTTTCAGGTCCACATTGAAAAGAGCAAATGTACAAGAATAGTCCAGAAATGTTGATAAAGGGAGAATGAAGAGAGACTGGCTTTTCCAGATTTCAAAAGGTAATAAATGCCACAGTAATTAGTGACTCAGCGACTGGCTCTATGGCCCTGGACATTAAACCTGGGGTTTTTACACTGAGCTGCATCCCCAGCCCTTTGTTATTTTTCACATTTGAGAGAGGCTCTCACTATGTTACTAAATTGCCCAGGCTGGGCTCAAACTTGTGATCCTCTTGCCTCAGCCTTGAAGCGTGCTGGGATTTTAGGAATTTACCACCATGCCCAGCTAGCAGCAATTTCTTAAGTGCTTATGATGTACCAGGCTGAGTGTCAGGGATAGGGATGCAGACAAGCCTTGTCCTCGTGGAAATCACATTCGAGTTGGGGGAAGCAGGAAAGGAACAAACAGGCTAACAGCTAAGCAAGTTCCTGGGCTGTGGCCCCATGACCGTCATGATCCTGAGATACATCACACGACTGTATCAGGAAACTCCTGACCCTGCAGAGCCCCCAGGAGAGGACTTGGAAGGGACCCGCTGCTACCTGTCTCCAGTGTCCTGCACTGTCCCTCTGCAGGATTCTGGGTGCCTGCAGTGAAGACGCCACACCAACAGCCACCACTGCCACCATCAGTAAGGGCAACATCCATCGGCTGGGGACCTGGGTGGCCCTGTACAGGATGGGGGCCCAGCATGGAAGAGCTGTTTCTCTCACGGTGCATCCCTCGCAGGCAGATGCAGAGAGGGGAATGTGTGTGAAGCTGCTGGCTCCAGTGATTATCAGTCCAGGAGCAGATGCTGGGGCCGGAAGGGAGCTCCTCCACCAGGGGGCTGCAGTGGCCGTGTGGCCACACCCCAGATATGCAGTCGGCAGTCAGGGTAGTGTACTACCTGCCCACTGCACAATGTGGTCCCTGGCTGGAGGCTGTCCCTGGGGAGCCTTCCAAGTCTCAGCCCTTCCAGCTGCAATCTCTGTTTTATATCAGGAACAGGAATAGGTTTTAAATAGATCATGGCTCCAGGTGTCAGAAAGGTCTGGCAAATAATTTGTTTTTGTTTCTGTTTCTGTTTTGTGTTTGAGATAGGATTTTGCTATGCATCCCAGACTAGCCTTGAACTCATGGTGATCCTCCTGCCTCAGCGTCCTTACCAATGGGATTACAAGTGCCTGCCACCATGCCCAGCAAGGAAGAATATTTTTTAAAATTCTGGGTGGAGGAAATTTCTTAAAGGCACAAATCATGAAGAAAAGAGAATCAAACAAAGATGAGAAAGTAATATAACAGGTTTATATCTTGGTTACTTTTCTCTCATTGCTGAGACAAGATATACCCAAAATGAAGGAAGGAAAGATTTATTTAGCTCACAGTTTGTGGAGGTTTCAGTCCATAATCTGCTGGATCCAAGGCAGAGTGGCATAACTGAGGGGCAACACTTCACAGTGGCAGAAAACAGTGAAAGCAACAAGAGCAAAAAGGGAGGAGCAAGAGAGAAGACTCTTTCTGTCCTTACATTGTATGTAGGTTACCTGCCCTAGGGTGGGTGTAGCACTCACACCCATAATCCCAGCATTTGACCAAGAATTGGTCACAAACTCTAGACTCAACTGACTCCATGACTGCATGAGGCTTTGGGGGGACATCCAGACAAAAACCATAACAGCATAATAAATAAGGGAGACACAGAATATAATAAGCTAATAATAATATGAAAGTGTGAGTGCCAGTACTAGTAAAAATACAAGCTGGAATAATGAGAGGCCATTTTTCACCTAAAGTATTGGGAAAAATTTAAATGAATTATATGCAGTATTGTACAGTACTCAAGGAAACAATCACTCTTCAACAGTCTTGTTGGGAGTGTACAGAGTTTAAAAATTTTCTAAAAAACAACTTTGCAATTTGCATATCTGCCAGAATTTCTGTTCAAGTGCCTTTTGCATAGCAATTTTACTTTAGGAACGTAGTCACAAAAGCACACAAACAGAAACAAACACATATCTATCTAGTATAGGTGTATATGTATATATATATAATATGCATATATACACAAAGGTACATATATTCTATAGTAGCAAAATATGAATTAAATGAACAAAAATTGGAAAGTAATTAAAGTATGACACATTCAGATAAAGGAACATGATTATACAGTCTAGTAATGCAAATCTAGGTATGCAACTATTCATCCTAGCTTTGGTTTTTAAAGGTTAGGAACTACAGGCATATTGGCATACATCTGTAATTTCCAGCACTCTGGAAGGCTGAGGATATGCACAGCTACAGTGAGCTTTCCGAGAATTCTAGGGAGTGAAAAAAAAAATCAACTGCATAAAGGAAAGAGCCAGGTGGGCTGTCAGATGATGGGGACAGGGATGGTCCCCATGGTGCCAGGACTGTCTGGGGTCTGCACAATGGCTTTGGACTCTACAGAGAGAAGAGGGTGTGTCTGCAGGATTAGGTACAAATCCACACCAGTGACAACCAAAGAAATGGAAGAACCGGAGGAGATCCGAGTAGGACTGGGACAGGGACTTGTTTTGTGACCTCTAACCATCATTTGGGGACGTTTTACCATTGGGAGAAACCAGACCAAGGCAACTCTCACAACTGCAGATGGAACTATACTTATCTTTTAAAAAAAAACTTGGGAATTTTTTTTTTCTTTAGGTTTTTGAGACAGAGTCTTGCTGTACAGTCCAGGCTGGCCTTGAACTCACCATGTAGCCCAGGCTGGTCTCAAGCTCAAAGTAATCCTTCTGCCTCAGCCTTCCAAGTGCTAGGACTGCAGGTGTGCATCGCCACACCTGGCTCAGGGGTGGGGTCTTTGACATGAGGCCTCACTATGTAGCCCAGGCTGGCCTCAAACTCATGCTGATCCTCCTACCTCAGCGTCCCGAGTGCTGGAATTTCAGGTAATTTAGATTTTTTTATTTAAAAAGCTACTAATAGCTGGGCATGAGGGTGGAAAATTTGAGCCCAGCCTGGGGAATTTAGTGATTTAGTGACAATCTGTCTCAAAATAAAAAAGGGCTAAAGGCTAAAGTTTCGATCCATAGCACAAAAACAAAACAAGGGCCGGGGATATTGTTCAGTGGCACAGCGCCTGTCTAGCATGTGTGAGGCTGTGAGTTTGATCCCTGGTACAAAAAAAAAAAAATTAAAAAGCTACCAATTATTGCATATTTTGATATGTTTATGTTTGTATAGCAAAGTGTTCAAAAGGGCAAGGCCCAAGCAGTTGGTAATTACTACTAATATAAAATCTAAAGGAAATTCATTGTAGGCATGCTTTAAACTTTGTACAAGCATGATTTATTTTTGTAATTAAAACAAAGTTTTGCTTTGAAACTAAGCCATTTTGCATACACAGCAACATTTCTTAAGTCTCACCCACAGACTAATAAGCCAGTCTCGTTTATTTATTAAAAAACAGCAAGGCAGAACTGCACTATCAACTGGCTGTGGTGATGCATGCCTATAATCCCAGCACTTGGGAGGCTGAGGCAGGAGGATTGCTGTGAGTTCAAGGCCAGCCTGAACTACATAGTGAAACCCTGTTTCAAAAAAAAAAAAAAATTTTTTTTTTCCAAAAAAAGAAGCACAATTTCAGTATCAAATGAGAAGTCCCTGAGGTTAACTGTCCACACAATCTCCTGCCTCACGGTCTGGTGGCTTCTGAGTATAACCCATGGCCTCAAGTGCTTGTACTTTGTGAGCAGCTGCTTGTCCTTGTTCTTTCAATATTGCCTCTCCTGAAAGCTCTGCTTATTGGGGTTTTTATTGGCTGATGTGTTTGTTTGTTTGTTTGTTTTGGCAGCCCTGGGGCCTTCAAACTGAGCGACATCCCTAGCCCTTTTTCTTTATTTTTTGAGACACAGTCTCACCAAGTCCCTAAATTGTACCTGCAGACTGGGCTCAAACTTGCAGTCCTCCTGCCTCAGCCTCCCAGAGTGCTGGGGGATGGGCATGGGCACCATGGTGGGACAGGCTGGTGTCTCATTGCTTGGTCCCATCCGTCGGCCTTGGGCTGGTTTTCTGTCCTCTCTCTTAGCCACAACACAGTGGCCCAGCACAGGGGATGATGGTCAACAGCCTAGAGAGAGGACTCGATACCCAGGTCTCCAGTTACTGCCAGGGGGTGCATGGTGTCCTGGGGGTCTCATGACAGAGACAGGCACCTGGGGGGGCCATGGGGCTCTGCTCAGCCTGGGGTTCCAGCTGTCACACTGCCTGCTGAGGAAGTCACACCTGGCCATGCTCAGGTTTTCCCTGCCCCTTTCTCTGTCAGACAGCTAAGCAGCTGGCAACTAAGTGAGATCATTTTAAAGTTTATTTTAGGATAGATGTGGGGGTGCAGGTCTGACATCCCAGAACTCTGGGACGATGAGGCAGAAGGATTGCAAGTTTGAGCCCAGTCTGGATGACTTGAGACTTAGCAAGATGTTATCTCAGTATGAAAAAAAAAAAAAAAAAGAAAGAAGAAAAGCAAAGAAAGAAAAAAAGAAAAAAAGGTGGAGTAGGGATGTAGCTTAGCATGAAGGCCCTGGTTCAATCCCTGGTACCACATGATTAAAAAATTTTGTCTTAAAGCATTTGGTTTGTAACCTAAAAAAGCACGGTTTACCAAAGCGCAGGGGTCCCCTCTCCCTGGATGAGATGGGTTGAATTCCCTCCGGCCCTGAACAAGACTCTGCCGGCTCCCTCCCGGAGGGAGGCACTCACAGCACAGGAGAAGCCAGAGTCTTTTCCAGCAGCGCTTGCACCCCGCCTGGGGTGGGGGATCGATCAGATGCAGGTCTTAGCCAGGCGACTGCTGTCTCAAGTGCGTTTGTGAAAGAGCTCAGCCCAGGTGGGGGTTGGAAACTGCCCTGGTCCAGGGGAGGCTGCAGATACTGTCCCTGGGGCAGCGGCACCCCCGGTGGCCATGGACTTCGCACCCCCAGGAGGCTGGGAGGGCCGGAGGATGACCCCCTCTGCTCTGCCTGCCCACTGCTTTCCTTCCTGCACTGCCAGGAGGCTGAGGAGCCCTATTCTCCCAGCCCAGAGGAAAGGGCCCTCTCTCCCTTGGTCCCTGCCAGGCAAGAGAGTCCCCTCAACTGCACACACCAGAAGCCCTGCTCTTCTCAATCAGGCAAAGGGGCCGGGCGCTGGTGCCATCTCCCCCGGGGAGCCCAGCTTTGAACCATCCTGGGCTCCTGAGGGGCCTGCAAGTGGACGAGCAGGCACAGGAGGAGGGGAACCAGGACTCGTGGTGTATGTGTGCATGTGCGTGCAAGGCGTGAGGGGCTCATGCGTGGGTATAGCGTGAAATGTGTGCAGTGTGCAGGGTGAGCTCTGTCGTGCATGTGGTGTGATGTACGCAGTGTGTGTTGTGTGCGCTCTGAGCTCCGGGGCCTCATTTCTCAGCCAGCCACACTGCTCAGTCCCCTCTGGAAGGCCGTTGGCGGCCTGGGCCTCTGTCCCCCTTTCACTACATCCATGGTTCCCTGCGCATGGCCCAGTAGGTTTCTTTTTTCAGTGTTTTGTTTCTTCATTAAAAACCCAGGGCGCTCCCTTAAGTAAACCCGCAGTAACCTCACTCCTACGGCAGCCACCAGAACCTCTCCAGCTTCCCAGAAACTGCCGGCAGTGTAGAATTTGAACCCATCGGTAGCCTGCACTTCAGCCCAATCAGTAGCCTAGAATTTGGACCAATCCCAAGCCTGCTGCATTCTGTATAATGAGCGCTCTCACCTTGTCTTAACTGTCCCCATGGACGTCTGGAAATTCTTTTGCATAATCCTACTTATTAGTTGCAATAGCTGAAAAAACAAATCACCTTCTAACTTTTGGTGCTCAGCATTTAGCTGTGGGTATGCCGGGTCCAGGTCACAGCGGGCTGAAGTTTCTTTTGCTCCATTCAGGTGGACCGCACATCAGTTCTTAAGTGATAGCTCTGGGTGCCTATAACCCTGAGTCTTCAGTGTCACCGCCCTAGGGTCCCTGTCAGTGCCTCAGCCACCAGGGCTGACCTCAGCAGCTTCTGCTGCTCTCCCCTGACCCCTCTAGATGCCACTGACCCCCGCAGGCTGTCCTGCACACGACTGACCCAGCTGCAGGTCTCTGTGAGTCTCCGCCACCCGGCAGGTTAACAACCCCTAGGCTCTTTTTAAAAAGCAACCCACTCCGCCCACACTACACAGGGTAAGAATCTCACACACAGAATCCTCCAAGCCACTCTACCTACAAAATAAGCCACAATTCACAAAATCTACAGGACCATCACGGCAGCGTCCTAGAGGGGGATTGGATTGCAGCAGAGAAAACACAATACTTGCTCTCAGAACAGCCAGAAAAGCTCTGCCCGAGTGCTGCTTATATAACAGCAGCAGATCTGTGATTGGTCCAGTTTGAAGCTGATGATTGGTCCGAATCCTAGGCTGCTAGTTGGTCCAAATTCAAGCCTGCTGATTGGTCTGAAATGCTGCAAATTCAAGCCTTCTGTGGCCCAGGCAACTGTATTGCTGGAGCAGCTGCGGGGAAATCCAGGTCGACTGCGGTTGTCAATCAACGCACGCCCCCTGCTGGCTGTCAGGAGGAAAATGAAGAGCGGGCCCTTTCTGATTTGGCTCAAAGAGACAGCAGGTCAGGGTTGCTTCCTAACTTAGACGTAATATCCACTCACCTTTGCGCCTAGGTGTCAATCGTGAGGGCCTAGGGTCTTCGGGGACGCCTGAAGAGCCTCCCACCACATCGCCCATTTGTTCTCATAAATAGGCAAACACCACCTTCTCATATTTTGGGTTTTTTTTTTTTTTTGGTTACTGGGGATCAAACTCACGACCTCGCGCTTACCAGACAAGCACTTGAGCCACTGAGCTAAATCCCTGGCTTTTTTTTTTTTTTTAAATACAGGCAAATGAACTCAGGACCTTTCACTTGCCAGGCAGGTGTCATCCCACAGAGCTAAATCCCCGGCTGATCTTTTAGGAAGAGCCTGTATTGGTCCTCAAACCGGGGGATTCACACTGAGCTACATTTCCAACCCTTTTTTATTTAATTTAATTAATTAATTTATTTATTAGCAAATATACTAGAGTATATTTGTCTAGTGTAGACATTCAAAGCTCAATGGGATTTGTCTTCTCTGCTGAGGCTGCCATGACAAAACAGAACAGGATGGGTAGATTAAATGGCGGAGCTGATTGTATCACAAAATGGAGTCCAAGATCAAGCTGCTAGGAGAGCTGGCTGCTGGGGAGGCCTTTCTTCTTGGCCTGCAGACAGCTGTCTTCTTGCATGGGTTCACGTGGCCCAAGGCCTGGGGCAGGGGTTGTGTCTCTCTCTTTCTAATAGACACTCTTGAGACCTCATTTAACCTTAGTTAGGGTCTCATGAGAGGCCTTGTCTTCTAGTATAGTCACTACATTGGGGGTTAGGGCTTCGATGGATGGATTTTGGGGAAACACAATTCAGTCCTTAACAGGGTTCCTAAGGACCAATCCAAACAGGAATTCCTTTGTTAGGATCCATTGACATTTACGTTACTCTTCTTATATTTTGTTTATATACATTTACAGAAATACACTACACACATAAATGTGTACATGCTTTCTATATATCTTTGTAGGTGTTCCACGAGTATGAGCTTTTTCTGAAGTCTTTCAAGAAAGATATAGTTCCATTCATTAATTTGTCTTTATTAACATGCAGACTGGTTTTCCCAAAGAAGTCTGTGACAAATATTCCTACCTTACACATCCTCTCAGAAACTGAATTCCCTGTAAGAAGGCAGGGCCTGTCTTGGGTATTTTTCTCTCCTTGCTAAGACAAAATACCTGATGTCCACCTTGAAGAAAGGAAAGGTTTATTTTTTACAGTTTGGGAGAGTTCAGTCCGTGCTCAGCTCCAAGGCAGGATGGAGCTGAGGGGTAGCCATTCATGGTGGAACCAAACAAGAGCTAAAGGGGCAAAAGAACCTCTTTTTTATTTTAAACCAGGTTTTCACTAAGTTGCCCATGTTGGGCTCAAGCTTGCAATCCTCCTGCCTCAGCCTCCCAGGCTGCTAGGGTGACAGGTGTGCACTCCCCACGAACAGCTACAATGGCTCTATCTCAGGTAACCATAGTTACACAATCTCGAGGGCCAGGCACCCAGCACAGAGCTGATTCCCAGTCACCAGTTCGGTTTCCACGTGTGTTGTGCCCCTGCCTAGTTCTGCACAAATTTGTGCAGGCGCCTGGCGATGGTTTATTCTTTCTCTCCAGCCTGGGTGCCGGGAACAGTGTCTGCAGGGTTTTCTGACAGACGCTAGACTTCCGGGAAGGCGCAAGAGCAGGCAGGGAGGCGGGACTGGAGCAGTAGACAGAGCTGGGGCCTCTGCTCTGGGTCCTGGCAGAGCCTTCCAGGCAGAGAAGATGGTGGTGGTGATGGGGGGACCCCAGACCCCCTAAGCGTGTGCCCTGTGTCGGGGGCCTGCCCTGGGCTCTGTGCTTTGCAGACGCGCATTTCTAACACTGTACCTGCTCCTGGGGTCCCCACACCGCCAACCAGAAGTGACAACACGACAGTGCCCGAGCGACACCATGTATCAGACGTGGGCTTAGCGAAGTGGAAATACCCGTGTCCCGACTTGTCACACCTGGGCCAAGGCTTGCGATGGTGCGCAGCGCAGGCCGCGTCTTGGGCTCAGTGGCACACACCGGGCAGCGGTTCCTACAGGACCTTAGCAGGCCAGTTTTCCCTAAACCGAGGCGCACCTTCTTCCCGAGGAGGAGGAAGTGCCCGCTTCCTTAGAGCCACTGCACGCTCTGCAAAGCCCCGTCCTGAGCCTGGCACTCCCCGTGAACCCTGAAATTGGAGGACTCGTCCTCTCCACCTGAGACTGGAAACACCGGGCTCGGTGCAACATCGCCTTCTGGTGGCGGCGTTCAGAGCTGCACCCTGAGGAAAGCTAAGGCATCCATCGAAAAAATGTTCAACCTTGCAGGCCCATGCAGAAACGCAAAGCGACGCTGAGCTGTCCTCTTGCTCCATAAAGAAACGTCATCATCAAGACATCCAATAATAACAAATGCTGGCCCGACTGTGAGGAAAAAGGAACCGTCTACGTTGTTGGTAGAAATGTACACTACGGAGAGCAGAAGTGTGGAGATTCCTCAAAAAATAAAATGACAACTAGAAATTGCTTTTGTCCCATCTGTTCCCTTTCTAGGTATCTCGAAAGAGGTCAAGACATCGCAGTCAGTGACCCACGCACACCTGCACTTTCAGCAACTCAATTCTTAACAGCTAAATCTCAGAAGCCCATGGCCGATGCATCCCCAGAGAGCTGTCCCTGGGTCTCTCCTCCTCAGGGGTCTGCAGGGACCCTCAGAGAGCTATTCACCCTCAGGCGCAGCCTCGCTCACCTGATTCCCTGTCACCTTGGGGTGGGACCAAGGGGAAGGGCGCAGATATAGAAACTGTGTTGAGGGTCCTTGTGATCCATGGATGTGAGACCAGCATGGTGTGGGAGGGAACCTCCCTTGGAGCATGCATTGGGTGGGGCCTGGGACCATGCAGTGGAGGTCTGAGTGGTGGGCTGGACTCTGTCCAACTTGTTTAGGCTGCTACTGGTCACCTTGGGAGGCTTCTAGGACAATGGCTGCAGACATCAGGGGCCAGGGCCGACCCAGCATCGCCAGGTGAGGACAAAGCCCCAGGCGGTCAGGAGGCAACAAGTGGACCCCTTTCTGTCCCCACAATCTGAGGACAAGAGAAAAAACATGTAGAACCACCACAATCTCAGAGGTGGCTCCACGCTCAGCAAAAGCCCCCCTCTAAGCTGCAGAGCTGTGGGGCTGGCCAAGCACAGCACCCCTTAGTGTGACTGGGGTGAATACCTATTTGGCTTGAGGTGGGGTAACCTGTGTGTCCCCCCAGCGTGCCTGGCAAGGTGCTGGCCTCCGCTAGCACTGCGCAGTCACATGAGGGTCCTGGAGGATTTCTATTTCAGTATGAAACGCGGGAGTCCCCGTCTCCTTAAATTAGCAGAGGAAATGAATGAGCAAAACTGAGACGCCCACATGATGGCAAACAGGTCCTACATTTTCTATTTCCGATGAAGATTTCCTGCCCAATCAGCAGATGTTTTCTTTCCTGTAATTTGTACACTGCTGCCCTGTGCCTCACCCCAAATTCTCCTCCTCCTCCTCCCCAGCTCCACCTCCTGTGGTTTCCTGGGGTACAGCGTGGTGAGTGGCACTTTCCATGGCTGAGATCTGACCCCAGCAGCGCTGGGCTCACTGGCAGGAGCAGAGTGCACCCTTTAACTTGGCCTCTTCCTCTTCTCTCCTGTCCAGGACAGGCTGTGTTGGGTGTGTGGGATCCCCCTCTCTTGGTAGGCCTTGACTTTGGGTCCTTGTGGCAGGCAGAGGGAGCTGGAGTCATGGGTAGAGATGCCAGAACCCCACGCAGATACTGTTTGCACGGGTAGAGACTGCAGGGGTTATACCTGCTGGGTGAGGAGCATCCTGGGGTACTGCAGACACAGGTGGTGGTGACCTGAACCTGGGGAGGGGTAGGAGACGGGCAGGGTGCGGAGGCAGGCAAGGCCCCTGCTTCTTGGTGAGCCATCGGGTCCTCTGCTTCCAGAGAGCAGGAAGCACTCAGGGTGGCATGGGGACCTCGGAGGCCAGGCCAGTCTGCTCCCAAGTGGCATGAGAGATTTCAGGGACGGTGGGTAGGCGGTCACCGCTGGACCTGCTTCCCCTTGCCTGCAAGTGCATAGCTAGTGGCCGGCAGGGCCTGCACAGGGTCTCGGAGATGACCTGGAAATCTCGAGTGCTTTTCTTTTACTGGCAGAGACCACAGCATAGAATGCGCTGGTGTCATCAGGGATCTCAGCTCTCGGGCAGTGGGGCAGTGGGGTGACCAGCAGTGCTCTGAGGGGACCTATTGGACACCCCACCATTGGAGAATGTCCTCCAGGACAGGCCTGAGCTGCAGACCTGGACCCCGGCTCCCAGGACATCGGGGAAACTCACAAGGGCCAAGCGGGGTGGCTGTACAGAGGGCCTGACGGAGCCAGCGATCCTGTCTGTAAGCGGCTTGGGGTCCCGAAGGTCCCAGATCACCCTGTTTGGCCGACGCTGGGCCTTTGTGGCCACAGGCTGTAGCAGGAGTGGGCTTTCCAGTTCTGAGCACCCCAAATGCTGCCTCACTGAGGACATGGACTTGGTGGCCAGTATCGGGCAGGCCTTGCCCCAGGGTCCCTGTGCCTGGCCCAGTGGTTTTCCCTGTTCCATGGATGCCAGGCACCCAGATTCTTCCTCGGGGCTGGAGCTAGCTCTCAGCAATGCACTGGACTCGGGCAGCTCTGGGGTAGAGGTGGCATTGCTGACTGTCTGGGCTGGTGGTGTCCATGGGTGTCACTTACGTCAGTGTCGACAGGGAACTTCTGGGTGCACCCCCTGCCCGGCTGCATCCAGGTAAGCCCCTGCACTCTGCTGTCTCCGGGGAACCTGCCTGGGCTTCAAGCTCAGACCTGCGCCTGCTCTGCTCTTGGTTCCTGGACCCCTGAAGCAGCTTGCTAAGCGTGTATCTTTCTAGTCCCATGTGTGGGTTGTCGTGAGTGATGCACCATCCACGGCAGGTCTGATTCCTGATTCTCTGAGGCTGGTGCTTCCGTGATGTCCAGGTAGCAACCCTTCTGGGAGCCATGGGGGCTCTCTGGTCCCTCGGAGGAGACGTGGCTCCCCCTCCTCACTGATGCTGGCTGTGCAGTGCCTGTTCACACTGGGGGACAAGGCACAAGACAGTGCCCATGCACACCCAGCCAGTGCTAGACCCAGGACAGGTGGTGGACCAGGGAGACCAGACACTCCACACCATGGGGCTCCATCTCATGTATTGAAGGAAGTTTCCACGGACGATATTTTCACCCAATGACAGACTTAACGGTGTATAACCATGCTGGAAGTCCAGCATCATCTGTAGATAAACTTGAAGAAACCAGGCCAAAAAAAAGTCAGGCAAAAATAATCTGTGATGATAGAACATCAGTTTCCTAAGGCAGGTGTGCGCTTAGTAACGGGAAACCCCTCTGTTTATCGAACCTGTAGTTATGCAACCATTCTCCAAGTTGTACTTTGTTTTTTTTTGTACTGGGAATTGAACTCAGGACCTCACACTTGCCAGGCAGGCGCTGTGCCTCTAAGTTATATCCCCAGCCCTATATTTTTGCAATAACTCACTAAAACCTTTAAAGGTGTAGGACTGTTAGAAATGTATAGAAGGGGATTTAGCTCAGTGGTGTAAGTGCCTGCCTTGCAAGTGTGCAGTCGTGAGTTCGATCCCCAGTACAAAAAAAAAAAAAAAAAAAAAAA